>CM053580.1:328799049-328810844 GCA_028627135.1 Pseudochirops cupreus | reverse complement strand
GAGAGAGAGAGAGAGAGAGAGAGAGAGAGAGAGAGAGAGAGTCTTGTGTCATCTACTTTGTCATAGCCATAGAACCTTAGTGTTGGAAGGGATCTTAGAGATCATTTAATCCAATCTCTCTTTTGAAGCTTGCACTCTCTCCACTCCCCCTGCAACAAATCTGAGAAATGGTCATCTAACTCTCAATTTCTTTTGTATCCAACATGACACCTTTGTGTGGGGTTGCTGGTTAGAGTGTAGGGTACAATGTCAGGACAGAAATTCTCTGTATAGTTGAACTCCTTGCTCTTGGAGTCGTTATGCCCACTGGACTAACCAGCTTTAACTGAAGTTGGAATTATTATACAGTAATATTTCCCATATACCCACCCCTCATCACTACTCCCCCACAATGGTAAGCCAAGAACTATCAAATGCTTGGACAAGAAATATGACTGTCTCCAAATATGGAGGGTGGTGAAGTTGGGAGGGAGACTAAATTTGATACTCTGAACCCAGACAGCCTATAAAAAGTGGTGTACACTTGACCTGAGGCATTTTAGATCCAGCTGGTCTTCCAGGGTTTATGAGGCTTTTTCTTTGTTTTCCAAACTTGTGAGGAATGTGGGGATAACAATCCACTGTTCTCAGAAACAGCTTTTCATGATTATTTTGTGAAGTCACAAGCTACTGGCATCATGAAAATGTACTTGCCTTTGGAAATCTGATCAGACTGATGGTTATGAAGACTACGTCATACTCGAAAGCAGTACTATTCCCTTTTGTGTTTTAGCCAGTAATGAAAACCATTTCTGCCTCCGTTTAGATTACTAGTGAAGTTCTGTGCCTTTTTACTATAGAATGGAAGCTCCCTGAAGGCAGGGGTTGTTAAAATTTGTTTTTGTCTGTTTCCCCAGCAACCAGCAGATTGCTTTGTATCTGATAAATGCTTGTTGGAGTGCTGGATTATAGAAAAGGGGTCATTCATAAGATGGTAACCGTTTGTACAGAGATGACCTATACCCTATACTTGAGGTAATTCTTGCTTCTCTGGCTGTTACCTGAATGTAAATGATCTGGCATTTTCAGCATCTGACAGCTCCTTTTACCTCTCTCGCCAACCAAAGGCTTTCTTTATGAACACACAAGACTGAAAATATCAGTAGTTTCATTTATTAGTGAATAGAATAGATAGCACTTCTATCTGTAGACTTAGGTCTATGAGTAACATTACCCCTTTCCTCACGGGCCTGAAGACTCTCAGTCACTAAAGAAACATTGTACAGGTCTGAATGACTTACAGTACTCTTCTGGGTAGGGAGGGTTTTGGTAGGTGTTTAGGGATGGATGTGCTTCTCTATGTTGTCAGTGCCCTTTGAGGTCTTTCTATCTATATATCTGTGCAATCTTGATTATTTTCTTCAGTTCTTGCTTCCCTCTTCTCATAGGACATGTCTCCAGTTGGTCATTAGCTTTTGGTTTCTTTTTTTTGAGGGGGGAAGACAAGGTAATTGGGGATAAGTGACTTGCCCAAGGCCATACAGCTAGCAAACGTCAAGTGTCTGAGGCTGGATTTGAACTCAGATCCTCCTGACTCCAAGGCCAGTGCTCTTTTCATTGTGCCACCTGGCTGCCACTGATTCATAGTTTTGATGTTTTCCTTAGCTCTCCATAGATAATGTTTGCCCACTTTCCTGGGGTACTAGCTCTTTAACTACTGGAAGAACTTCTAAGCATGCTTATAATTTAGAAATATATCTCCATTATTATTTAACTATATTGATGTCTTTTGTTCTTATATCATCATCTTTCTGAATATATTCCGGCCACTTCCCATAACACACAGAAAGCCATCCTTGGTAACAAAAATCTAAAAAGAGAAGAGGAGGGAAAAAAAAAGTTTAGCAAAACTAAGCAACACGATCAATTGAGTTTGACAATATATTCTATGTTCCATACCTGTAATCTCCCACACCTATGAAGAAGAGAGGGAGATATACTTTATCATCTTTCCTTTAGAGACAAACATGATCATTGCAATGACTCAGTGTTCAATTTTTGTGTTTGTTGTTGTTTTTCTTTCCTTTTACATTTGTCATATATTGGGTATATCGTTTTCTGGATTTGTTCATGTCTTCCCATAATTCACTGGATTCTTCACTTTTATAATTTCTCATGTTTCAGTAACACTCCATTATTATTAACGAATTACAACTTGTTTAGCCATTCTCCAGTTGCTGGGCATCGGTTTTTTGTTTCTAGTTTTTTTCTACCCCCAAATTATTGCCCTGGATATTTCGGTGTGTGTATGAGACCTTTCATTCTGGCTTTGGCCTCTTTGGATATATGCCTAGCTGTGGAGTCTCTGCTGGGTCAAAGGATATGGACATTTTAGTCATTCTCTTAGTGTAATTCCAAATTGCTTTCCAGTATGGTTTGGCCACCTCCATTATTTCTGAGCTTTCTTTTTACACAATCTCTCCTCACATAAGAGTCTCTTGAGAGCTATGAGAATATTTTCTCCTTGAAATTCATAAGCAAGTCTCTGCCTCCAACTCCATGTAGGTTCACAATGATTCATGGCTGTTTTTATCTTCTCTTCTCCCACGTCTGATTGGCATGTCTCCTGTTTAGGCCGAGGAGTTTAGAAGGAGCACACAGGCTTCCCCCTGCTAATAACGAGCCCTCCCCCTTGGACCTCCCAGAACAATGACTTATGTTTATAATTCTCTTCTGCGGATCTTTTTTTATTGTATCATAGTTATTTACCCTCTGTTCCTCTACTGGCCTGTATATTCTCTTAAGGTTAGGGATTATGTCTCATCTAAACTTCATATTTCCTCTTTCATGATAGCTAATAATAATAATGACAGCTAGCATTCTGTGACAAATGAAAAAACGCCAAGAGAAAGAATATCTAGGTAATTAATAATCAACTTATTAATTAGGCTAGCTGATAATCAACAAGTTGATGGTCAGTGGTTTCTCTCAAAAAGCCAAAGATAAAACCATGGAGAGGCTGAAAGCCTTAATATACTTTTGGAAAAGGAGGTGCCCCTGACAAGTAAAAATCAAACCTGATTGGTGGTCATTTAATGAGGAGGTGGACTAGTATTCTTCAGCTCATCCTGCTGAGAATGTGGCTTGATCATGAGACACGGCCACCTCCAGCAATCTGTACAGGGGAATAGATTTCTACCTGTCCACTCTGGTCGGTTTTCTCCTTCATGAGCTTAGTCACCCTAAATTGTAATGGAGGGTTATAAAGACAGAGGCTCATTTCTTCAGGGCAAGAACTCATTTAGACTAGATTCTGTTTACACTCTAAACAGAAGAAGTAAGGTCTCCTGGTTAGGTAGGGTCCTGCCTGAGATTAAAGAATATGTTCCCCAAAGGTTAGGGACATCTCATCAATGAGTCATGTCCTTCAGAGACTGACTGACCTTCTACAGGAAAGTGGAAATAATGCAGAAACAAATGAGGAAATAAATGAGGAATGAGAAAATAAAGATGAGGAAATAAATAGCCTGGATCCTAATTAATATGAGTTAATAGAAATATAATAGAAAGTAGTAATTTCTTTCAATTCATATAGCACTTCTTTCCATATTTAGTTCTTTTAAGGTATATTATTATCCCCATTTTACAGATGACAGAGAGGGGTTAAGTGACTGATCCAGAGTCATATAACTTGTAAGTGTTTGAGGCAGGGTTTGAATTAAAGTCTTCCTGGTTCCATTTCCAATAACTCCATTCACTGTGACATGTAGCTGCCATCACCTTCACACTGAAGGAGTCTCACGAATATCTGTTTCATTGAGCTGATGAATTGAAATGATTGAGCCAATCAAAGAGAGAGACTAGAGAGAGTAGCTTGGAGAAGGCTCAGCCCTGAACTGGAAGGAAAGAGAGGAAGGTGAGCTCAAGAGGATTTGGGAGCATGGGAAGCCCATTCTCTTGGTGAAGCCTTTCTGAGGTCTTCCAGCACCATTTGCCTGGCTTTTCTTTGTTGGACTGTGTGTTGATTTTTTTCCTGTGTGTGTCCTGTGAGTAAATGGGACCCCAGGCAGGAAGGAGATGAGTCAGATTCAGTCCCACCTGGTGTTTTCTTTTTCCTACTCTACTCTATGCGTGACCTTTACTTTATAGCCCTGGGGAGGGGCCCCTTCTGTATCTCTTTCCACCCCTGCCATCAGTCCTTACTTAGTCCAATTTGGATGCCCCTTTTATTTCCCTCAGCTCACCTGGAGACAGGAATTGGGTATTGCATCACAGGGCCTTCACCACCATATTCTTTACCTGGGGTCCACAAACCTCCAAGGGGTCTGTGGATAAATTCTAGAGGGTATGTGAACTTGAGTGGGAAGACATTTTATTTTTATTTCAACATAATTGGTTCCCTTTATAATCCTAGCTAGTTCATTTTATGTATTTAAAAATGTTCTGAGAAAGGGTTCATAGACTTTATCACATTCTCAAAGGGGTCCATGATACAAAAAAGGGTTAAAAATCACTGATGTATGGGAAATAAGCAAAAAGAAATCTCTTTACAGAATGGAGAACCATTGAATTATAGAACATAGGAATATTCTTTTAAGGCACCCTATATTTAGCTAGTATCTCTTTCTCTCTCTCCCTTCTTCCCTCCCCCCTTCCCCCCCTCTCTCTCTCCCTCCACACACACACACACACATATATACACACATGCATATATATGCATATATATATGTAGTGCTAAGGTTTAGAAAGTACTTTACATATATTATAAACTAATTTGACCCTCATAACAACTCCGCCAGACAGGTACTATTATTTATGCACATTTTACAGATAAGGAAACTAAGGCACAGAGACATTATGTGAGAGAGATATTCTATGGATAGGGACAGTGATAAAGAGAGGCAGAGATAGAGAAAGAGACAAAGACAGAAAGAGATAAATGAGAGACAGAGACAGGCAGCCCAATAGAAACACAGAGACGTGGATAGAGAAACAGGGATAGAGTAAGACATAGAGACAGAGATGGAGAGAGAAAGAATGAGAAATTTTTTGGGGGGGAATCCTACAAGATTATCGGTTGATCTGGGTAACTACATGGTATACTTGTATTTGCCCTACCACCCCAGAGATCAAATAGTGATTCTATCCCTTCTTCTTACTAGGGTTAAGTACTTCACCTCATCAGCCAGTCTCTGCGGTAAGTCCATCGTTCCTATTTACCTGGTCATTTAAAGAGACTAAGGGAGCTGGACTCTATCCCAAAGGCCTTAGCTTTTAGGAGGAAACCCCCTTTTTGTTTTCTGGGTGGTGCCTGGAATGTGTCATGGTGGGTAGGGCAGACCTATGGGTGGTGTTGGTAGAGGTAGTGCCCAGTAATTGCAGGGTTTGGTGGTTGTTAGGGCAGTGGCCAGAGATCAAAGCCAAGGGAGACTGAGTGAAGGCCAAGGGTAGGTCAGGTTCAAGACAGGACAAAGCAAAATAGAGTTCCTGCCTACTTGACTGTAGCTAGCTGTGCACTGGGGGAACAGACCAAGGGTGTGGTCAGCAGGCTGAGTCAGGATCAGATAAACTGGAAAGGTGATAAGGCCTAGCATTGAGTTGGAAATGGTGATCCAGCTCTGAGTAGGAGAGTTGTGTGGGTAGGAGCTAGATTTAGAGGAAAGGGCCCTTAGAGGTCCTTTAGTTCAATATTCTCATTTGACAGATGTGGAAGATTGGAGTTATTAAGTGACTCACCTAAAGGTATAAAAAGTAGTCAAGATTTGAGCCCTCTCCAAGGATCTTTTGGGCAAGTACAGCCAATTTAGCAGGATCTCTGGATGCATCCTGAGTCTGGAGGCAAGTGGATGTCTTTGTGGGGATAGCAGACAAAGTTTCTCTGGTTCCCCCGAATGTAGCACTCTTGGCCTTTGCTGTCCCACTTATTTCCTGCTCACTGCCCTCTACCACTGCCACCACCATCTATCAGAGCCTGGACTCCATATCTTCTTCAGGCCTTTCTCTGGGAGAGAAGGAGTTCACAGCTGGAAGGCTGGCCCTACCAATGACAAAATGCCTCTGATGTCACCGTTTTACCAAAGACCAGCCCTGGCAGGAACCACATCTGCTATGATTCACACACAGCCACATGTGATGGAGTTTGGACACACCTGCAAAAAGAAGGCTCCCTCTTTGGTTTTTGTTTTCCTGTGCTTCTTCCTTATGAAAACCATCTCTCAGAAAAGGATTTAGAGTCTTTTCTGAACCATCTGGTACAAGATAGTCGGGCCCTTGAAGGTTTATCCCTACCCCAGGGTTACATTTTGACAGGCACTGGAGTTAGAGTGATTCAATTCTGATGGAATTTCAGCCATAAGCAGGTAACTAGTAAAGGGCACTCCTGAAATCATGGTATGTAGGTAGTTGTCATATATGTGTGTGAATACATGTGCATATACACATACACATATACATAGATACATATGTGTATATGGATATATGCATATATCACACATACATTGTACATACACACATGTATATTTGTATGTATATATGCACATATCTATAATATATATGTGTGTATATATGTTTTCCTACTTAATAGTATTTTATTTTTTCCAATTACATGTAAAGATAGTTTTCAACATTCACTTTTATAAGATTTTGAGTTCCAAATTTTTTCTCCTTCCTCCCTCCCCAAGATGACAAGTAATCTGATATAATCATGTACAATCATATTAAACATATTTCCACATTAGTCATGTTGTGAAAGAAGAATCAGAACAAAAGGAAAAACCAGGAAAAAGAGAAAACAACAAGGAAAATGACCAGAGTATGCTACAGCCTGTACTCAGACTCCTTATTTCCTTCTCTCGAGGTGGATGGCATTTTCTGTCATGGGTCTTTTGGAGTTGTTTTAGGTCCTTGCATTGCTGAGAAGAGCTAAGTCTATCAAAGCTGGTCATTGCACAATGTGGCTGTAACTGTGTACAATGTTCTCCTAGTTCTGCTCACTTTACCCAGCATCAGTTCATTTAAGTCTTTCCAGGTTTTTCTGAAATCCTCCTGCTCATTATTTCTTGTAGCACAATAGCATTCCATTCCATTCATATATCACAACTTGTTCAGCCATTCCCCATCTGATGGACATCCCCTCAATTTCCAATTCTTTGCCACCACTAAAAGAGTTTCTATAAAGATTTTTGTACATGGAATTCCTTCTCCATTTTTTTATGATTGCTTTGGGATTGTGTGTGTGTGTGTGTGTGTGTGTGTGTGTGTGTGTGTGTGTGTGTGTGTGTGTGTGTGTGTGTGTATATCTCAGATCTAGGAAGACCAAGATTCAAGTCTTACCACACCCTGGCTATATCACTCTGGGCACGTCATTTAAGTTTTCAGTCCTCAAGGTGATTGCATAGGTAGGAGTTTCCTCATAGAAAGTTCTCTATAGCAATGAAATCATTGGTTTAAACAAACCAAAAAAAAAAAAGTCTGGCCCTAAATTTATCTCTGCTCCCTGCCTTCTTAGAGTGCTTTCAAGACAGCTGGTTGTTGTCCTTCATTCTCCAAGAGGACCAAAATGACATCACTATGCTAGAGTCAGGTTTCAGTGTATTGGACTGTGGCTGATCAGACCAATACAAGTTCAGAATGCTCTATCACAGGTCGGGTACAAATAGTGCATATGAACATTTGGGGTAAATTCTCTAAATTTGCACATCTTGCATTTCTTTTGAGCTACTTCAATTCTGCTTTGCTCATAGAACACAGTACCTTCTGATATGGTGCAATGGAATGAGTGCTGATCTCTGTACCCCAAGAAGTGAATCCTAATCCCATCTCTGGTATTTAATACCTGTGTGAGAGGTAATGTGGTTTAGGGGGTAGAACACTGGAGTCTCAGGAAGACTGAGTTCACATCTGCTTCAGATACTTTCTGACTATGTGATCCTGGGTAAGTCACTTAATTTTGTGTGTCTTAGTTTCCTCATCTGTAAAATGAAAGATGAGGCCCATTGACTTCCAAGGGTCATTCTAGCTCTACAAGTTTAGTCTATCATCCTAGTTATTAAATATCTAACCACAGTTAAATTCAGGGACCACATGCATAGACATACAAGAGATCTGCTAAACAAACACCAAACACACAGAGATGTCAAAGAGAGTCGGGGCAGAGGGTGGGGAGAAGGTATTATTAACAAAGCACTGAATGAAGGGCCATTCCAATGCATCTCCCAGCCATCTTCAGGTCACTATGTTCTATGGCTCTAGTCCCCACCTTTTATCTTCTAATTCAAACTTTCTCCTAGTACTCTGGGCTTCTCATTGTTGAACATTCACCATTTCTTGGCCAGACCCAGATAAAACTTGCTACTTCCTGACCATCTCCATGTGGATCTTTTTCCTCCTCCCTCTTCCTCTTCCCATATCCCATCTCCAACTCTAGCTCTGAGAACAATGATCAGATCAACCCCACCACTTTTGGAAAGAGAATGCCAATCACCTGCCTTATGGCCACTCACTGTCCCTCTGACTTTCCTGCCAGAACCCTCCTCTCTGGTCACCAGTCCCCTCTTTGTATTGCTTTCCCTTATTCTAATGTAAGCACCTTAAGGACAGGCTTGCAGTGCTTAGCCCACTGTCTGGCCCACAGGAAAGGCTTACCTAGTAAATGCATCCATATCCAATGTCAGGATACTAGACACCTGGGAAAAGAAGCAAAGAACAACTTTTACCATAGCCTTGTCTCCGCCTGGAAACAAGTGATTCCCCAGAGCAAGAAGCAAACCCTCCATTCCACTTCGAATGGAAAAAGCAGAGGTTTCCCTCAGAGGAAGTGAGGGCTGTGCAGTTAGTCTTACTGAGTGAGACAGACAAAGGCCTAGATCTGACGCCTAAATTAAAATTATCCTTAACAGTGGGGAATCTTTCCTGATTCCTTCCCCCCTCTCTCAATGTTAGGGGTATCCCTTCTGTGTTTTGTATTTACTAATCTGTGTACAAATTGTTTTCCCCTAGTAAAATGTGAGCTCCCAGAGAGGAAGAACAATTCTTGGTTTGAGTCTTTGTAGTTCCAGAGCCTAAGGGAGTGCCTGGCACTTCCTTCCCCCCCTACCTCCCTTGATAATTTCTTTGATATAGGAAACTCCCATTAAGGAAATTCCTCTGTATCAAAGCAGATGAGTACTTACCTATGCATACACAGTAGGTGCTTAATAAATGTTCATTGAATGAAGATATGAGTTGGAGAGGAAAGAAGAAAACTGTTGCCTTTGGACTTCAGGCTGACTGTCTACTACTCCCAAGATCTTTACTGGTTAATCAGAAATGAGTAGTATATATAAATATATATAATTAAAACCTCCATCACTTTCCCAAAAGAATCATTCAAATAAATTTAAGATGAAAGCAGCCAGAATAATTGCAGCAAGTGTAGGACTGTGGTTAATTTGTATAGATTTGCATGTCATGTTTCCAAATTCGTAGCTCTAAACTCTATTATGTTCAAGTTCAGTATTAACACAAGAAAATGACTCAGTATATAAACGAATGTAGTCAGACTTTAATTAACTGGACTCCCCCTCACCCCACTCCCACTCCCCCCAAAAGCAAGTACACTGAATTAATAGGGATAATTTTCAAGGAAATAAAGGTTTGGTTTCTTACAGATATCTGAACTGCAGTCACTCCAGCTAGGTTAACGGTATTACAAGTCAGATCAACTAGCATTTTTTTTTACACTGCAGTGAATTGGGGCGATTGGTTACCTATAGACCCTAAACTGCTAGTTCTGGGTAGTCATTCAGGGAGGTAGCTGGTCATGAAGAAGAACTGACAGTATAGCAAAATATTTCTTCTTAAAAAAGGTCAAAGTCATTGTAAGGGAGTGTAGGGTGGGTGCTATTTTGTTTTTTTGCCCATGTAGGTTATATGTGCCCCCTTGGGTCTATCTAGATATAGCTGAAAGGAGGCAAGAATAGATCTCTCTCTCTCTCTCTCTCTCTCTCTCTCTCTCTCTCTCTCTCTCATGTCTTTTCCCTCCATCCCCTTCTTCAAGGAAAACTTTGATTCCTGCCAGGAAGGGGAAACAGGAGCTTGGGAACAGAGGCTGGCCACTCTGCCCTCCTCAAAGAGAAAGGGTACTCAACTAGAATTACATCTGTCTGCTCCCTTAAATATTGTTAGTCACTCTAAAGGAAGTAATTTTGGGCTTCAAGCTATATTCTTGGTCTTTATTCTTTTTAAAAATTTTTTTATTTCATTTTTTGCTTTTTGGAGGGGGGGAGGGCAGGGCAATTGGGGTTACATGACTTGCCCAAGGTCACACAGCTAGTAAGTGTTCAGTGTCTGAGGCAGGATTTGAATTCAGGTCCTCCTGACTCCAGGGCCAGTGCTGTATTCACTGTGCCACCTAGCTGCCCCAGTCTTTATTCTTTAATGGGAAAGGAGAGCTCCAAGTTTTATAGCTAAGGCTTCACCACCTTCCAACCACATGTGAGTTTCATAATGAACACACATAGGAGATAGCAAATAAACTCATTTCTGCAAGTTAATAGAAAAATAGAAATGAGAGAGAGAGAGAGAGAGAGAGAGAGAGAATTCATGGGAGAATACATAGCAGAATATACGGAGTACAATAGTTCTCCCATTGAGAATGAGATGACTCAGTTCAACCAAGAGAGTCTCAGATCCCAACCAAGGGAACATTCACTGAAGTCTCTAGTATAGTAAGCTGGGGACAGGAGCATGATAGAGACTGCCTGCTCCTTTACAGCTTCTTCCCAGAGTCTTTCTTTCCCTTCAGGGAACTGAAGAGAGGTTGGAATGGTACAACTCCTCTCTCAAAGCTGGAAGACAAAAGATCCCTCTTTTTTCTCCTGCTCTTACCAACTCTACTCACCCTTCACACAGACTTGGTGCACTGAGTAATCAACGTCCACCAAAGAGGAAAGGGTCTCATACAACTGGCCCATTGAACCAAGGTTTACTATACTATAATAATAGCTGCCATTTCTACAGCATTTTAAGGTTTGCAGAGGCAGCCGATGGTGGTGCATAGTGACCTGGGCTTACAGTTAAGAAGCCCTGACTTTGAGTCTCACTTTTTTTTTCCCAATTACATTTTTTCTTTTTAAAAATTATTTTAAATTAACTTCTGTGTTTATTTTTAGTTTGCATCATTCATTTCCATGAGATTTTGATTTACAAATTTTCTCCCCGTCTTTTCCTTCCCCATCACCCCAAAACAACGATCCCACTGTATACCCCCTCCCCCAATCTGCTCTCTCCTATCTCCTCTCCCATCCCCCCTCTGACTTTCTGGTAAGGGAAGATGACTTTCCCATACCCCAGTGCCTGTATATCTTATTTCCCAGTCGCATGTAAATAATAATAATAATAATAATTTTTTTACACTTTTGATTTTAAACTCAAATTTAAAACTTTAAATTTTAGATTCTTTCCCTTCTTCCCTCATCTCCCACCCTTACTGGGAAGATAAGAAGTTCAATATAGGTTGTATATGTGTAGTTATGCAAAACATTTCCATAGTGGATATATTGTGAAAGACTGAATATATTTCCCTCCATCCTATCCTGCCCCCCACTTGTTCTATTCTCTACTTTGTCCCTGTCCTTTTACGAAAGTGTGTGCTTCTAACTACCCTCCCCCCCAACCTTCCATCCCCTCCATCATCCCTCCCTCTCATATCCTTCCCCCCTACTCTCCTGTAGGGCAAGATACCCAATTCAGAGTGTATGTCATTCCCTCCCTAAACCAAATTCAATGAGAGTAAGGTTGACCCATTCCCTTTTGACTTCCTGTTCTTCCCTTCCATT
>CM053580.1:328738636-328798549 GCA_028627135.1 Pseudochirops cupreus | reverse complement strand
GTCCAACTGGAACTTGAGATACACAGGCACTGTGGTTGGGAGATCCATCCTGCCCTACTGAAAAGTCAGAGGGGTGATGGGGGAAGACATAGGAGAGAATAGATTGGGGGAGGAGGGATACACTGGGACAGCTGTTTTGTGGCGGTAGGTAGGGGAAAGATGGGGAGAAAATCTGTAACTCAAAATCTCGTCAAAATGAATGATGTAAACTAAAATAAAATTAAAAAAAAGTCAAGGTGATTGGCAATGGCCCAGGTTTCAGTGGGTGACCTTGGTCATTCTAAATTAGATCTTTCCTAGGTCTCAGTTTGTCTGAAACAACATCCATGAAGTGTATAACCTTGGGCAATAGCCTATCTAGCCTCTCTGGTACTCAGTTTCTCCAGCTATAAATAATGGAGAGTTGGAACAGATGGCCTCTTAGACAGTCCTCTTCCAACTCTAAATTGATGAGCCTGTGATCTGGCATTTTAACCATGTGTTTATCACATGGTCCCCGCAGCAGAGATGGCCAAGTATTCTAATTCTCCCAGTAAATGCCTCTGTAAAGGATATTACCTTAGTAGTTAGTGACCAATGGGAAATGATTGGCTTTAGGCCTGCAGCCACTTACAGAGAGAGGAGTTGGGTGATGGCTGCTAAACATAGAGTTCAGTCAATTAACACCATTGACTCCTGCAGGGTTCATCCTGGGACAGGCTGCCACGCAGCATGCAATCCATCTTTCCACCCTCGTTAGTTATATTCTGTAAGACAAGTTTCTTCAAAGGACAGGCAAACAAAGCCAGGTGTCATTTTACTCTTGAGTCAGCTGTTCACCATGGCTTCACGGTGATTTCAGTAGGCGAGCAGTGTTTTCTGTTTGTCTATCAACAGGCAGCATGAACGGGGGGACATGGGAAGGGCCTTGCCTTCTTCCATTGTACACCACGTCCCAGTCAAAGTCAAAAGAGGAGTGTGGCTTCACGTAGCTCTGTGGTGAGCTGTTGACTTTGAAAACTGATGGAGCAAAGAGAGGGTGGGGAAACTGAACCATCAAATCACATTAACTTTTTAAAAACCGCAATAGTTATTTCTCAGAGACTAAACTTTATGCACAAATTATTAAAGGAGCCTAAAATTGAAACAAATGTGTACCACTTGTTTGAAACAAGTGTTAATAACTTGAAGCCCTCCTTGGAGGTCATCCAGTCTAGACTGGACAGTTGCTTGTTGGGTATACAGTAGAGGGCATTCTGGGTCAGGTGCAAGTTCAATTAGATGATTTCAGAGATCTCTACCAATTCTTTACTGTGTCCGTTTCCACATAACATCTGGACAAGTGTATTCAGTTCTGAGCATCACATTTTTAAAGGGACATTGGATGTACTCTGGCTCAACAGAAGAAGGTAACAAAAATTGAAAGGGATCAAGAAACTGTGGCATCTAAGAAACTGCTGGAAGAACTAGAAAAACTTAGCCTGGAATTGAAAAGACTAAGAGGGAAGATGTGAATGTTGTCTTCTAATGGTATCCATCAAGGAGAGTGGCTTTGTTCAATGTTGCTCCAGGTATAGGTCCCCAAAGTGGGTGATACCATCCCCTGGGGGACACTGAAATGATGGGTTGGCAGAGGGGGGGGCATGCAGTAGTAGCCTCAGGTGCAATTGGGGAGCATTGAATAAAAATAAGGGGCAGTAGAAGCATAAGGAAAGAAGAGAAGAAATTTTTGAAAAGCCATTCATACATGTTCTATCTGTTGTATAACAGAGTTAAAGTCATAGTGATGACATTATTTTCCAAATAAACACACAAAATGAAAGTTATAATCAATCAATGGTCAAGTCTACTGACAGGTCTTAACATGCAAGTGTTGGCAGGTGAGCATGTTGTATGTTTTCAGGAAGTCCAGCATGCATCAACAGGAATATGTGGATGTCATCACTTGTTTACAATATGATACTATGCAATTACATGATGCAATATTGTGTCATCAAAATGTCTATGCAGGAAAAGAACCACAAACTTAAAATAAAGTATTAAATTTAAGATGAATTTTTTAAAAAATATTTTATATATATTTTTTTAATGATGTAAAATTTTTAAAAACTATTAAAGCGTTGAAGAAAGTAGATTTCCAGAAGGGTACTGAATAATTTCTTTTTTTTTTAAAGGGTGTGGTAAGTCAAATAAGTTTAGGAACCTCTGCTCCAGAGCAAAGAACTAGAACCAACTAGAAGTTAGAGGGAAGTAGACCTTACCTCCAGATAAGGAAGAAGTTCCTAACAATCTGGACTGTCCAACAATGGAATGGGCTGCTTCTGGTGCTAGTGAGTTAACACTGTCTGGAAGTATTCAAGCAAAGACTAAAAAAAACAAGTTGCTAATTTTCACTCTTTTCTTCCGTTCCATTGATTAAGAAGATCTAAGTGTGTCTCCTTAGACAATGTGTTGGAGTGAATGACATGCTACACTAGGTTTGAAAGGATCTAGATCAAATCCTACCAGAGACACTTATGAGCTATGTGACCATAGGCAAGTCACTTAACCTCTCGGCCTTAGTTTCCTTATTTGTAAAATGGGGGTGATATTAATAGTATCAACCTCAAAGGGGTTGTGAGAGTACATTTAAAAACACTTTGAAAATTTAACAACATTCCATAACTATGAACTCTTCTTGTGACTGTTGCATTTATAAACTCCGAAAGTCCTTATCCCAAGACCCAATCTCATGGGTAAGGCTGCTTCCCAGAGTAAGATAACATCTTTCCTCAGGGTTCAAAAAATAGCCTTCTAATGGTATGGGCTTAAGCTCTCCATCTGATAGATTTTCTCCAATAGCAGTCACCAGTAATTATCACCTCAATATCACTTAACTCATTGACAGCAGAAAGATTTTTACAAATAGCCCTTTACAAGGGGATATTTACTGAGAAAATATAGCAAGAATAGAAGTATAACCTTCTGCCTTAAGTTTTCCTGTGAGACCAGGGGCATGTCCTGCCTGTGCCACTTCAGTCTCCTGGGAGAGCAGGCTCAAACATAGAGTAGTTGCTTCAAAGAAGTCTCCCCACCAAGTTCATTTCCAAATGCGGCAACATGGCCAATGGATAAAGCTACTCCCTTTCTGGGTAGAAACCAGCATCTTGGTGTTGATTCAATGCTGGGCTAGATAATGTCAAGTTCACAGACTCCTTCCATGTTCTGCCAGTCTTTCAAAGCTCAGAACACTACACTTTAGTCCATTCTGTTGTAGATACTCCTTTACCTAAGGCAAGAAAGACTAGACACAATAGGGACAAGATAAGAGCAAGGCATGGGCTGGTGGCTTCAGCTGAGTGAGAGAGACTAGGGGCTCCTTCCCCATCCAGAGGTCCCTAGTCTCCACTCCTCCTCACTTCAATACAAACAAGCAGAAAAGGGAATGAGGTGGAGTCATTGGGGTCTTTTGCATGCATACTCAGTTCTAGCTTAAAAGTCACTCAAAAAAAAAATCTTCCTCAGAAACAGTTATAAAATACCTGCTCTCAAGTCTCCTGTGGTATTGCATTAGGCAGAGCTATACATGCTCACACAGGCTAGGCTTTCATTGGCCAGTCCCTATTACATTACCTTCTGAATAGAATGCCAAGATTACTTTTTAAAATAAATTTTCTCCTTTTGTTATTATGAATTCCTGTATGTTTTTTCATAGATACAGGGAGGAGGGTGGAGGGAAAGGAGACTTTTAAAAGCCTATTCTGCAAGAAGTGCTAAGGCACCCAGAAATAAAATAAGGAATTGGAGTAGTGATTTCTCTTGCACTGGAAAATCTCTGTGCAAGAAAGAATATAAAAGTGGAGGGTTTGGTAGGAGAGGTGCCTGGATCTGAGAGCAACAACCTTCAGTGATGCTAAAAAAAAAAAAAAAGACTCCTCTATTTCAGGGTGGATTAGAATAACCGAGTTGGGAAGGGGGGGTATTTAGTTAGTTAGTTAGTTAGTTAGTTTTAGTTTTCAACATTCATTTCCACAAGATTTTGAGTTCCAAATTTTCTCTCTATCTCTCCCCTACCCACCACCCCAAGACGGCAAGCATACTAATCATCCCTTCCTGCAGTCTGCCCTCTCTTCTATCGCCCCATCCCCCTCCCCCTTACCCCTTACTTTCCTGTAGGGCAAGATGGATTTCTATATCCCATTGCATGTATATCTTATTTCCAGGTTGTGTGTAAAAACAACTTTTTAACATTTGTTTTTAAAACTTTGAGTTCCAGATTCTCTCTCTTCTTCTCTCCTCACCCACCCCCACTGAGAAGACAAGCAATTCAATATAGGTTATACATGTGTAGTTATGCAAAACATTTCCATAGTAGTCATACTGTGAAAGACTAACAAAATAACTGACTTTTGAGTGTCTTTCTCATTCTAACTCTGTAATAGACCTTTATGACCACCTGGCATTTCAACATCCTGGGACCGCATCCTGGGATCCAGTTTCTCTAGGAGGTCACCAAGTCTATTTTCTATAAAACAACCAATACACATAGAGATGTGCTTGTTCAATTGGCTCAAGAAAGAGTTGCAGAGGGGCAAGAAGAAACCTGAGAGGCAAAGTCCAAAAGCACCACCATGATTAGTGCTCAAGTCAATCATATTTCCAACCTGGGCAGGTAAAGTCAAGTAGGAAAAGAGCCTATACTTTATTTATTTGCATCTTCAAAATGGAGCCCTGGAATCTGGAAAGGGGGACAAGGGGAGAGAAGATGCCTTTTTCTGTGGCATTTCCAAGTCCTTAGGGAAGGAGTCCAGGCCTCTAAGATAGAGACAAACTGTAAAGTACCATAATTTACTGTGTAAATTACTATATTGCCCCTTATCATGCAAAATTATATTACCATGTCTAAATTTAGTCTAAAAAGTATGATACTGAAACTGCTCCTAGCTGTGCATCTAAGATGTATTTCCAGGACAAGCTGTTTAAATAGAGTGCTTCAAAAAAAAATCAGGATTATCCAAATAAACCATATGATAATTATATGTTTGACTATATTTGCCCCAATTGTAAGGCCGCTCTCTATAACAAATTACTTTTCTCACACCTTCTCCAACACCCCCCCCAATATGCCAATACTAAGCTATTCACCTGCCTACTATGAAACTGGGAACCCTTGTGAGGTTCCCTTCCTAAGAAAAGAGCTTTCTTTCAAGAAAAGGACATGGTGATCACAAAGTGTCAGCATGCCAAACTAACCTCATTTCCTTTCTTGACAGGGTTTCTAAACTTAGATCAGAGGCAATGCAGTAGATAGAGTTGACCCAGATTTTAGTGAAGCATTTGAAAAAGTCTCCCACGCTATCCTCATGAAAAAGGTGGAGAGATGTGAGCTATATGATAATATTATTAGGTGGATTCAGGGCTGACTGAATTCTGCACTCAAAGAGAAGTTATTAATGAGTTGGTACCAACTTGGACAGCTGAATTGCTCAGTGGATAGAGCACCAGACCTAGAGTCATGAAGACTCCTCTTCATAAGTTCAAATCTGGCCTCAGACACTAGCTATGTAAGCCTGGGCAAATCACTTCATCCTGTTTCCCTCAGTTCCTCATCTATAAAATGAACTAGGGAAGGAAATAGCAAACCACTCCAGTATCTTTGCCAAGAAAACCCCAAATGTGGTCACCGAGAGTTGGACATGACTGAAAAACAACAAAAACCAACTTGGAAGTCTCCAGTAGAATGCCCCAGGCGTGGACTGGGCTTGGCCAAATACTATCTATCATTTTTTTTAAAATCAATGACTTAATTAAAGGCATAGCTTACTCAATTAGCAGAAAATACAAATCTGGGAAGGCTAGCTAACACACTAGTTGACAGAATTAGAATTCAAAAATATCTTGACTATCTATAACATCAGGTCAAATCAAAGAATGAAAATAGGAATAAACGTGAAGTCTTATACTTAGAATTTCCCTGAGAAATAATCAGGAAGGGAGACTTTGGGGCTGTCACTGCTCCTGTAACTGGATTTGAGTTCCATTACGCTTGAGGTCATTGATATGAGTGAGAGCTGGGAGGGACTTGAGCATTATAGATGGGTGAATCACCAAAGATTTAACGTGGGGTGCACACATTTGTTTTAGCTGGCTTTTCCATCATTAAGAGTCTGATGCCTGCACCAAAAGGGCACTGGATGAATGTGAGAGTGTGGGAATTATGAGACATGAGCCAGGTGGGAAGCTGTCTAGGCAGTCCATTTATTTATCTGACGGTAAGGGTTTATATACTAATAGCAAAAGTGATTATATCTGGTATTCTACCTCCTAGTACTTTATTCCATTGTGTGCAAGTGTGATCACTTTTTGATAATCACTTCCTAATAATCACCCCTGTTCCCTTGCTAATCAAGGAAAGATGGTGAACCAATCACCCTGAGCAACAATGAACCCTCAGAAGGAGTGGGGCCTAGGGAAACCCTGACCCAGACTCTACCCATGAGTGGACTGGCTCAGTACTGGCCCTCTACATCTCCCCCTCTTTTCGCAACTAACTTGAGTCTGTGAATCTTTGTCCCCAGAGCCAAGAGTGACCTACCAATGGAGTGAATAACACAAGGTACAACAAGGCACAGATCTCCTAGCACACACACTAATGGGATAAAATGGAAGATCAGGGAAGTAAGGTTATTCAATGGTTGCAATATCATCAGAATCAATTCCTGATACATGGCTTGTAGAAATTTGGTTTGTTATCTAAGACAACTGATTTATATCCCAAGTGAGATTATCAAATACATAGCTTCACACAAACATGACTATATCCATAATCACATTGCAACTGGATATAAGTCCAATGCATTTGAGTCTCTTGTCTCTGGGCTCTCTAGATGGTCAGCATGGCAAACAGGAACAATAATGTCTTATTAGTCTGCATCTTCCTTGTGTGAGACCAATGTCTTCTGATCCGGCATTCTTTCATCTTCCAGTTCTTTTCTGAGGGTCAGTCAGGACATTTCCTGGATCAAGGTATTCACATGGTTGAATGTTCCTTTCTGGGGTCCAAATTGGTTTCTCTGGGCCATCTGGAAAAATAGAAGCATACCCTTGACCCCATGTTAATAATTGATCTGGCCCATACCTTTCTTTCTTTGGGTCCTTCCACATTACGGGGATGTCTTTTTCATTACCTGTCCTTTTTTGTTTGAAATGTTTTTGGCAGGTGTATATCCTTGTGCATCACGTGTTAAAAATTCATTGTATATAATGCCTTATCAACTTGTCTTTTTATCCTCTTTTCTCCCCTTTTTTGTTTTTGAAGAATCATCTGAACATCTCTATTTTTCCTCTCAACAATGGCCTGTCCCATTGGATTGTATGGGATGCTTGTAATATGATTGATATTTTAAGTTAAACAGAATTTTTTAAATGTGTGGCTAGTACACGCAGGTCCATTATCTGTCTTTAATTGCATTGGTATTCCAAGTATCAAAAAGCAATGGAAAAGGTGATCTATCACATTCATGACAGCCTCACCTACTTGGGCTGTTGCCATTGTGTAAGAGGAGCACGTGTCTACCATAATATGAAGATATTGTAAACACCCGAAAGGTGGATAGTGAGTAACATCCATCTGCCATATTTCCAGGGGTCACACCCCTCTCAGGTTGATGGCCACCCTGGGTGGTGTTGGACTGTGAGGAATGCGTGTTGTTCAGGATTTGACTATTGGTCGGGCCTGTTCCCTGGTAATGTCAAGTTGTCTTTTCAGCACACACACTGATTGATGGAACTGGTGATGTGATTCCCTAGCCTGTTGAAGAGAAAGGGTGAGTATCATTGGTTGTGTGAGCATGTCTGCAACTGCGTTTCCTGCTGTCAAGCTCCTGGCAAGTAGGTATGTCAGGGTATATGGGTGCAGTAAAAAGGTGATTTCCTGTTTCTAATGGTCTCCTGAAGTAAAAGGAATAGTTGGAATACTGGGAGATTACTAGAAAACCTAACATGCAGTTTCAATGGTATTAACCACGTAAACAGCATATTTGCTATCAGAGAATATATTGAAAGGTTGTTCTGTGTCTTGAAGTACAACTATTATGGCATATAGTTCGTTCTGTTGTGTAGATTCAAATAGGGTGTGTATAACCTTCTTCCTGTCTGAGGTAATATAATATGAAGCAATCCGATGGCTAGTAGCATCAGTAAATGCTGTGGATGTCTGAGGTATTAGCAAGTTCTTTGTTATAGTATTAGTCATCTACTCATAATTAACCACATAAACTGTAAGACAGGGTTCTTATATACATTATCAAATCTCCCTTGGTGCGTGCTGACAAGGACCTGTCATTCTGTGTCCTGGGCAAACAGGCCTTCTAATTATTCCCAAGTTGGTTGATGTATGTACTCAGGATAATCTCCACTCAATTGTACAGCCCTTTTGATAGCCTTCAGAGCTAACTTGGCCATGATTTGAGGGTAGGTGCTTAGGCTTTGGGGTGGTGGTGCTGCTAAATGAACCCATTCTAGTCATCTATTCCCCTGATGAATACTTGCAATGGGAATTTTGGGAGTAGGCAATATGGTGACTTCTGCCCATTGCCCTTGAAGGACCTGTGACAATTTTGACACTTCTATAGCCTTTTCTACTTTCTTCAATTGTTCTTCTGCTTTCAGAATCAGATATCTTGGGGAGGACGGACTTCTGTCCCTTCTCAATATCTCAAATAGTTCTGTCAGTTCCTGAGTTCCTATCTTCAGATAAGGTCTGACCCAATTTATGTCTCCCAATAATTTTTGGAAATCATTAAGTGCCTTTAGGTGGTCTTTTTTTATCTCTATCTTTTGGGGCCTGATTGGTGTTGATTCCACTATTTGTCCTAAATAGGAATATGGAGGCACCCGTTCTATTTTTTCTGGTGCTATCTTCAAACCTTGCTCCTCAAGGACTTCTATTATCTCCTTTAAGATTTTGATTAACTGTCTCTCCTGTGAGTGAGCACAAAGTATGTCATCCATGTAATGGATAATATATGCCTACAGATACCTGTCTCTAATGGGGTCTATAGTTTGAGCCACAAATTTTTGACACATGGTAGGACTGTTTTTCATTCCTTGGGGTAGGACCTTCAATTGATATCTCTTTTGGGGCGCCCTCAAGTTCACTGATGGTACTGAACATGCAAAGTATTTGCAATCCTGAGGCTGAAGTGGGATCGTATAAAAACAGTCTTTCAAATCAATAATCTATAAAGGCCAGTCCTGTGGTATCATGATTGGTGAGAGCAGTCCTGGCTGTAAACTTGCCATAGTCTCATTCTCTCATTTGTTTTTCTAAGGTCAGTTACCATTCTCCACTTTCCTGACTTCTTTTTCATAACAAATTAGTAAGTTCCATGGATTGTCGGATTCCTCTATGTGTCCTGCCTCTAGTTGTTCCCTAACTATTTCCTGAAGGGCCTTGATCTTTTCTGATGTGAGGGGCCACTGTTCAAACCATATAGGGGACCCTTCCTTCCAGGTGATCTTTGGGACCTGTAACTTTCTTTTCTTTCCAGTGGCCCCTATCCAAAATCCTAGTCTTGGATAGGTTTGGTTTGAATTACTACTTCCATGGTTCTCAATAGGTCTCTCCCCCATAGATTTATTGGCAAAGATTCTAATACATACGGTTTGAATTTTCCTTGCCTGCCTTCTACTTCTGAGGTAAGCCATTTTGCACTTTGTCTATGCATTCTTATTGCTCCGATCCCTTGTAGTGGGGCATCAGCTAGATTAAGGGGCCAAGATCACAGACAATATTTTTCTGCAATTATTGATTTATCTGTTCTGGTGTCTACCAACCCCTCAAATGTTTTTCCTTCTATTCTTATCTTTAGAGTGGGTCTCACGTTGGTAATTGCGCGAGTCTGATATGCTTGATCTCCTGTACTTCTGAACTGTCCCTAATTTGTGATGCTTTTTTCTAACCTTGTTTGTATTCTAGTATAACTAATTGTGCTATTTTCTCCCCGTTTCTTATTAAAATGTCTTGGTGTGGCTGTACCCATAGGAGAATATTAATTTCCCCCAGAGTGCCGACATCTCCCACTCTGGGTACTACCATCAGTCCCAACTGGGAGCAGGAGTTTCAGCCAAGAATGAGGCCAAAGGTGCAAGAGGGGAGGTGTCCATAAACCCCTGTGGATGCTGCGGAGACCACATAGTAGCATCTATGAGATGGGAGACTAGGGATGAAAGTTCAAGACCAGCACTTCCTGGGGTGGCATGTCAGAAATCTGCAATTGTAAGTTTTACATTTGGTGTAGGGAGTTGCTCTTGGGCATTGTTACAGAAGATGTGAGAGACAGGGCTGCTCCAATTGTTTGCTGGGGCCGGAGTGGCCCTGGGGGTAGTTTCCCTGAATGGGGTAACCATCTTTATCTGTTTTTGAACCACACTCTCAGTCCCAATGGTTGCTTTTTTTGCACTTAGGGCACAGAGTGGACAGTGGTTGAGTTGAACTACACTGTGGGCCTTTGTTGGGGGACCTACAATCCTTTTTTAAATGCCCAAGCTTCCCACAATTATAGCAGCATCATGGAGTCATAGCATGGGAGGCTTTTTGATCCATCACAGCAGCCACCACCTGTGCTCGAAAATGTGTTGTCCCCACATTCTGGCACCTTTGGATCATTCCTGTAATGGTCATATTTGATTTGCCTCCTTAAAGTGCTTGTTTACAGTCCACATTAGCATTTTCTCTGGCCAATTTCAATAACAAAGTATTAGCGGCCTCAGCATCTGAGACACTTCTTTGTATGACCATGATTAATCTACTTAGGAAATCAGGGAAAGGTTGCTGGGGGTCCTGTATTATTTTAATAAAGGAAATCCCTCGATCATTTTTTCTTGGGACCTTGATCCATGCTGCTGTAGCTGCCTTCATAATTTGTTCATAAGCAATCAAGTCATACTCCAACTGATCCCTAAATTGCCTATACCTCTTGGTGCCTGTGAGTTGCTCAAAACTGATATTAACTCGAGTCCTCTTGTTTCATCTGACCTGGTCCTGGCATGCTTTGAAAAATTCTGATTTCCATACTAGGTAATTTCCCCCTTCTAGGGTTGTTTTGGCCAACGAATACCAATCAAGGGGACACATTTCTGTGTTGGAGATCGAATAGAGGAGCATCTGGACATAAGAACTATTGGCTTCATAATTGGATGCTCCAAATCGGAGTTCTTTTAACAACTTAAAGTCTGATTAATGTGTGATGCTCCCTCAGCATTTGCCCTGAGTTATTAGGGTCATTCACCTCAAACACAGGCAGTGCTAGTCTCCTAGCAAGTGGGATGTCTTCCCCTCTTTCCTCAGCCTTCCTTAAGGCTGCCTGAACTAAACCTACAGGCTCTTTCTTTGACTTCTCATCCTTTTCTGAAAAAAACCTGACTGTTGGATCTGTACATGGGTGGTAGCATAGGAGGAACTCTGGGGAGAATAGGCTCATGGCACTCTTCCAAATCTGTCTCCTCTCTGATTTTCAGGCATTCATCCATACAATGTGCCATTTCCTCCTCTTCCTCTGTCCCTGATGCCGTGTCTTTTATAAAAATTTTTATGGCTATCAGTACATTTTCTGGGAATTGGAGACATATTTTTAGCACATTGCATACACAGAATGCTGAAATGGGGAATACATCAGGGCCAACCTCCCAATAATACTCACTTATCTGTCTGCTTACAGTTTCCCATTTTTCTAAATCAATGATCCCTTCTTTTAAGAACCATGGGCAACAGGTTTCTACACAGTCTAAAAATTTTTGAAACTGATTAGTAAATATTAAGAATCCCCTTTCTCTGACTATATCCTTTTTTTTTTCTTTTTGGAGGAGGGAAGGTTAAGTGACTTGCCCAAGGTCATACAGTTAGTAAATGTTAAGTGTCTGAGGCCAGATTTGAACTCAGGTCCTCCTGACTCTAGGGCCAGTGCTCTACTCACTCTACCACCTAGCCACTTCTGACTATATCTTTTAAGAACCTCAGATAATATTCATGATCTTTACTTCCCAATTGTGCTTCCCCGTTCTTGCTCATTGGCAGCTCAATGAATCAAAAGTAAACTGGAGCTCTGTCTTCTATTTGCTTGAACTCTTTTTTTTCTGCTTAATCCCTAACACATACTCACATTAGCCTGCCAATCTGTTCTTCCTAAGTCTAATACTTAGAAGAAAATTCAGCTTTCACCTCCTTACCTTTTTTGTTGCATTTCTCCAGAGCACAGGAGACCACTCTCCTCATACCTTCTTTTCAGGTGCCTGTTTGGTGCGCCACTTGATGCCTACACCACAGGAGTGTGGGACGAAAGTGCCAGTGTGGGAATGAGGAGACACAGCCAGGTGGGAGCCACTTGATGCCTGCACCACAGGGGTGTGCGACAAAAGTGCAAGTGTGGGAATGAGGAGACACAGCCAGGTGGGAAGCTGTCTAGGCAGTCTGTTTATTTATCTGAGGGTAGGGGTTTATATACTAATAGCAAAAGTGATTGCATCTTGTAGTGTACCTCTTAGAACTTTATTCCATTGTGTGCATGTGTGATCATTTCTCAGTGATCACACCCTGTTCCCTTGCTAATCAAGGAAAGATGGTGAGCCAATCACTGAGCAACAATGAGCCCTCATGAGGAGTGGGGCCTAGGGAAATCCTGACCCAGATTCTACCCATGACTAGACTGGCTCAGTACAGGCCCTCTATAAGAGTTTACTCTTATAATGTATGGATAGGCAGTCAAGTTTATCTTTTAGTGTTTTGTTTTGTTTTGTTTAGGAAAGGTAACATTTTCCCCTGGCAGATTGTGGTGGAATCTCTCAGAGGCTGAACAACAAGGCTGCTCTTACTTACCTTCCTCTTAAAGCTAAGCATTGTTTCTTAAGGCTTAACTAACCCAGCCAGAGGAATAACCAGAAAATAACCTGGTATAATTCAAAGGATATTTGGAGTCACAGAACATGAATTCCAATTCCAACTCTGCCAATACCTGTGTGACATTGGGCAAATCACTTAATCTATCTGTGCCTAGGTTTCTTCATCTGAAAAATGAGAGCTTATGAACTGAAGGAGTTATTATTTCAACCCTTAACCTTTTCTCTTCCTAGAAGAATTGGACAGCCACAATAGGATTCAGCCTATAGGGACAACCGAATGATAGAGCAACAATATAATTTGGGAGCTTTTTCAACCTTTAATTAGCCTCTCATTTTTGCTTTGACAATATCCTTGGCAAGTCACACATTCATTTGTTCCCCATAGTAAGTCACCGGTATTAAATGATGTGAGTATATAGAGGCATAGGGAATAGAAAATTCTATCCTGTAATGTAAACAAATTGCTACTTCAAAGATACATACATTAAGACAACATTATGTAGCACAAACTCAAAGAAATGATCTGATTACAGACAATTGTCCTAAAAATGTAAAGTTATGTATTCCTAAACTCATAGAAAGGTTCTCTCAACTTTAGGGTTAGTTATACAGGTTATCTCTGCTGCATACTCACCTTACTCCACAAGAAGCAAAGTCTGGAGTTAGAAGACCATTGATCCAAATTTAATTTCTGATGATTTACTTGGCGTTTGTCTTTTATGCTAGGAGAGAAGTCTCCAGGATTTCATTTTATTTTATTTTTAAAATTGTATTTATTTGTTTTTTTTAGTTTTCAACATTTACTTGTATAAGATATTGAGTTCTAAATTTTCTTCTTCTCCTTTCACTCCCTCCCTTCCCAAGATAGTGTGCAATCTGATATAGACTATACGTGTACAATCATTTCTGCCTTAATCATGTTATAAAGCAGAATTAGAGCCAAAGAGCCATAAGAGAGAGAGTATGCATTCAGACTCCATAATTCTTTCTCTGGATGTGGATAGAATTTTCATCATGAGTCTTAGATCATTGTATTGCTTAAGAAGAGTTAAGTCTATCAAAGTTGGTCATTGTGCAATCTTGCTGTTACTATGTACAATGTTCCCCTGGTTCTGCTCACTTTTCTCAGCATTAGCTCATATAAGTCTTTCCAGGTTTTTCTGAAGTCCACTGCTCATCATTTCTTTTGGAACAATAGTATTCCCTTCATTCATACACCACAACTTGTTCAGCCATTCCCAACTTGACTGGCATCCCCTCAGTTTCCAATTCTTTGCCACAATAAAAAGAACTGCTATAAATGTTTTTCTACCTGTGGGTCCTTTTCCCATTTTTATGATCCCTTTGGGATACAGACTTAGTAGTGGTATTTCTGGGTCAAAGGGTATGCACAGTTTTATTGCCTTTTGGCTGTGGTTCCAAATTGCTCTTCAAAATGGTTGGATCAATTCACAACTCCACCAATAATGCATTAATGTTCTAATTTTCCCACATCTCCAACACTTATCATTTTCCTGTTTTGTCATGCTAGCCAATCTGATAGGTGTGATGTGGTACCTCAGAGTTGTTTTAATTTGTATTTCTCTAATAAATAATGATTTACAACATTTTTCCATATGACTATAGATAGCTTTAATTTCTTCTCCTGAAAACTGCCTGTTCATATCCTTTGATCATTTATCAATTGGGAAATGACATGTATTCTTACAAATTTGACTCAATTCTCTATATATTTGAGAAATTAGGCTTTTATCGGAGACTCTACCTGTAAAAATTGCTTCTCATATTTCTTCTTCCTTTCTAATCTTGGTTGCATTGACTTCGTTTGTGAAAAACTTTTTAATTTAATGTAATCAAAATCATCCATTTTGCATTTCATAAAGTTCTCTATTGTTTGGTCATAAATTCTTCCATTCTCCATAGATCTGACAGGTAAACTACTTCTTGCTTGCCCAGTTTGCTTATAGTCTCACCCTTTATGTACCCATTTTGAACTTATCTTGGTATATGGTGTAAGATGTTGGTCCAGGACTTCATTTTTCATGATGTGAGGGACTGGGAAAATATCAATCATTGAGAGAAATTCTACATACTACATTTCCCAGGAGGCTGTCCACGGAAGAGTAACCACTCTGATCCTCAATTTCCACAGCTGTAAAACAGGGATAATAATATTTTCACTATTTATCCCATTGAGCTGTTGGGAGAAAAGTGCTTTATAAAATGCAATGTTCTTCACTCCCATTATTTATTTGTTTTATCATTGGTTTGTTATGAGTTTCTCTCTATAGCTTAGATTAAGCTGTCATACTGCTTGATGTTTTGAATTTCCTGAGTAAATTATGACATCCCCTTTTGGGAATGATAATTCATAGTCCATACCATTTTAGTTTGTCAATGGACAATGTCTTTGGTCTCCCATTAGCTCCAGTCATCTATCTATGTACCTGTTACTTGTAGGTATCTGCTATTAAGCCCAACAACATGATATGTTTTAAAATACAACAAAAAACTCCTTTAGCCAAAAATATGTCTATCAGATAATGAATTTTAGAGGCAAGAAAATGGAAGGGAAGGCAAGGCAAGACAAAGGAAGACAAAGGAAGGGAAGGGAAGGCAAGGGAAGGCAAGGTGGCTTAAGCAAGCTGTCGATCTGATACTTTCCAATTTTAACTAACTGTCCGTGCTAACTAGGCACTAAACTCTGTTGTTTCTAGACTGCTAGATTATAAATGTTGTCATAACCCTCTAAATTCAATGCCCTAAGGCAAAGCTGTAGTTGCCACTTTATGCTAGGAGTAGAACTGAGCTTAATACCATATTGCAAATAATGGATAAAAACTTAACAGCAACCACTTTTTCTTTTTCTTTTTATCAGCTCATCCTCCCCAAGTAGGTTTCCAGGCCAGTTTGCTATTCTATATTCAATCAACAAGCATTTATCAAGTACTTACCAGATGCTAAGAACTGGGTCAGACACTATTTCACAGGGAAACAAAGAAAAGCAAAATCATTGTTCCTGCTATAAAAGAGCTAATATTCTCATGGAGGAGACAATCTGAAGATAAGTATGTGCCTATAAAACATACAGTATGAATGGAAGGAAATCTCAGAGGGAAGGGGGTGGCAAATGGAGGAGGAAGAAGCAATTTCCTTATCTGTAAAATGAGGGGATTGGGCTAGAGATGATTTTAACCTTTTTGTGTATTATGGACCTAGAGGTGTGTTGGAGCTAGCTCTTACTAGCTCCAAGAGTTGATTGTTAAATTTTCTTTTCTTTTTTTTTTTTGATTGATAATTTTCAATATGAGCATTTATACCTCAGAAACTAGTAAATGCTACAAAAGATAGAGGAAATATTAATAATACAGATTAAACTGAAAAGTGTGCTTTGTGTACATCCCTCACCCCCAGAGAGCTGGTTGTTAAATAGTAAACAGCAAACCCCTGCTTGGACCCCTTTGTCAGTCCAGTAGAGCCTCACTCTAAGTGAGTACATGAAAAGGCCTTAGCCTAAAACGGCCAGGGTCTCCCATTGCATCCTGGGCCATCTCCAGTCATCCTGATGGATATTTGGTCACTGGACCCAGATGGTTCTGGAGAAGAAAGTGAAATTGGTGACCTTGCACAACCCTCCCTCACTCAAATCCAAGTCAACTTCAAGTGATGTCATCATCTCCTTGATGTCACAGTCTTCTTCAAGAACAGAGGACAAACACAACCCCAATAGAGCCTTTCTCAGAATAATATTTTCTAAATGTATGATATAAAACATGGGATACAAAAGAAATGAATTATATTAAAGTAAAATTATAATAGGAGCTCTGGTAGGAGGCAATTGGGGTTAAGTGACTTTTCCAGGGTCATACAACTGGTGAGTGTCTGAGGCCAGATTTGGACTCAGGACTTCCTGACTCCAGGGCTGGTAATCTATCCACTGCACCACCTAGATGCCCTTCTAATATATTTAAAAGAAATTCATGGACCCCAGGTTAAGAACCCCTTGACCAAATGATTTATTTCCAAATCTCCTTCTTGCTCTAAATCCTATAACGCTATGAGTGATGAATCTATTTTGAAAAGAGAGAGGGGGACAAGTATTATGAAATATCTACTATGTTCCAGGCACTGCATTAGGCACTTTACAAATGTTATCTCGTTTGATCCTCCCAACAACCCTGGGAGGTAGGGGCTATTATTATTCCCACTTTACAGTTGAGGTCACTGAGGCAGATAGAAACCAAGAGACTTGTCCAGTGTCAAAACAGCTGGTATCTGAGGCCATGTGCAAAGTCCAGTCTTCCCAACTCCAGGCCCAGCAGTCAATTCACCGCATCATCTAGTTGCCTATGGATGCTGTTAAAATATTTGCAAGGGGGTGCAGGTGGCACAGTGAATAGAGCACTGTCCCTGGAGTCAGGAGGACCTGAGTTCACATCCAGCCTCAGACACTTAACACGCACACACAAAAACTAGCCATGTAACCTTAGGCAGGTCACTTAAACCCAATTGCTCTACCTTCCCCCTTCCAAAAGATAAAAAATTTTTAAAAATTTAAAAAAATATTTGCAAGGAAAAAGGATTCCAAGAAGTTGCTCTAAAATGTATGTTACAATAGTTCACATTTTCTCTTTTCCCCACAGGGAAATAGGAGAGATAAAGATGAAAAAAAAAACAGGGAAAGTTGACTCAGTGTTTAAGGTGGAACCAAGTCCCCTTCATCACTTCTGAAAGAGCATAAACCAGGGGGCAGCCAGATGGCTCAATGGATAGAGTCCTGGAGTCAGGAGGACCTGAGTTAAAATCCTGCCTCAGACACTTGACACATTTACTAGCTGTGTGACCTTGGGTAAGTCACTTAACCCTAATTGCCTTTCCCCTTCCCAAAAAGAAATTTTAAAAAATTGAAGAGTATAAACCAATCTGGAATACCCATTCCCCAGTATCTTCCCTCTAACTTCCCTGCAACACTCTCCTTACACACACACACACTCTCTCTCTCTCTCTCTCTCTCTCTCTCTCTCTCTCTCTCTCTCTCCCCCCCCCCTCCCCCTCTCTGTCTCAACAGCATCCTGTCAAAAGAGACAGTGGATTGCATGCAAGGCTTGAATTGGGGAGAAACAGGAAATCAGGAAGATAATAGCCTTCCTAATAGACCACCCTCAATAGATCTTTAAGAGCTGTTCCAACTTTTACATTCTCTGAATCAAACTAACATTTATATAACATTTTAAGATTTATGAGGAACATTGAATACATCATCTCATTGGATCTTCACAAAAATCCTATTAGGTGAATGCCTTTGGAGTCCCTATTTTCCAGATGAGGACACTGGGGCTCAGAGCAGTTCAGTTACTAGTTCATAGTTACATGGCCAGTCTGAGGCAGAATTAAAACCCAGTCTTTCCTGACTTGCACTTAGTATTCTATTAAACCATCCTGCCACTATTCTGGTGATATTAAAATGTTCTCAGGTTTTGAAATATTCTCCATTACTAGAGTTCACTCATTTGCACATAATGAAGAACTATCAGGGAGTTCATAATATGTTAGGGAAATTGAGGACAGCAGACCCATACTACTGAGGGAAAGTTCATGACAATGACCTTCAGAGGTTCCAGTCAATGAAAGGTGAATAAAATATCCACAGGCAGCATAAACCATTGGGCCAGAGACATTAAGCAAGTCACTTTCAACCAAATTTCAGTTTCCTCCTCTGAAAATTAGGGGTAATGTTAACAGGGGTTTTGTTAACCACAATGTCCATTTTATATGTGAGTTATTATCATTGTTACTGTTAGACAAGACCCATTAGTCTTTTGACAAGATTCCACATAGGAGTGGAATCTTACCTGTTAGCTAAATTCTAAGTCTAATGGCAGACAGCATCTAATAACTCAGAGTTTCAGTGACTGAAATAATGGCAAGAGTAACATCTGGCATTTCCACAAGGAAAACAACAAACCACATATACACATTGATCGTAAAATGTCTTTTGATGAATTACGAAATTCACGCTCTTTCCTTTTCTCATACATACTTTAGTAAATGCTTTGATACTTAGATGGATCTGTGATCTCAACAACTCCCTCCAACACTGTACATCAGAACCCACTTACACCTTTCAGTAGTAAGAAGATATGTGATTTTTTTTCCCTAAATGCTTGGTATGCTCCTCTCTTTCAGATATCATCAGCCTTTATGTCTCAATTTAAGAAAACTGTGTTTTCTCAAGGACAGATTTCCTCCACATATACTATTTTGTAGATATAAATACATACGTATGTATGTATATATGTGTGTGTATGCACATATTATTATGGGCACATATAATAGACATATATATCTATTTCTTCAGTTCTAGTTCTACTTTCTCATGAAGGTCATTGGCAACAACAAGGTATCATCACAATGGCAGAGTCTAACACTCTACATCTATTGATGGGAGGAACTGCTATTGAAATTCTGGTAGATCTTTTCCATTTTTCTTGTGTTTGTTGCCTCACTCAACTATTTACTGGTTAAGGTAGTCTCTAAACTATTTTGGTCCCTACTTGTGGTAAAAGATTTATATCAATTAAACTTCCTTAGGACATGGTGATAACATGTCTGATATTTTATCCATTTCTCATTTTTTGGCATCAACATCTTATTTAAGTAGTCCAGGATCAAATTGCTTCAATTGCACACCACATCTCCTCATTTTCACTCTTATCTCTAATTGACCCAAGTGACCCTGATCTTTGCTCTAGCAAAGACTGAGTGTACACAGCCATTTGAGTTAGAAATGACTGCCATATCAGTAACCAATCACTTCTTGACAGTTCACAGTCCCCATTTCATTGGGGAAGGTGGGGGAAGAATGTCATTCAGTGTTCGAAATGCCTACCACCTCTCAACTGTCTTCCTCAAGAAAGTATTTATGAAAAATAGGCATCAGAGGTGCAGATCCAAGATGGCAATATAGAAGCAGGAAACTCCATGAGCTCCCCCAACAACCACCTCAAATACCTATAAAATATGACTCTAAACAAATTTTAGAGCTACAGAACCCACAAAATGACAGAGAGAAACAAATCTCCCTCTGAAGGCAGCCCAGCAGGCATACAGGAAGGAACAATCACAGTGCATGGGGAACAGAACACAGTCCCTGTGAGCTGCACAGTTTTGGGCTCAGGGTGCCCTGACCAGCAGCTGCCAGAGCAGACTTCAGGAGAGTGAATCACCAGCAGGTGTAGTGGTTTCCAGACCCCTCAACCCATAAATGCCAAAGAGCAAGTAAAAGGTCAGTGTAGAACTCTGTTGGAAAGGAAGGGCAGGGTCCAGCCCCTGTCCCCAGGGCAAGAGGTGGCAGAGTCTTGGCTGCTACAGCTGCTTCCCCACGAGGCTACCTCCAGAGCTCCTAGCCTGCAGATCATAAGGGGACCAAGCAACCATTCAGAGGGTAATTGCTCTTGCTTTAACCTCTTTGGATCTGGATTGCTGTCTTGGGTGGAGGTGCTAGGGTGTGTGGCCAGTGGGCCAGAACTTGTGGGGACTGCAGAAAGGGCATCCCCCAATAGCTCTGGTGGCTGCAAAAACTCCAGCAATTTTGACAATGCTCTTCTCTCTGGAAGCAGAGTTCTACCATGGCAAAGAGCTCAAAAGTCAAGTAATTGACTAGCAACACGAGCAAGCAGAGGAAACAAAGCAAATCGAGCAATCCTATCTTAGATTCCTTTTATGGGGACAAAAAGGATCAAAGCATGGAATGGGATGAAGACAACACAGTCAGAACTCCTGCATCAAAAGCTTCCAAGAAAAATATGAATTGGTTACAGGCTACAAATATGAATGGTTACAGGAGCTCAAGAAGGATTTTGAAAATCAAGTAAGAGAAGGAGAGGAAAAATTGGGAAGAGAAAGAAAAATGATGCAAGAAAATCATGAAAAGCAAGTAAACAACCTGACTGAAGAAAATAATACCATAAAAAAATAGATTAACTCAAATGGCAAAAGAGGCCTAAAAAGCCAATGAGAAGAAGAATGCTTTAAAGAGCCAAATTTGCCAGATGGAAAAGGAATTTCAAAAGCTCGCTTTTGAGGATCACAAAATATGTGCAAGATTGCAAGTAGTGATGTTGAGACACAGGGACGTGTGAGGCCCAGGAATTAGTTGGGTCACATGGAAGTCAGAGCATATTGCACCGTCCCTGGCCAGGGGATATTGCATTGCTCAAGACTCTCTTACATGGGATACCTGAGGTTCCCGACTAGTGTCTCCACACCCTGGGGTCTTCATGCCCTTGTAATTGCACTTCCCCTCTCACAATTCTACTCAGCTGCGCTGTGTCACATGTGGTGTGTGGATCTGGGGTAGATAAAAGGCCCAAGCCTTGGAGAGAGGGCAAAGCCTGCCTTAAGATCCTGCTGTAAGGCTTCCTGGTGAGACCTCAATAAACCTTCTTAGCATATACCCTCCAGCCATGACTTTTCTTTTTAAGAGAAAACTGCAGCATCTTCTCCTTTGAGGTAAGTAACTGGCTGCCCCTTCAGGCAGGTTGGGTGAACGCTGACAAAGAACCCTGACACTCACTGAAGAGAATAATTCCTTCAGAATTAGATTGAAGCAAATGGAAGCTAATGACTTTATGAGAAATCAAGTTACTATTAAACAGATCCAAACAAATGGAAAAATAGAAGGCAATGTGAAATATCTCACGGAAAAATCACTGACCTGGAAAATAGATCCAGGAGAGGCAATTTAAAAATTATTTGACTACCTGAAAGCCATGATCAAAAAAAGAACCTAGAAATCATCATTCAAGAAATTCTCAAGGAAAATTGCCCCAATCTTCTAGAACCAGAGGGCAAAATAGAACTTGAAAGAATTCACCAATCACCTCTTGAAAAAGATACCAAAAAGAAAACCCCCAGGAATATCATAGCCAAATTCCAGAGTTCCTAGGTCAAGGAGAAAATATTACATGCAGCCAGGAGGGAACAATTTTACTATTGTGGAAACACAATCAGGATAACACAAGATCTAGCAGCTTCTACATTAAGAGGTCAAAGGGCTTGGAATATGATTTTCCAGAGGTCAAAGGAGATAGGATTAAAACCAAGAATCATCTACCCAGCAAAACTGAGTATAATGTTTCAGGGGAAAATATGGTCATTCAATGAAATAGAGGACATTCAAATATTCTTGATGAAAAAAACAGAGTTGAATAGAAAATTTGACATTCAAATACATGAATCAAGAGAAGCATGAGGAGGTAAACAGGTAAAAGAAATCATAAGGAGCTTATTAAAGTTGAGCTATTTACATTCCTACATGGAAAAATGATAATTGTGACTCATGAGAGTTTTCTCAATATGAGGATAGTTGAAGGGAATATATATGTATCTATGTATATACATACATATATATGTTTATATAGGAGGGTTTATTTATGTATAAATACATATGTGAGTGTGTGTATATATGTGTACATGTATACATAGACAGATGGCACAGGAAATAAAAAAGAAAAAAATAATAAAATTAAGAGGTTAGAGAGGAATAGAATGAGAGGTGGGGAGAGACAGAATAGAGTAAATTATCTTGTATAAAAGAGGCAAGAGAAAACTGTTACAATGAAGGGGAAAAACAGGAAGCCAAAAGGGAATGGGTCAACCTTATTCTCATTGAATTTGGCTTAAGGAGGGAATAACATACACACTAAATTGGATATCTTACCCTACAGGAAAGTAGAGGGGAAGGGGATAAGAGGGGGGATGATAGAAGGGAGGGCAGATTGGGGGGAAGAGCTGTTAGAAGCACACACTTGAAAAGGGACAGGGTCAAAGTAGAAACTAGAACAAATGGTAGATGGTGAGATAGGATGGAGAGTAACATAGTCTTTCACAATATATCTACTACGGAAATGTTTTGCATAACTACATGTACAACCTATATTGAATTGCTTATCTTTCCAGTAGGGGTGGGTGATGAGGGAAGAAGGGAAAGAATCTGGAAATCAAAGTTTTAAAAATCAAATGCTAAAAAAATTATTATTTTTTTATATGCAACTGGGAAATAAGATATACAGGCACTGGGGTATAGAAATCCATCTTGCCCTACTAGAAAGTCAGAGGGGTATGGGGGAGGATAGAAGAGAGAGCAGATTGGGAGATGGGGTATTCAGTAGGATTGCTATCTTGGGGTTGTGGGTTGGCAAGAGATGGGGAGAAAATTTGTAACTCAAAACCTTGTGGAAATAAATGTTGAAAACTAAAGAAATAAAAAAGAAATCCCAAATGGGGTCATGAAGAGTTGGACATGACTGAAATGACTGCCCAACAACAACAACAACAACAAACACACCTGATAACTCGTGTTAGAAATGAGGAAATTGAGGTCTAAGGAGCTTAAGGGATTTGCATGAGGGACCAAGGAGAAGGGAACTTGCTTAGATGAAAGGGAACTGTAGCTATGACGTTTTCTACCCCTCTCGAAGAACGGTTGTGAGAAAAGTGGACTGCCAACCTTAAAATGCTGTGTAAATGTCAGTCGTTTTTGTGTCTTTGTTATTGCTGGTGGTATTATATACCTCCCTGGGCATGTTTTTAGAATAAGGGACTTGGGGGGGGGGGGGGTGTCTAGGTGGTGCAGTGAATAAAGCACCGGCCCTGGAATCAGGAGGACCTGAGTTCAAGTCTGGCCTCTGACTCCTAACACAAAACTAGCCATGTGACCTTGGGCAAGTCACTTAACCCCAATAGCCCTACATTCCCCCCTCCAAAAAAAAGCAAAAAATAAATTAAAATAAGGGACTTGAGACATGACTTGAATCAAAATGGTGGAGTGCAAAGGACACTGAACTGAACCCCTGTTTTAGAATTACCAAACAGATTGTATGTGAGACAGGGGGAGGGAGAGTAGTGAGAAGGGATCCGGACACATTATCTTATTAGAACAGAATGATCAGTGATTAAAACAGAACAACCTCTGGATCAAGGAATTATCACTTCCCACCAGAAACAACTAGGAAGTACAGTGGACAGACTACTGGGGCTGGACTCAGGAATACTTGAGTTCAAATTCTGCTTCAGATACTTATCTGTATGACCCAGGCAAGTCACAACTTCTATCTGACTCAGTTTCCTCAAGTGCAAAATAAAAATAATAATAGCACTTATGTTGTAAAGATCAAAAGAAATAATATTTGTAAAGCACTTAACTCAGTGCCTGGCACATAGCAAAGGGATTAATAAACTCTTTTTTCCTTTCTTTTCTAAAAAAAAAAATAGGCATCAGGCTTCTGTAGAATCTATAAGATTTAGGTCTTTCACATCCTAAATCATGTTTTACAACATATATTTTGCTATCCTTTCATACCCACATTTGCAAAGATGTCACAAAGTATTAACTTTCAAGTAGAATTAATATGGAAGATCTTATAAAGTACTTACTAGAATTTTCTGATCATGTGTAACAACTATCTCCTAAAAAACTGAAATTATCTTCATGTAAATGTTTATTGGGATCCTTGAAATACAAGATGGACAAGTGTTCCAAGAAATAACATCTCTCATTGCCCTTGGATGTATGTTAAAACTAATTCCTTTATTCGCCTCCACCAAAACAAATTTTCCTTGTAGTTGAATTTTTTTCATCTTCTAGTTTCATTTATGGCAAAAATGTCAATATTGATGATATGACTTAGTCCTCCCAGTGATGTGTTCTCTTGTTGTTTCTGAGACAAGGACCTCACATTTAAATTTTCTGTTTATCAATGATCTAAAAACTCTGCTATTTTCCCACCCCCTTCCCTGCCTTCCTACCACTCTGTTGATGTCACTGTTGGAGTTGGGTTTGGGGGCAGGGAGGCCCAGGCAGGCCGTAAGGGACAAAGGGCCATTTTCTATTTTTTGTTTGTTTCCAAGGTTTCCATGTGGCCAACCTACTGGTGATGGGTTTCTTTCTACTGAGCTAGTCCAGTTTTCAAAGAGGCAGATGTGGTGTATGGTCTAGAATGCACTCAAATTCTTTCCATCATAGTAGAACAACAGAATTTTCATTCCACTAGCATAGACATCAAGAACCCAGGATGACCTCCACAGCATCATGAATCATCAGAGCTTTTTCTTAAGTGGAGCCCGAGTCTTACTGCTTAGCAGAAGAGGTCTAATGCTCCTCCCCAGGAGAGTTCTTCAAACACTTAAAAATGATGATGGTGTATCCCTCAAATATTCTCTACTCAGATTATACACACTCAGTTCCTTCAAGTGATCCTTATGGAACTTGGTCCTGAGTTCCTTCACCATCCTGATCATGTTCCTCTGGATACTTTTCAACCTGATAACATCCTTCCTAAAATATGTTATGCAAAAGAATTGCAGTAAGCCTGTAACAAATAGACTCCCATAGGTGATCAGTGTATGTAAATATCACTACATAAATAAGACATAAGGAACCCCAATGTTTGGGGAGGAAAGTCATAAAATGCCACCCTTTGAAGCAGAAGCAATTGAGAGCAGGGTAAGTGGTTGAGCTCAGTTATCTAAGATAATATTCTTATGGAACTTTCAGTGACTCACTATCACCTCTAGGATAAAATATAAACTCCTCAGTTTGAGGATAAAATTAGATATTTACAAAGAACTTTGCAAAACCTAATGCATTATATAAATGCTTGTTGTTATTATTGCTGCTGCTATTACGTCCCTCAGCAGAATACAAATATCTTAAGGGCATTTTGCATTTGTATGCCTAGCTGGGCACCTAGCTAGCTGTACAGTAGGAGGTGTTTCCCCAAAAGGAGAACCATAGACTTAGAGGTGGAAGAGATCTCAGAGGGAAATCTAGTCAAACTTCCTCATTTTATTGATGAAGAAACAGTCCTAAAAAGGGTTAATAGCAGAGCCCAGATTCAAATTGAGATCTTCTGACTCTTGGGGGTACATGGGATATTTCAGGAGGACTAGAACCCTCTGGTATAAGGGCCTGAAGAACACTTTTCAGGGCTGCTCATTCACCTTTGGTGTGTACCTAGCACTCACCTGTGACTCCAGGAAGCTGTAGCTGTAACTTTAGGGAAATCTCCAAAACACAGCTTAGGTCTAGAGCAGGAGGCACAGTACATGAAGGGATGGGGCTTGAATTCAGGAGGACATGAGTTCAAGTATTGCCTCTAGCTTGCTCACTGTGTGATCCTAGGCAAGTCACTTAAATACCATATGCCTCAGTTTCCTCATCTGTAAAATGGAAATGATCATAGCACTTACCTCTCAGAGTTGTTTTGAAGATCAAATAAAATAATACATGTAAAGCACTTAGTATAGTGCCTAGAATATAGTAAGTGCTATGTAAATATTAGCTACTCTTATGATGAGAATTGGGGTCTAAAGTTTCCCCAAAATGTGGATAACAGGTGCCCTTCTAGAATGATGATAGTATATAGTATATCTGGTCTGGAGAGCTGCTTGTTTCACCCACCCAAAAAAAAATGTACAAGATGCAAAGAATTTAAAGGCATTTAGGGACTAATTTTTAAAATAAAGACAAAAGGCATCTAAAGTAGCCTATTGTACTTATATTCCCTGGGGAAAGTAAAATCTCTTTTTGGGACTGATGAACAGGTATATTGCATCTCCTTCAATCTATACAGTGATTCTCAAACTTTTTGGTCTCAGGACCCCTTTACACTGTCCTTAAACATTGAAGCCTCCCTCAAGGAACTTTTTTTTAATGCAGGCTATATCTATCAATATTTGCCAAACTAGCTATTAAAATGCAATAATAATATTATGAGCCCTTGTGGAAATGTGACGTGGGAACTGCTTATGTAAATGCCAAAATCCCTACCTCTACAGCAACCACAATTACAAAAGGCCACTCTCCTCCACCAAAAGATCTCACCACCAAAATCTTTGACATTATCAAATGGTTCAGTATCAGAAATCCGTGTGGTTTTATTAATGGAAATGACATTTACGATGATGCATTACCTTCTATTTTGCCACCATATCCTAAGGACCAAGAGATCTTTTCAATTGCCTTGCAGATGAAATCTCTCATGTATGTTGTCTTCCTCTATTAAAATGTGAACTCCAGAACCAGGAGATCACTGTACACAGTAACAGTAACATTGTGCAATGATCAACTATGATAGACTTAGTTTTTCTCAATAATAGAATGATCTAAGACAATTCCAAAAGACTCATGATGAAAAGCGCTATCCACATCCAGAGAAAGACCTATGGAGTCTGAATGCAGAGTGAAGCATACTATTTTCTCCTTTTTTTGTTTTTTTTCTTTCTTATGGTTTTTCCCTTTTGTCTGCTTCTTCTTTCACAACATGACTAATGTGGAAATGTGTTTAATATGATTGTACATGCATAGCCTACATCAAATTGCTTGCTGTCTTGGGAAGGGTAGAGGGGAGGGAGAGAGAGAAGGAGGGAGGGAGAAAAAAATTGGAACTCAAAATCTTATAAAAGTAAATGTTGGAAACTGAAATAATTATTTTTTTTTAAAGAGAGAATATGAGCTCCATGAAGCCAGGGACTGTCTTACTTTTCCATTTATATCTTGAGAATTTAGCCAGTGCATTGGACATGGTAAATACTTTTTCATTCATTCATGGGAAATGTCCCAGGCCAATAAATCAGGGCTTACCTTAGTTCCCATAGTAACACTATTAAGAAATGCTTATTAGATTGGACTAGAAGACATTAACCAAATATTTATATTTGCTATGATCTCTTTTTTAACATTAAAATGAATAAAATTTAATTAAGGAAAGACAAGTAAAACATTTATGATGTCTAGAAAATTGATAGCATTTTTGTAACATTTTGCTTTAATATCCATTTGACCCTCACAACAACTCTGGGAAGAAGGGAGGGAATCTGAGTATTTCTAGCCTCATTGTACAGATGAAAAAACTGAACTTCAATTTCTTCCAGTGACTTGCCTAAAGAGGCCACTTATTTAGAAGGGACATAAGGCTGAAAACAGATCTTATTTATGTGTGTTATATTCACCAATAGAACATAAGCTTCTTGAGTTTTTCCTTTTTGTCTTTGAATCTCTAGAACATAATATACAATCAATCCTCAACTTTTGTAGGGGTAACATTCCTAGAAAACAGAGTAAAAGTAAAAAATGTAAATGCTGATCCATTGAAGTTATGGGAAATAAGGGTTCCTGTGACCACCAAAAACTGTAATCTTTCACTTGAGATCTCTGAAAATACACTTCTCTTCATACAATCCTTTATAACAAAATATTAATTCTGATAATATGCACTTTCCCTAATAATAACCATGAAATAACCCATAAAATAAAATTGGTAACATGCAAAACATTTTTCTTGCTAGTAATTCCCTAGAATACTGTGATCTTTGTGCTAACATCTCAATTAAAAAAAATATTTTGGAAAATATTCCCTTTTCATAACACATGAAATCTACAATCCTATACAGAAAATCAAATAATTAGAAGTAAAAAAAAATTTTAACCCAAATCTTTCTTTCTACTGTGTTAGAAGGAGGTGTTGTATATAATACTACTGTAAACCTCTCTACCTTGACTGCCCTCTGAAAACCAAGTGAGATGTTGCTGGGACTTTAATCATTGCTGTCCAAAGATCAGGAGACTGGTGAGGTTTCAACATCACCTCAGAGCCCAAAGGACTTGGACTACACTGGGGGCATAATTGCAACATAAAACTTGAATTTTAAAGGCAGGCAATGAAAATATGCAATGAATGCATATTTACTCTACAACAATAGGATGAAGAAGACCAGTGAAGTGTCCAGCAAGGTACCAGCCATTCCACAAACTGGAGTGCCTCTCTTTTCTTTCTCTACTATGCACTGCCAGGAATGTGCCCACTCGTCAATATGAAAGTGAAAATAAGATTACTAATAAGATCACACAAATGCTTGAAGGAATGTAAAATTTCATCACTGCAACCTCCCAAGATATCTTGGGATTTAGCAGCTAGATTTCTTTCTTAAGGACCATGCCTTAAACCAAAATCACTCTGACTCTCCTTGACCAGCCAATAATAGGTCCCAGAACAAGCCCTACTTGGTCATTGTTTGGGCCTGGATTGGCTCAGAGTGAATATAAATAGTAATTGTTTTTGTTTTGGTCAGAAACCCCGAGAGTCTTCACCTCCCAAATTAATTTTTTTAATTAAGCAAAATAGGCCATTTTCTACCTCATTTCTCACCTGGCCTAAACCACTGACTGGGCATTGCCTCAGTCAAACTGAGACCTGTTAACAACCTTAGCTTAAAAAGGCCAAGGTCTCTGGCTGCATTCTAGGCCATCTCCAGTTATCCTGATCTATATCTCGCCACTGGACCCAGATGGCTCTGGAGGAGAAAGTGAGCCTGGTGACTGGAGCCATATATATATACATATACATATATGCAAATAACTTTTTTTAAGCAAGGTCTGGATCAGTATAATAATAGCTAACGTTTACATAGTACTTCAAGGTTTGTGAAGTGCTTTACAAATATTATCTCATTTTATCCTTCCAAGGACCCTGGGAGGTAGGTGCCATTTTACCAATAAGGAAACTCAGACACACAGAAATTAAGTGACTTACCCAAGGTCACACAGATAGTAAGTGTCTGAGGCCACATTTGAACTCAGGACTGCCTGGCTTCAATTCTACCTCTATATCCACTGCACCAACCAGCTGCTCATAAATACTATAGGCTGTTTACTACCTGTATAACCTTGATCAAATCATTCAACCTCTCTGGGTCTCAGTTTCCTTACCTGTAAAATGAGAGGATTGAACTAAATGACCTCTAAGGTCTCTTCTAAGCTCTAAATCTATTGTTCTTACTTGGAACTTGATTTTCTTGGGCTTTTGACTCTCTTATTGGATCATCTCTTGCTTGGAAAGATTAAGTGATTGACTCCAAATCACACAACTGCTAACTGACCAATTATTATTCAAACTCAGACCTTTTGATTTCTATATCATATCCTCTTTCAGTTATAGTACATTTTTAACATGCTTTAATTTTTTAAAATTCTGTATGGCACTTTGATGATGGGTCACCTTTTCCCTGCCTTCTTCAAGGAACAATAGGGGGTCCCACTCTGCTCCAGTCATTGTCCACACAGGTTGATGAAGCCCATGAGAGCTGAGCTAGTCCTATCTGTTCATAGGTCCTGTTCTCCTGCCATTTCAAAGAACAAAGGATCGTGGGGGTGATGGGTAATGTTTCCCAAGCACACAATGCTAACCTGGAATCTAGGCTTACAATGAAAACAAGATGGCCTGGTGTTTGATGGTGGGTTTCAGGTTACCAGGGTGCACAGGGCTGGAATTCTGATCGACCCACAAGCAAAGCTGAAATGTAATCCTATCATAATAAATGCCCAGGACTTTCTTAAATGACTGTATCACAGCCCAGGTTGTAAAACATTACAATGCTCTCATGTCCTGTTTAAAGGTGAGTCCTGCAAACCAATAAAAATTCCTAACCCAGGCTCTTTCATGCACTTTCCTGCTGAGTGACATGCTCTCAGTAGTCAGGGGAGCTAATCTTGAAGACCGTGTGATGAATACACAGGCACTGATGCCTCCTCCTCTTCTCACTTTGACCTAGTGTTCTGTCTAGCACGCAATTCTAGCTAAACACTACTCAGAGAATGCACCTATATTCTGTGCCATTTTCCCCCGAGGGAAAGATGTTGCTAGGGAAGAAAAGAAGAAGCCAAGGGACTACCCCATGGGACTTGGGATAAATAGACTTTGTCACCTTCTACACTCTAGAGACACCCAGAACTACCAGGAAAGAGTTGCTATATACATTATTATTATAATTATAAATTATATAAAATTTATTATTCTATCATTTATCAATATTGTCTATAAATATATAATATATGAAATTATATAAAATGCATAAATTTATATATAAACCTTAATATAAATAAAATATTATATAAATCACTAATACATTGCAGAACCATCCAGAAAAATATCTAAGATTACTCAAAGGAGTTTGACCTGACCATCCACACAAGAAGGACCAAATGGATAATGAATGTCTATTGTCTAGATTTCAACATGTGACCAAAAGAATGACCTATAAACTTTGTCCAAAAGGATGTATAGCTCTTGGACATACATACAGATAGACAATGAGCTGATCCTAGAGTTGAAAAGGAGGGGGACAACAGGCTAGATTGCTTTTAAGAAATCACAATGGATTTTTCCTAACCTTCCCTCACCCTGACAAAATCTTCCCATAACAGCAAAGACCTATGGTTTTTTTGTTTGTTTTTGATGTAACTATTTTACCAGTGTAGTAAGAGCAGTGTAGTAGTAGTGTAGCAGAGTGTAGTAGCAGAGATCTGGAATACCATTACCTATGAAGAACTGAGGGTGAGGATCTCACAGAAGGCAATGGAAAGGCACATGGTAGGTGTGAGCAGCCTGCAACATATAACCAACAAGGGCCTTCCAAAAAGATCAGGGGTATAGGATGTCAACAATTTTAAGACACAAAGGAAAGATGGGGCAGTCACATGGTAAGAGCAAGGGATAACAGGTGGATAGAGTTTTCCATAAGTGACCCTTGTGATATAAGGAGAAATCAAGGAAGGCCTCTAGCACATTGGGTGAACCTCAGTGGTAAATTTTGCAGAGGATACATATGAACATTGCACAGGACAGGGGGGCATAGAGGAGTCACAATCTGCATCATCAGAGGAAATGCTAGAGTCAGTGAGATCGCAATATAGCTGAGTAGTTGTTTGAGTTATTTTTAGTTTGTTTTTTGATTTTGTTTATTTGGTTTTTTAGTACTCCAGACCTTTGACTTCATTTGTGTCTGGAACTCCCAGGGAGGCAACTCCTTCTACCCTTGTGAATCAGCTACTGTTCTGCATGTATAGTCTTAGAGAGTTTCCTAGGACAGAGAGAGGTCACATCCTGTCCAAGGTCATTTAGCCAATAGTATAAAGCAAGACTTTAACCCAGATTTTTTTGACTCTAAGGCTAGCTCTCCATTTACTAGGCCAAGTCTTTTCACTTTGTTTTTAAATATCATAACCAATTCATTATATTGCAGTAGGTGATAGATAGATAAGTAGATAGATAGATAGATAGAGGTATCTACATATCTGCAGATATAGATACATACATGGAGAGGAGAGGAGAGGAGAGAGAGAGAGAGAGAGAGAGAGAGAGAGAGAAACACCCCTGGGCCTTTCAACTTCTTTTTATGTAGTGTAAAATTAGATTATAAACTTGTCGGAACCAGCAGAAGATTGTACACAGTAACAGCAACTTTGTGCAAAGACTGACCTTGATAGATTTAGCTCTTCTCAACAATGCAAGGATCTAAGACAACTCCAAAGGCTCACAATGGAAAATGCCATCCACATCCAAAGAGTCTGTCTATGGAGTCTGAATACAGATCAAAGCATACTATTTATTTTCTTTTTTTTTTTCTTTCTTGTGGTTTTTCCCTTTTCTTCCCATTCTTCTTTCACAATATGTTTAATGTGGAAATATGTTTAAGATGATTGTACATGTATAACCTATATCAGATTACTTGCCATCTTGGGAAGGCAGGAGGGGAAAGGAGGGAGAAAAAATTCGGAACTCAAAATCTTAAAAAAGTGAATACTGAAAACTGTCTTCATATGTAATTGAAAAAATACTATAAAGCAGAATAATTTTTTTAAAAGATTATAAGCTCTTTGAGGGCAAAAATTGTCTTCTATTTTTATATTTATATCCCTAAGCATTTAGCATAGTACCTGACATAGGAGAGACTTAGTAAGTGTTTACAGGCAATGACCATAGCCCTGAGCAAGTCACATAGCCTTTCCCGATCTCATTTTCCTCATCTATAAAGTGAAGGTATTAGGCTTTTAACTTCCCTTCCAGCTCTAAATCTATGACCCTATCATCCCACCACAATCTCAGCATTGAACCCTCTTTTGTGATTTTTTTTAATAAGCAAAATCACCTCATACAGTGTTTGAAACTTAAGATACAAAATTCTATCCTCATGGTTCCCTACCCGTATGCCAGAGAAAGGGGATATGTTTTTTATGGAACTCTTCAAAGCATGTAATATTGCCACCAGCCCACCCACCTGTAAAGTCATCATTGAGGGCAGGAATTAAGGACTGGAATTGTAAAGAGGGAGAGGGCCTGGAGGGAACAAGAAGACATCTTCAAGAGGAAAAAATACTTTAATCTGATTTAGCCAACCTGATGGAAACAGTACTTTGTACCAGTTCATATTTCCATTAGCTATACAGCTCCCTTTCCACCTGGGTTCAGCCTCCACAAATTGATAAGAAGGCAATACCCTTTGCCAGGAAAGCCTTTGTGTCTCCCCTCCCCTCCTTCCTTCCCCCATCTGCCTATGCCAGCCTAAGTGAATAGACATCCCTCTGGGATGATGAGTGGGCGGGTTTGCATTGGGGTTTTTTTTCTAGAATCTTATCCCATTTGGCTTGAGCTAACTCTGGTCTGTCCAGTGAAAACTTGGCCCCATTCATTCTGGAATTCTGCCCCAATTGGTAGCTAGCATCCAGTCCTTTAGGAAAGCCAAAAGCAAACCTTGAATGCACTTGGCCAATTGTTCACAGCTCTCAAATAAGGAAGGGGGGAGGGCAGGGAACAGGGAGAGAGAAGATTAGCTCCATTGTGAATAGTCTGGTCTCTGGGGATACAAGAGACCATAGGGTTATCCCTTCATCTACTTGTTTCCTTACATGTGCCAACAACCCTCTCCTGTGACCCACAGCTCTGTCTGCCAGATCTTTCGGGCAAAAAGAGAAGGTGTGAGCTTCTGTGGCAATGACTCTATTACCCTCATTGTTCTTTGGAGTCTCCTCAGGTGACCTTCATTTTCTAGTTCTCATATGATCCTCCAGGCTTTCAAAGGGCAAGGCAAGAAAGCTGGAGGAGCCAAAATTGGGCCCTCAAAATTTCAGCCCTATAGAAGCCTCCCTGAGGAAGCTGGGGTGTCTTACCATGACATCACCAGTCCCTTCACTTGGGCAGTAGCTTTGACTGAGGTGACCTTTTGGTTTTCATCCCTGTTATTTCATTCTCTCTCAGCGTGAGGGGATGGTTAGGCCAGCCTCTATAAATAACAGAGCCTTTGAACCTGAGTCAGAACAAATATCCACAAGGCTGAACAAGCTGCCCTTTCTTGAAGACTTTGACCATTCTACATGGAAAGATACTTCCGAGGTTGTGGCATTTTCCAGGGCTGTGATTTATGTGAAAATGGTTTAAGAGTATCCAAAGGGTCCTGTTTGTCCACTCTGTTTAGCCTGGCCTCATGTTCTGTGGTTTCGATAATGAAAGGGACATCTCGGCTAATGATTTTGATGGAATCCATTCTTCGAGAGGCTATTTTTAAACACCATGGAAAGCAAATTGGCAGCACACACCTAGAAAACTAATATTTTAATAAACTCCCAGAGACAGTTGTATGAGGCCTCTGTGTTTTTTCCTTAAAATGGTGTTTTGAAATGGAAGCTGTTGAGGTTACCCTGACATTCCTCTAAGAAACGCAGATACCTCAAGACATTTGGTTTCTAGGTTTCTCAGAGTTCATCTCCTACATTTCAAGGGGGAGGGGCACTTCCTGTTCAAAAACATGCAACCACCAAAGGTAAAGTTGTGACCAAAAAAATAATTACAGTACTGAGTTCCATGATTACACTTAAAGAAAAAAAAAAGTCTGCAAAATCACACACTAGGAGTAAGGAGACCTAGGTCATAAAGGCAACTGGGAAGTGCAGTAGACTGTCTCAGAGTTGGGGTCCAAGGAAAGACTCAAGAAAAAAAATCCATCCTCAGATAGTTACTAGTTATGAACTTAAGCATGTCACTAAACTTGCTCTGCCTCTGTTTCCTCATCTGTAAAGTGAGGGTAATAATAGCACCTACCACTTAGAGTTGTTATAAGGATAAAATGGAATCATGCCTGTAAAGTGCTTTTGCAAAACAAAATGCTAAATAAGTGAGACTATTATTAATATTCTTAGTAGCAGCTATATTATTCTGGATAAGTCACTTAAATTCTCAGTGTTTCATTTACCTCATCTGTGAAATGAGAGGGTTAGACCCAACAGCCTCCAACGTTCCTTTCAGTTCTAAATCTAAGATTCTATGATCCTAAGTGACTTACCTAAACTAAGTAGTTAATGCCTTCCTTTTACAAAGAAGGAAACTCAGATCACCCGGGCAGGCCCCAAATGGCTAGGCCTTCCAGGTCTAGCATGCCATAATTCTACTGTACAGAAATGTGGCCACGAGAAGGAACAGACAGACTGGGCTAACTAGGCAATCTCCTGAGTCTGCTTCTTCCTTCATATGTTGGGAAGAAGAGGTCATTCACGTTTCTCTTCTATTAATCTATTGCTCTACTGATTCACCCAGCCCTGGATTTCCTTGCCACTATGGAGAAAAGAAGGTAGAGTAGTTATGTATGTACAGACCATCACCACATTAGGACATTTGGAAGCACTGCCTTCATTTGGGGCTATCAGAGTCCCAACTAACAGTCCTACTAACCTTTACTTATCTTATTTGATCTGTAACTCTTTCTATGTATAGAGTTCCTACTTATAGCCCTACTACATATATGGTAGTGGTGGTGCATGAACATGGGAATGTGTTATAGAAAAGTTCAATATTAGTTGAAAAATAATAATAATGATACCAGCTAAACTACTACAGGGAGTGGATAGAGAGTCAGGAAGACCTGGGTTCAGGTCTTACCTCCATGACCCTGGCTAGTCACCAGACCTCTCAGTATTCTACTCCCAGGCAACTTTTTAAGATTGTAAAGTACAAAATAACTGTCAATCTGCACTGGTAAGAATTAATTAAGCACTTATAATATACCAGGCATAGAAAGTGCTCTATACCTATAGAATCACAAGACTGATCCAGAAGAGAAAAAGAAAAGAATGAAAATGTAAAAGAAAACAACTACTTTGCTGTGAGCCATGGAATCTGAGAATTATATTCAAGACTCAACTTAAATCCTTCCTTCCACCAAGAGGCCTTTCCTGGTCTCTAACCCAACACATACACACCTCCCACTCTCTCCTTCCACTGCCTTCTCTCTGAGACTATCTCTAATTTCACCTGAATATTTCTTGTATATACATAGTTGTTTTCCTGCTTGTCTCCCCATTAGAATGTGAGATCCTTGAGGACAGGGACTAGGAACTTTCACTGGTTCCCCCACCCCCCACTCCCCATGCCTGGAATGCTCTCCCTCCTCATCTCTGCCTCCCGGTTTCCTGGCTTTCTTCAAGTCTCAGCTAAAATCCCACCTTCTGCAGGAAGTCTTTCCCTATTCCCTTTAATTTAAGTGCTTTCCTCTATTGGTGAACTTCAGTTTGTCCTAACTCTTATTCATTCATAGTTGTTTTGTGTTGTCTCCCCCAACAGATTGCGAACTCCTCAAGGTCAGGGACTGTCTTTTGCCTTTCTTTGTATTCCTGCCCAGTACTGAGCATGGTCCCCGGGGGTTTAATAAATGTTTTTTTACCTAACTGATTGTTTTTGCATTTCTCTGTATCTCCCGTGCTTAGCACAGAGCCTAGCATCTACTGATAGCTTCGTAGGTACTTGTTGACTAGTCTTGAGTATATTTTCCTGTTGGACATAGGTTAAGCTGTTCACATATGCTGGAGGGGAAGAATAGGGTAAGAGTGGGGAATTTTCTATTTTGTTCCACATTGATCATTGCATATCCAACATCCCTTTAAGCTAAACGCTCAGTGTCAATTTGCTGCCTAGCTGGATCTGGTCTGGGCCGGACATGTGGCTAGATAGATGACCAGACCAGACGACAACTGGTCAAGGGGAGAGAGGGAAGGTCCTTCTCATATGTCCTGGTTTGTCCTAGGAATTTTGCAGGTGCATCATAGAAGAAGCAAGGTTATGAAGTTACAAAGTGAAGATGTTCTATGAGCCAAAAATCTTCATTTCAACAGCAGCTCACCCCAGTGAATGAGAAAACCGGACTTCTGGCCACATCTACTACCAAATCTATTTGATATCTGACCTGTCCATCTATGTTTGGATTTCTCACCATAAAGCTACAGATTTGAAACTGTATAATTGGATAAACATTCATTATGTGTCTCAGCCAGATCCCAGATTAGGGTAGGGCAGCCTATATAGTTCTATGAGTATTGTCCTTGTGACACCTTATGAAGTGATTTTATATAATTCACTGAAATTAACCCCAGTCATTTAGTGTTGTTTCTTCTCTCCATTCCTCTAATTAGCTTTTCATTAAGCCTCCCCAGGAACAACTAATTAAAACTTACATAAGGATATACACTAGCCCAATTTGTTATTAGATTTCACTGTGTTAGAGACTGTTCATTCTGGAACCATGATGAGATGGGTTCTCTTCTCTATGTTCTATTCCTGGGTCTGCCCCAGGGACACTGACAAACTTCAGGCAAGTTATATAGCCTCTCTCTTCTCCTTTTCCATCCTTTTTAACAGAATGCTGAAACTGGCTTCCAAAGCATTTTGAAGCTGTCAGAAGAGTTATCAGGACTGGGTTCTACTCTGAGCTCTGCCACTAACTTGCCCAGTGACCTTAGTCTTGTGATTTTATTTCTCTGACCCACAATTTCCTCCTCTTTCAAATATTAGATTATGTCTAGGAACCTTTCCACCTTTAATAGATTAGGTTTGAAAGCCTGGCTTAATCTGGTTTTTACTTGTTGGTTAGTCCAGTTGGTAGATTTAAGTGCTAATGATTTCAGTGTCATGGGTTCCATTCTCACAGGGACTATGAGCTTTTCTCTGTTCTCTACCCACATATTATGCCCCTAACTTCGTAAGGATGACTCACAAAAAGAGAAAGTGGGAGAGAGATTGTAGATGGATCACTGCAAATCTATTGCTACTATAGGAAGAATCCTCACAAAGTATCTATGGATTCATATTCTCCTCTATCAGGACACACTCAAAATTTGGTTTTTTTCATTAAGCTATTGGGGCTTTGTAGAATGCTCAAATGATCTCTCCAAAGACAAAATATTGGTCTTCAGAAGTTGGATTTTACTTGGTAGGCAATGGAAAATTTGATTTAACTTCTTAGCCAGTCACTTAAGGCCTTCCATAAAACGACCTCAAACTAACTTCCTGGCTAAAATTCATCTCGTTACTTCCCCTCACATTCTTTAATGTTCTAGTCACACTAGAGTGAGAATAAATCCCACAGATATAGTGCACCTTTTCAATATCTCCCTGCATTTGATTATATAGCTGTGTCTGCTCCCTTATGTCAAACTGACATTTTACCCATCCTTTAAGGCTCAGATTAAAAGCCACTTCCTCCAGAAGGCTTCTCTGATTTCTCCCATTCTCCAACCTTCCCAGTTGGAAATTATCTCTCTTTCATCTGATTTCAACACTTTGTATTCTTCTTATGCACTTAGATACAATTTATAGTGGAAAGGGTGATTTTTTTCTAAAGCATAGATCTAATCATGCCACTTCTCTCTTTAAGGAACTGTAGTGGCTTTCTGATACCTCCAGGATCAAATGTAAACTATTCTGTTTGACATTTAAAGCTCTTTATGATCTGGCACCTTTCTGCCTTTCTAGTCATTTTTTTTCACCTTACTCCCCTCCATGAACTTTATAATCCAATGCCACTGGCCTACCTGTAATTTCCCAAATAAGACATCTCTTTTCTCTGTCTTTTTATTGGCTATCCTCCATTCCTGGAACACTCTGCCCCTTCACTTCCATCTCTAAGTTCCTATGGCTTCCTTCAAGACCCTAGTCTCCTTCTACCTCCTACAGGAAGTCATTCCTGGTCTCTCCTATTAAAATGTGCACTTCTTGAAAGTTGGGTTGTTTTTTTTTGGGGGGGGGGGGGCAGTGCTTTCTTTGTTTCCCTAGTGCTTAGCATAGTGCCTGGCAGATAATAAGCGCTTACTAAATGTTTGTTGACTGACAATGCACACTGAAACATTTGTGTAATCATAATCACCTCTACTATAATGTAAGAGTTTACATTAAATAGATTAGGTTGTGTCTTGTTTTTGTGCCTTTTTTGGAAGTCAATTTGGGATAAGTAACTTGCCCAAGGTCACAGGGCTAGTGTTAAGTGTCTGAGGTCACATTTGAATTGAGGTCCTCCTGACTCCAGGGCAGGTACTCTATTCACTGCGCCACCTAGCCATCCCTTAAGGTTGTGTCTTAATCTGTGTTAAATGAGTGAGTGAATGAATTTCTCAATCAGAAAGACATTCATTCAATCATTTAAACACTTATCATGCACCTGCTACATGCAAGGCACTGTGCAAGGTGCTAAATAAGAAACAAATTAACCACTTATTGTCAAGCAGGTAAGACTAATGTTCTCAATACAACCATGTCTCCAGGAGAAAAGAAATAATGGAGAAACCATGTAATGTTTTTGTTTTTTGTCTTTTGACAGACAAGAAATTTTATTGGGGGAAGGAGGGAGAAGGTACCTGCTCCTCCTGCATGTCTTTAAGAGAAATGGAGGGACCAGGAGATCCCTGGATCCCCAAAGTCTGGATGTAGAAGAGAAGCAGGGAAGGGGAAGACCACAGCAGCGAGTGTCCTGGGGAGGGAGAACAGGAGCCTGAGTCTGCGATCTCAGAAGCGTCTCCGGCGGTGGTCCGGTGATCGTCTCCGGTTCCTTTCTCAAGGGCGGTGTCCCCCTCCAGGTCTTGTGGGTGATGATCCCCTTCTTCTGAGACCACGGTCATACAGCTGCTTGCGAAAGTCCCGGGAGATTGGCCGGAGGTGCATGAAGTTGCAGAAACCACCCTGGGTGCATTCACCCATCTCATATTGCGGATAGCAGGACTCCCGAAAGTCCGTGATGGGGGAGAGTTCGGCTTGCACCGCCTGCCCATTGAACCAACGGTTGTCGAGCTTGGTCATGGCGCGCTCGACTTGACGTAGACGTTCCCTACTAAGTGGTCTCCCAAGTTATCACAGACGTTCATCTTCTCGATCTCTCGTACTTCTCCTGCAGCCCTGTGAACACCTCCTCAAAGAAACTGTCGTAAAATTCCTGCACCGCCACATCGCTGACGTGACAGTGAGCCCTGTTCTGAGGGTTCCGGTACAGGTTGAGCAGCAACGTTGCTCAACTGAGTGAATGTGGGTTTATTGTGGAGCCGGGAGCATCGGTCAGTGCCTGCAAGGCCCAATTTTAAAGTAAAAGGAGCAGTAAACCTTGTCCTTTTCTGTCCCGAAAATCAAAGCTAAATACTCAGCCATTTTGACCGGCTCCCTCCACCTGTCTCAAAATGTTGATGGAATCTGAAGATCTTCCATGCCCCTTTGTATTGGCAAGTAAGCAGGTACTTAGCACCTTGTTTCAAGTTAACACCTTATTTAAGCTATTTAATTAAAGTAGAAGTAGTTAACACCTTGGGAGAAAGTTGCTGATGTAACAGGGAGTGGCAGAATAGGGAGGAGCTAAGGCATATATAAGGAAAAGCCCCAGCTGGGAATGTCAGAATTTCCTGGGGTATAAAACATCTGGAGGCTGGAGCCTCTACTGAGACCTTTCCTTTGGGAATTTCTGCAGAGAACTTCCAAAAACCAGGCTGAGGAGCTACCATGAGTGAGAAAGGAGGATCCCTGCTTGAGGGAGCCTGTTTTGTTGTGAAGGCTTGGGAATGTGGGTGTTCACTGCATTAATCATGTGTACCAACATTGTGGCTACTGTAATAACTTTGGCTTTCTGGTTCTGGAACTCAGTTTTCTGGTATTTTAATAAAGGCTTTGGTTTCACCCTCCATGTGGAGACCGCTACATTTTGATTCACAACTGTACCAGCATATTCATAACCACCGTGGGTGTTGTGAATATTGCATTATTATTACAAACCAGTAAGTGCCTTGGCCAGGCCAAGACAACACAGCATAGGTGGACTCTACCTTTGGGACGTGTTGGAGTATTTGCGTTTGTTATCCTAGTTCTACCACTTACTAAATGTACAACCTTGGGCAAATCACTTCATGTCTCTAAGCCTCAGTTTCTTCATCTGTAGAATGACCTCTGAGTCCCATCCATCTCCAGACCTGTGATCCTTAGCCCATAGGAATGGATGTTTCTTTGGTTGAATTTCTAGCCTACTATTAAAATTTAGTCCTAGGCATTTTGAACTGACAAAGACCTTATCTATCATCTAGTTCAATTCCCTCATCTTACAGGTGAAGAAACTGAGGATCAAAGAGGGAAATAGTTTGAGCAAAGTCGCACAGTGAGCAGCAGAGGCAGAATTTGAATCTGGGCCCTCTGACTCCAAATCAGTGCTGTTTACATGATGCCATGCTGCCAACGGTTGGGGAGTGGAGGCAAGAGAGAGCTTTGAGGATGGTAGCTTTACCATCATTCATCAAAAAATGCCATACAAGATGGTCACCCACTCCAGGTAAATGGAGGTCACAAAAAACAACTTAGAGGCAAACTACTCAATATTTCTGAGACATTTTGGTGGGTTTTTTTTAAATAATAAATCCCTCCCTTCTTTCCTGCAGTTTAGGTAAGAAACATTTCATATAGTGTCAGACTCGATCACTATGCTGGTTAGTTATACTTTTTTCCCCTTCTATTTTTAATTCTTTGTTACAAAACCTGGCTCTCTGGATAGGGGAGGGACAAGGAATGGTCTCAGAAATGAAAGTGATGAAAAAACAACACACATCAATGAGAAGCTGAAAAATAAATAAAAATAATGGTAAAAAGGAGCAAGGAAGGGAAAAAGCACCATTCCTCCACTAAATTGTTTTCTTTCTGCTTGGGCAAAGCTTGAGTGAATTTCTGAAGTGTTACAGAGCAAAAGACAAATGACCTTTCTTGGTTAGAAAAGGTCTTTAAATGATTCTCCCTGCCATTCACTGGATAGGAAAAGAATATGCATGAGGTGGTAGCATCATTTACCCCTTCTCTTTCCCTCCCCACCCCTAGCACCCAAGAGACAGAGAGAGAAAAACACACTGACAAGTTTAATTTCATTTTCAAGGTCAATATTTCCCTGAAAGAAAAATCCTCAGTCAGAGATTTATCTCATAATAGAAAACTGTCTGAGGTTGCATTCCTGGGAGAAGGGGGAGCATAGAGGTGTGGAAAGAGCATTGTGGTAAGAATCTAGAGACTTGGGATCTAGCCCTAGCCTTGGAACTTCCTGACTTTGGACCCTTGGGCAATTCACTTCCCTTCTCTGAGACTCCATTTCTCTATCTGTAAAATGGGAGGGATCAGACTTGGGACTCTTTGCTTCAAATGGTTGCTATGAGAAAAGTGCTAAGAAAACTAGAAAGCAATCACAGCATAAGCATGAGCTTTAGTTCCCATCCACAACCACCCAGTTAACTAGTGATGGCTAGTGATGTTGCCAAGGTCAGGTCTCTGCACTCTGTGAGTCCTATAGGTTTTCCCAGGATCCCATGCTGCTCACTGAATTTCATTTTCTTAATCTGTCAATAATAGAGATGATACTTTACCTCCCTCACATTATTATTACCATTATTATTATAAGAATCAGATGAGATCATTGTTTGATAGCTTTCACACTAAAGGGAATCTCAGAGGTCTAGTGCAACCCCTTGAGTTTATAGATTCAACTGAATTTAACAAAAACTTATTAAGCACCTGCTACATGAAAAATACTGTACTAAGGGCAGGGGCTGCAAAGGAAAAAGTCCCTTCAAGGGAGTGAAGTCAATTGACTTGTCTGATGTCCCACAAGTAGTGATTAACAGAGCTAGTATTTAAGACCAGATCCTCCATCTCCAGAGCCCATGTCTTTTCCTCTAAAGAACTAAATAGAACAGTGGCTAGAGTGTTGGATTTGAGAGTCAGGAAGATCTGAGTTCAAATACAACCTCAAATACTTACTAGCTGTGTGACCCTGGACAAATCACTTAACCTCTGTCTGTTTCCTCATCCATAAAACAGGGATGATAATAATAATAGTAGTACTTACCACCCTAGTTGTTGTGAGAATAAAATAATAATAAAGTACTTTGCAAAACTTAAAGTGATTTTAAAGTGGCAGTTATTGCTGTTATTATAATAACAGTATTAAATATTATTATAATAATAATTGCCAAATGTAAGATGGCATTATTTTGTTAAAGATGCCTATTTCAAGGTACATGACATTTTCTTCATAAAAACTTTCTATTTTATATTTATTCTGTAATCCAAATAAATTTTGTAAGATACTCACTGAGTCTGACAATTAAGCACTCTTAGCCTTGATACTGCCCTAAAGGTAAAGGAGTTTTGTTTTGTTTTTTTAAAGATATAATACTTGCCTTTCAGAACAGCAACATGGACTTGCTTCATACTTGTCATTTATACTGAAAATTCAATTTAGATTTTTTTTGAGCCCCTAAAGAGAGACTATCCCATATTCTCCAAGCATTAGAAGGAGACCCAGAAGTGGAAAGCATGGCCTCTGCCCTAAGGAATCTGTTTACCTCATCGGAGAGGCCAGATATTTACACATGATACAATCCAAATATTGCTGTGGAAATACCAAGACAATGTAATAGAAGGGAGCCAGTGACAAGCCAGCAGGTATCCTGCTCAGGGGAGCTTGTACTGTCCTCCTTTCCTACCCTCTTAGTCAATGGTCCTTGCATTATTGTGTTTTTGCACTTAGATCCCCCATCTCTTAGAGACAGCCTAAAGGAAAGGCTGGTAGCAATAAGTAGCTGTCCAGCAGAAGTCCGCTCATTTAGGGAAGCAGGAGAGCAGGGTCAGTGTTATGTGACCAGGCATAAAGCATTTTTGTCTGTGAAAAGTATCAAGGGTGGCCAATTATCTGACTCAGATTCTCTCATTCTGTTAGTAGCTAAAACTTCTATCTGGCTCTAGGTCATGATCCCTTGCCCCTGAGCCTTCATCTTAACCTCCTAGTCTCTAGAAACCAACCCCACCAATGAATGAATATTTCTGGTGCCTCATCAAGTCAGGATCTTTTATCCTCAGTTTCTCCCTGCTACTGAGTTCCCAAAGCCTAAATCTTCTCCAAGGAAAAACCCCAGTTTCATCCCAAGAAAAGCCAGCACTGCAAAAGAGGAATGATTACAACTTATTTATTTCTGTCCCAAGGAGGTTGAGATTGTGCTGATTGAGGAAGAAATCTTCCTTTAGAAGAAAACTGGAAAGAAGATGGGTTTTTGAGAAATATCTCAAGGAGAGGGGGAGAAAAGTTTACAATAGAATCAAGGATTAGATGATTTCTAAGATCCTTCCACCTGTGACAGTTGATCTCATTCGTTTTACAATTGGTTAAATTGAGACTTGGAGGATATATTTACTTCCACTTGTAATAGTTATTATACTGGTTAAAAGAGTCATCGCTTCATAGGTTTGCAAAAGCCTAACTTTTCAGAGACTATTTCCCCTCAGGCAGAATGTATGGTTGTATGAATCACCCAACTTGGCTTACTTTAGCTGTGGATAAATAGGAAGAACAGTTAATTAAGCTTTTCATTAAAATCTAATTAAAACAAATCTTGAAAGTAATAAGTGATTAGTTAACTATATTTTCAAGCTTTTCAAATAAATTATATACTATAGAGTAAGATTTAAAGAAATATAAATACCTAGGTACTATTAAGTAATTTTTCCTACTAAGTCTCAAATGTTATTAATCACTACTTAATCTAACTGATTTTTCCAAGCCTAAATAGAAAATTCACCCTAAATCTTCTCAGAGGGTCAAAAGCTTTCCAGGGCTTCTATTTAGCTTTGGCTTTGACATTCTGAAATGAACCCACTTTTAAATATTTTTTGAGAAAAAGCTGTTTTAAAGTCCAACTATTTTTAAATAAGTAGTGAAAGAAAAAGCAAAGTACAAGCTTGCTTTCTAAGTGCTCCCCCATTGAGTTCTCAACAATTCCTTTTTCACTATTCCTTTCTCACATTTTTTTTTCATAAAAGAAAAAAAGTATAAGTAGTTACTTCTGCCTAAGGGCTAAAAGGAGTAGCTTTAGAGCAGGAGCGGGAGTAGATGTTCCCTGATAATCCACATATGTTTGAGACAGAGAGCATTGTTCTGATGGACTTTCTGATAGGAGTATTGAAGAAGAGAGAAAGTAGCATTGTTGATCATTTAGATACCTGCTGACTCAGGCTGCTGGGTATTATAATTTAATGTCTTTCTATGTATTAAAAACTGCCAAATTCACAATTTTGCCCGGGTTTTATCCCCAGCTTCCCATCTCTAGATCACACAAAGGCAGGAGAGTATACCAAGGAGTGGGCAAAAGGGTGCAGGGTCTTCCTACTTTCTCTACTCTAAGGTATCAAAACCGGCTACTATTTGCCATTCTGCCCTCCTAACTAAGACTTGGAATCTGTGCTGATGGAAGGCAAAACTATGCCAGTGAAATAGTGACTATTTTGAACTATTTGGGGGTCATAGTCATCTGTACTTCAATGTGAATGAATTTGAAACTTAAAATACAAATCCCCCACCCACCTGCCCAAGGCCAAAACAATAACTGAAAGGAAAAAAATCCCTGTGTGAAGTCAAAGGAATGAGGCATTGATTGTAGCATGTAAAGTGTCTAAGGTTGGTGAGATGGGCATTTGAGAGGCAGGAAGGCCCGGATGTTCCAGAAATTAAATCATATCATCATGTGGCCCCTTACTTTACTTATCTCTAAGGATGGTTCAGGGTGCAGATGTTCCGTTCTTTGAGTTTGACATTTGAGTTGAAGAGTTAGAGATGCTAAAGGACAGATTCAGAAGATTTGCAAAATCATTTTGGGGTTAGGGCTTGGGGGAGAGCAATAATCAGTGTCAAGAAAAGGGTTTAATTTGTACGTCCGTTTGTTTTTTCTTCTGGCACTAGTGACGGAACTAACAAAACAGTCCATAACTTAATTAGGGAGAAAGGTAAGGCCTAGGGAGAAAGCAGAACAACCTCTGGAAAGGGGCACTAGGGTGAAAAACTTGGGAATGTCAGAGTAGAACCAGACATTTGTTTGCCAGTGCCTTTTCAGAGGATGAAAAATAGGATGGAAGAACTATCTGGAGAGGTGTGTGGCTGCCAACAGGAGGGATATCTGCAAGACAGCTTCCAGATCACAGAAAAATGCATGGAACAGTATAAACATGAATAAGTCTCCAGGATTTAGAGTGTGTGTGTGTGTGTGTGTGTGTGTGTGTGTGTGTGTAGGTGGTGAGGGTGGTGCTGCCAGTGAGGGAGAGTTTGTTGAGGGGGGAGGGTCATTCTAGGTTACTACGGGAGCTCAGTAAGAAGCTAGTGTGATCGTTGGCAGGGGCCTGTAATTCTGCTTTGCTGTTTGCAGGGTACAGTTGGAGTGGACCTACACACTCAGAGCCAGTTTTCTTTAATAAAAGAACCAGGGAGGGGAGACAGGAAACTCTGGAGCTTCAGTCTGACTTCAGCTCTTGGAAAGATATATACTTTTTTAAATGGGCCTGTTTGAGATGGACGGCTTCAGGCTTCCTAAGGGGGACTTGGATGACTCTGCAAGGCAGTGCATTTTTTGGCCACAGTGGTAGTTCCCCTTCTCTGGGTCACTGAGCAAAGAGCACTGAAGGAGGAGGCCGGATCCTGGCTAGAGCTGGACTCGGCTTGGTCGGAAACGCCAACACCTCATCTTCCTTCCTCCAGGTCCTCACTGGGGCAGGGACCCAAAAGGCAAGGAAGGTTCTATCCCATCCTGCAAAATCTAGCTCAGCATTTCCCAACATGTGCAGTATCCAAACCTAACCAGAGTTTTGTTACCCATGGTAGGTAACATGGGAAAAAGACTGAAGCAGGAGTCAGAACTGGGTACTCATCTTAATTCAGCCATTAACTGACTGTGTGACCCTAGGAAAAAAAAAACGAATTAATTCTTTTTTAGGTCCAAATATGTTATTTCATTATGATGGGAAACTCCCAAGATTGAAACACTCTTCTTGAATGTAGGTCATTAAGTAACAGGTTTTGTTTTTGAAGGGAGGAAGAAGCAAGGCAATTGGGATTAAGGATTTGCCCAAGGTCACACAGCTAGTTAAGTGACAAGATTTGAACTCAGGTCCTCCTGAGTTCAGGGCAGGTGCTCTATTCACTGTGCCACCTATCTGCCCCTAACAGTTTTAAAAGAGTTTCTTGGGGTAATAGGAAGTCAGAATTTATCCATGATCACACAGCTAGTATGTGTCAGAGGTACAATTTGAACCCAGATCTTCCTGATCCCAAGGTCAGCCTTCTTTCCAACATTCCAATAATAGGAGGGTAATGATGAGGTAGATGCCACCATTCCTGTCATCCTTGCAACTACTGGAGTTGTCCCAAAGATGCTTGTAGTAAGCCCATAGAGGATGAGTTTATATTCCAATAGTTTCATCCAATTACAAAAAAACAGGCCACCTGGGCAATAGCACTGAGACCATTAAATATAAAAGAATAATGATAGGATGGTGACTTGTCCCAGAATTGTTTCTATCTGAACTCCAGTAGAAAAGAAAAAAAAAAGATTAGTAGAATGAGATAGTACACAAACTAGCAGTAAGTAGTTGACATTTATACAGAGTGTCCCAAAAGTCTTAGTATGGTTTTAAGATTAAAGTTTTCATTTAAAATGGCATTCTAAGCTTAAACCCACACCAAGATTTTTGGGGACACACAGCCTATATAGCAATTTAAAGTTATTTTTTTTAAACCTTCTCTTATTTGATCTTTACAACAACCCTGCTGATAAGTTAGGTACTAGATATTTTCTTTTATAGCTGAGGAAACTGATGCTCAAAGAAGACTGGAGAACATGCTCACAATTCCATAGGTAGCCATTGTCAGAGGCATAATCTGAACTCAAATCTCCTTCATTCCAGCACTTTATTGACTATGATCTTGAATTCCCTTCCTCCAAAAGACAGCAAAACCTGCTTCACAGGGAAGTTATGGGGACTGGATGAGTCAATGCATTTAAGCTGTCAGAACCAAGATCAATACATTGATCATTCCTGGTTCCAGAGCATCAGTGCTGAAAGCATGTTATCTATTACAAACAGGTGTTCAATTGCAGGTGCAGAATGATATATATAAATATAAATGTATATGTATATAATTAGATACATAGATATAGATTTGTACACACTCATATTACCGCTGGGATCATCTGTTTTGTTTAATGATGCATATTTATCACAAGAAATTGTCTTTTTCTTTTTTCCCAGTGGGGTAGGGAATAGGAAGGAAGAGCAATAGATTTCTGGTGTTGTTTTTTTTTTTAAATAGAGGTGGGGGAAGGCACTACAGATGTAGAATGTTGTGGGACCTTTCAGATGAGGTCACTCAATTATTAATCTTACTCAACTGTTTGACTTTATTATAAGAGACTTCTCACAAATGTAGTATAAAAACAAAGCTATCAATATAGCTGAAAGTAAAAAAAAAAATCAGAAAAAAATCTTTCAAAAAAAGTACTTGTAACGCCATGCATGAGCAGCTTCCCAAAAGAATGCTACTGTGAACAGCTTTTAAGGTTCGGATTACACAGTATAGTAAACACTCCATTTATTCCATTACAAATCAAGGCAAACATTCACAACACATCACAATATAATATTCACAACATTACATCTTATCACAGAAAAGCACAATATAATGTCCACAACAGCTTAACATTAGAATGGCCACATAGTTTTCACTACAGTGGCCACAATATTTATAACAACGAACAAAAGAATAATCATCTGATTTCCCTAGCAGTCATGCTTCTTCAGTCCTTCAGCAGTTCAGCTGGCCCTAGGACCCAGAAGGAATCTCAGCCTTCCAGGAGGCAGCAACTTCAGCCTTCACCAGATTCTGGTCTCAAGAAAAACTCCAACTCAGTTCTCAGTCAGCTTCCAGATGCTGGGAGACAATCTCTCTCTCTCTCTCTCTCTTTCTCTCTCTCTCAGCTGGCTTCAGTCTCCACAATTCTTCCTCCATCAGGAGCCAGCCAGGAGGAAAATTCTTGATTCTGATTCTCTGTCCCTGGAACTCTTCTTACACACACACACACACACACACACACACACACACACACACACACACACATTGATTTCCTGTCTCAGCCAAACCCCTCCTGCCACCTCAGCAACAGGAAACAGAGCTCACTCCCTCTGTCTCTTTCACACAGAAGACAGAGTTCACACTCTCTGCCTCTTTCACAGAAGTACTTAGCCCTTAGTTACTAAGGACCAAGTACCTGCTAAATTAATTACTATTACAGTACTTTGAAAAGCTAAAATGAAAACACCACACATATGTGAAATTATATTGATTTTAGGTTGGCTTCTGTGTCCTCTACTGAAATTCCTCACCGAAGCACAAAAAGGGCTGGGGAAGGGGGACTATATGCCACATTTCTAACTGAAAAAATAAGTAAATTCTAAGTAGTTTTGTCTTGAGAATTTGGGACATCCTGAGAGATGGTCTAGGGAATCACCATGTCAAGGGAGGGAATCACAATAAGGAAATAAGTATTTATTAAACACCTACTATGTGTTCCAGGTACTGTGCTAAGTGCTGTACAAATATTATCTCATTTGATCCTCACAATAATCCTATACTTATTTTACAATTGAGGAAACTGAAGCAGACATGGGTAAAAGTATTTTGCCCATGGCCACACAGCTAATATCTGAGGCCAGATTTGAACTCATATCTTCCTGACACTAGGGCCAGTACTCTATATGCTGTGCCATCTAACTGCCTCTGCACCTGAGCTAAGCCTTGAAGGAAGAGAAATATTACAACAGGTAAAGGTTAGGAAAGAATGCATTGCAGATATAGTAGATAACCTAACACATGAGAGGGAAAGAGAAGGACAAGATCAGAAAATGACCCAAAGTCCATGTTAGCTGAAATGTGGTAAATTTAACGAATGCTAAGCAAATAGCTAGAAGACATATTAGGGAGGCTCCTACATGCCAGACTAAGAGTTTTATATATTTTCTTAGAAGCAATAGGGAAGGGGAAGCTAGGTGGTGAGGTGAGTAGAGCACCAGCCCTAGAGTCAGGAGGACCTAAATTCAAATCCAGCCTCAGACACTTACTAGCCACGTGACCTTGGGCAAGTCACTTAATTGCCCTGCCTTCCCCCTTCCAAGAAAAACAAAAGAAGTAATAGAGAACCACTGCAGGTTTGTTTTTGTTTTATTTGGTTTGGTTTTGTTTGAAGAGGACTAACCTGGCACAACAAGAAGACAATCTACGCAAAAGATTAACGGGCAAAAGGAGACACCAGAGGTGGGGAAATCATTTAGATTGCCAATATAATATAATAATGATAATGACTTTTATAGAGCATTTTAAAGATTGCAGAGTGCTTTATAGAGTAGGCATGATCACATTTGATCTTCATTAGACAAGGCAAGAATATAATAATGAGTTCCTAAACTAGGATATTGGTGTGAATGTTGGTGTGAGAAAGATTGTGAAGATTAAATCAACAAAATTTGCAACAGATTGGCTTGAGGGGTTAAAAAAGGGGGAGGGAACAAAACCCACAATGCAGTTTCAAGCCCAGATGACTTGAAAGATGTCAGTGCTAATAACAGAAGTGATGGGGGCAAAATAAAGGAAAGAAAGAAGAAACAAACAAAACTGACTATGAGGTTTCAAGCTTGTGTGACTTGGGAGCTGGCAGTGCTAATAACAGAAGTGATGAAAAAAAAAGGAGAGACAAAACTGACTATTAGGTTTCAAGCTTGAAGGACTTGGAAGATGGCAGTGCTATTAAGAGCAGTGATGAGGATGGGAGAAATGTCAGGGGCGGGGAAGGACAGGTAAGATGATGAATTCCATTTTTGACACATTGAATTTGAAATGTTGGCAGGGTGTCCAAGTCGAGTTGTTCAGGAAGCAGTCGTAAATGTAAGATAATTGCCCAAAGGCTTGACTAGGACTGAAGCTATGCATTTGGGAATCATCTTCATAGAGGTGATACTTGAAGCCGTGGGAGTAGATGGTTGTGAAATATACAGAGAAAAGACAAGCAGACCAAGTGTAGAGTCTTGGAAGAGGAGGGACAGGAAGAGGAGAAAGAAATCAGTGAAGGATACCAAAAAGTGCTAGTCAGATAGGCGGGAAGAGCATCAGGAGAAAGCAATGTCATGGAAGCCAAGAAGAGAGTGTCAAGGCAGTGAAATTAGTCAGCAGCTTTAAGGACTGTAGAAAGGCCAAGGAGGGAAAGGATCAAGGGAAAAGCCATTGGATTGGACCATTGAGAAGTCATCGACCACATTGGAAAGAATGGTTTTAATAGAGTGGTGAGGATGGACACCAGATGACAGGGAGTTGAAGAATAAATGGCTAGTAAGGACGTGGAGGCAGCTACCATAGAATTTAATAGTGAAAAGGAAGAGAAAAGTTTGGTCTGTTTCTTCCTTCTTTCCTTTATTTCCGCCCCCCCCACCCCAATCACTTCTGTTATTAGCACTGACATCTTTCAAGTCATCTGGGCTTGAAACTGCATTGTGGGTTTTGTTTCCTCCCTTTTTTTAATCCCTCAAGCCAATCTGTTGCCAAATTTTGTTGATTTAATCTTCACAATCTTTCTCACACCAACATTCACACCAATATCCTAGTTTAGGAGCTCATTATTATTTCTTGCCTTGTCTAATGAAGATCAAACGAGATCATGCCTACTCTATAAAGCACTCTGCAATCTTTAAAATGCTCTATAAAAGTCATCATCATTATTCTATCATATTGGCAATTTAAGTGATTTCCCCACCTCTGGTGTCTCCTTTTGCCCGTTAATCTTTTGCGTAGATCGTCTTCTTGTTGTGCCAGGTTAGTCCTCTTATATTCAGAGAATATAATAAGGTAAGGAAATGACAGAGATGTTGTCGTTCTCATTTTATTTCTTTTTTATAAGGGAGACAGCCACGAATTCCTGTTCCAATGCCTCATTGTAGTGTGCTGGTAGACATAATTTCTCAAAAGGCACACCAACTTGGTTAGGTGCCACCATATTTGAAAGAAAGTTGAGTATAGTCCTAGCAACATACTGAGTCTGATTTCTAAGAACTAGCCTAGCTAAGAATTATGAGACTCATAAACAGTATGCTAGTCACTTGGTCATGAATTCTTTAGTCATAGCAATCCATGAAACAAAACAAAACAAGCCACAAAATAACTTTTCATCCCGTGTGACTCTTTCCACTTTAATAAGGAGAATGGCAGAGTGATAGAAAAAGGAATAGAGGATGCTAAGAATCATAAAGGTTGGGTTGCATTTTTTTTCCCCCTAAACTTTAACTTAGCTCACTGCTGTTCAGTCATTTCAGTCATGTTTGACTCTTTTGGGCCCCATTTGGGGTTTTCTTGGCAATGATACTGGAGTAATTTACCATTTGTTTCTCTGGTTCATTTCACAGATGAGGAACTGAGGCAGACAGGGTGAAGTGACTTGCCCAGGGCCACATGGCTAGTAAACATCTGAAGCCAGATCTGAACTCATGAAGATAAGTTTTCCTGATTCCAAGCTCAGTGTTCTATCCATGGTGCCACCTAACTGTCCTTAAAAATCATCTATTGGTACTCTGATTATAATGAAAATAGCTAGTATTTCTAGAGAACTTTAAGATTTCCTAGAGTTTCCTATACCAATGTCCAACTGGTATCCCTACTCCCCATCACACATTCTGCATTCCAACCTGACTGGTCTCCTCACCTTTGCCCTCATGCCTAAAGTGTAAGCCTGGAGGAAGGGTGCAAAGTTCTAGGAAATACAGTTAGATCTCAATAATATCCATACTTCAGATCTGAGTCATACCTGGATTTCTTCACCAATCAAAGAGGCTAGGCTCTGACTGGCCACGGTTCAAAAATCATTGCCCCAGAGACCCCTGAATGGGGCAAGTCTGGGAAAGTTTCTTACAGGTTTGGTCTTTCTTTCCCCCCGCCCCCCCACTCCAGCTGCAAGATTTCATGGGAAAGTCAAATCCTGGAAACTAAAGGGGGTTCTTTGGCTGCCTCTAATCACTGACCATAATAAGACATTTTCCATTCTGTCATAATCCATGGGTCCTTATGAGCATTGGCCCTCCCTCAAGAGTGTCAGCTTTCCCCCCTGTGCAGGTAAAGGGTCACTGCTTATATACAAATGGTAGAAGGAAAGGAAACCTTGCTCTGCCCAGCATTCAACAAAAGGATGTTAACTGCTTTGAACCTCACACTCCTACTCTCTCCTCGCTCTCCACCCCCTTCCCAATTTAGTCTAGGCTTTAGTTACTCTGGGTCTAACTTGAATTTGAAAGGGAATTTGTCCCATTCCCAGTTACCCTCAAATGAATTATTTTCACTGAGCAAGAAGAGAGGAATTACCCACTACTGTCATGTGCTGTCTCCATAGAGAGTCAACCTCTTCTTCTGGCTCCCTGACCTTCTCTGCAAGGTTTTACCTGATGTCATGGAATGTGGCCATTTGAAAAATAATGTGAAGGAAGGGGAAGGGTGAGGGTTAAAATAAGTTTTTTAGAATTAAAATCCCCTGGGTTCCTCTAAAGAATCACAGCTCCAGAAATGGAAAGGGAAGCCAAAAGAAGCATTGTCAGTCCAATTGGTGACCTACTATGTGCAACACTGAGATACTTAATCCATAGTTCAGGGTTGGAGTCTGTCTGGCTGCATATTTCTTCTCATGAAGGGCTGATGATTCCTTAGCAATATGGTCAATGGGAAGAAGATTGGACCACAAATCATAAGATTTGGCTTTGAATCCCAACTCTACTACTAGCTAGCAAGTCTGTTCATTACAGAGGCAACAAGGAATAGCCAATAAGTGTGGAAACTAAAGTTAAGAAGATCTAGGTTCCAATCCTGACTCAAGACAGATCAGCTGTGTGACCATGGGCCAGTCACTTAAACTCTCTGATCCTATTTTCTTATCTGTAAAATGGAGTTGATGATGCCTATATTACCTACCTCACAGAGTTGTCATTTCACATACATGAGATAATATATGTAAAACACCTTGCAGATTTCAGTTCAGTCATTTTTTCAATCATATCCAACTCTTTGTGACTCCACTTGAATTTTCTTGAGAAAGATACTGGAGTAGTTTGCCATTTCCTTCTCCAGTTCATTTTACAGATGGGGAAACTGAGGCAAACAGGGTTAAGTGCCTTGCCTAAGGTCACACAACTAGAAAGTGTCTGAGGTCAAATCTGAACTCAGGTCTTCCTGACTCCAGGCCCATGGTGCCACCTAGCTGCTCTGGAATGCCAATCATTATTAACCTCTTTGGCTCTCAGTTTCCTCATCTGTAAATTGAAGGGGTTGGATTAGCTGCCTTTTCCACCCCAAGTTTCTTTTAAAATTTTAATTTGTTTCAATTATTCATTTATTTTAATAATTTATTTACGTTTATATTTAACTATATTTACATATAATTATGTTATAATTATATATAAATACAATATCCTATATGTAATGTAATATATAGCATTTAATTCTATATAAAATATAAATTATATTTAATAATTCATTTAATTATTCAATTTAATTTTTTTTCTCTCCCTCCTACCTTCATTGAAAAAAAAACCGATAAGGATGGAAGGGAAAGGGAAAGAACCAAAAGAAGCATGTGGTATGTGTATGTATGTATATATGTGTGCATGTATGTATGCATGCATGCATGTATACATGCATACATATAGGTAGATTGACACATGTCATTGTATGCACATGTGTATATATAACATAAATAAATCATTTCCATTCTATTCTAAAGCTCTTTTGGTTGTCTACCCAACTGTATATCAATATACAAGAGGCATTCTTTATCAACTTGGTTTTTCTTGCATAAATAATCAGACCAAATGCTGCTGATTACAGATCTCAATTAAGATGTCTAATTCTTACTAACATCTTCATTTCTAAAAAACCACATTTGCTAAAAAATGACATGATTTTTACATAAGAAAAGACATCCAAAAAAGTAAAATATAATTTGATTTATTAAAAATTTAACAATTGCCTCTCTAGACTTTTTCTGTACAAGTGTGCTAGTTCAGGTAACAAAATTACATTTTCCCAGGTTTGGGACTGCAAGCCCCTTGAGAGCAGAGACAGTGTCATTTTTTAAAATCTTTTTTTCTGTACTGGCATAGAATTGAATTGTCACAATTAGGCATGGGCAGTATATAAAGCATGGTCAGAAATGAGGACTGTGGACTAGGTAATCTATCAGATCTCTCCTAGCTCAGAATCTATGGCCCTATATCTTGTTCCATAGTTTAATGGTTATCATAGTTCCTTACTTGAAACATATGACGCCTCCTTTGACCAGACAAAGGCCAGATGGTCCTCCTATTCCCCTCCTCTACCTTTTATTGGCCCCACTAGCTCCTTCCCTGTTCATTTCTATCTTTCAAAAATAATTGTTGATAAAACTTGTTCAGTCAATTTACAATTTAAAATAGCTACTAGGTACAAACTTCTCAGTGAATATCACCTGTCTGTTTCTCTGTCCCTCAGTCTCTTTCTGTCTGTCTTTGTGTCTCTCTATGTATTTATCTCTTTATCTATGTCTCTGTGTCTGTCACTTCTCCCTTCCTCCCTCTGCCTTAATTTCTCCTCCCTTGGTCTTATTCAGCTCCATGGAGAATCCTGAGTCCTCAACGACTCTGCCAGCACAGCACAGGCTTTGGCAGGTCCTAGCAAACTGCTGGTGAGTGATGATGCTTCTGCTACCTAAGGACCAGTTTCACTAAGTTAGTGGCTCATCAACAGGTTGGCCACAAACTGATAAACTGCTGCAGCAATTCTCAAAAACCATCTACTAAGTGATAGAGGCACTGCCATCTGCTTCAGTGGAAGGAGTCCTCACACCCACAAAATTCCAGAGTCATGACATGTTGAGGCTAAAATGAACATCAGAGATGGCCTTAAAAGAAAGTCACAAAAAGGCCAATCTAATGGAAGCCTAAATAGGAGTGGGAAGCTCTAGCTTTGCCTGGAAGGTAATGGTTAGGAAGAGGGTATCAATCGATTGATCCATTGAACATTTATTAAGATCCTACTAAGTGCCAAATAATGTGCTAGATGTTGGTGATATAAATACAAAACAGAAAATTGTTCCTGCCCTCGAGGTGCTTACATTCTATTGAGGGAGACAACAGGGTCATATAGTGGTAAAATCTGGGATTCAGGCCTGGGCATTTGCATAAGACACACTTCATTAGTGGAGAGAAGGATTACTCCAAGCTCTCCCCAACTCTGCCCTTCAAGCAGGCAAAGAGCACTGAGAAATCATTCTCTCCTCCAAAAAGGAGCTTTTGGCAAATACTCTTTCTCTAGCCCCAAATTACATAGGTATAGGAGCAGCTAGGTGGCACAGAGGATAGGATGCCAGGTCTGGGGTCAGGAAGACTCATCTTCCTGAATTCGAATCTGGCCTTAAGTCACTTAACCTGTTTGCCCCAGTTTCCTCATTTGTAAAATGAGCTGGAAAAGGAAAGGGCAAACCACTCCAGGTATCTTTACCAAGACAATCTCAAATGAGGTCATCTGACTAACAAACACAATGTTTTTTATGTTTTTTTTAAATGTTTTTAATGTTTTAATGTTCTCTTCTGTTACTTCTGTTTCTCAGGATCCTTAGCTGCCTTCACAACTCAGTGCAGGTGTTACCCTTCATTTAAAATTTTCTGATTCCCCCCAAATGTTAATATTCTTTCCCATCAACCCCCCAACACAAAAATATTGTGCATTCATTTTATACATTTTGCATATATTTGTATATGAATTTATCATCTCTATGTTGTAATTGCCAAGTCAAATACAACTTCCTCAAGGACAGGAACAATCTGATTCCCATTTTTTTCCATTGCATCTCCAGTGCTGAGCACAATTCTTTGTATATGATAGGTTGTTGTTGCTGTTTGTCCTTGAGATTGTTTGGTTTTTTTGCTTTTTGGAGGGGGGAAGGCAATTGGGGTTAAGTGACTTGCCCAGGATCACATGGCTAGTTTTTGTGTTAAGTGTCTGAGGCCAAATTTGAACTCAGGTCCTCCTGACTCCAGGGCTGGTGCTCTATTCACTGCGCCACCTAGCTGCCCAGTGTCCTTCATTTTTAAAGACATCACAGGGTTATGTATTGACTCATGGGTGAATTGGATTTAAGTGAGGCAGTGTTGCACAAAGTCATAAGTCTCACTCTGTCTTCCACTCATCAAAATGGCAAGACAAAAGTCAAGACAACTGGCATTCATTGGATGACCTTGGCATCTTCCATGTCAGACCAAGTTCTAAGTCTTCCACAGAGCCTGCTTCAGTCATGTTCATGGCTGTTGGAAAAAAATGTTCTCATCCACCCATTCCACTGGAAGAAGTCTTCACATGCTTGGAGTAGATATCCCCCAAGTCACCTCCCAGTATGAGGACTATTCATTATACTTGCCCTGGTTTAACCCATCTACCAAGACAGTTTACCAGGGGTGGCAACTTCATGTGCTACATCTTCTTAGAGCTCCAGAGGAAAGTTAGGTGAAAGGTAGAGACCAAAGGTGGATGAGAAGCTTTGAAAAGGGCTCAGTAAGCCCTCACACCAAAGGTGCTAGTCCTTCTAGAACACCTCATAAAACCCATATCAAAGAATGCATGAATGAATGGTATCCCAAACATCATTAGGTGTCAAGTTCCCTATTATATCCCTCTTAAAAGCCAACATGACTTCAAGTCAAGGCCTCTTTTCAAATACAATTTATGGCCTTACTGAGGCTTCTTTCTGGCCATGTGTAGATACTTTCTGAAAGCAAAGATTCACTGAACCTTTAGAAAAAATAGAAAATGAGGTGCAAAGCACAGTAAGGCCTATGTGAATGAAAACCTATAAATTAGCATTCATTCTAATCAGCTGCAAGAGAAGCATATTTGCCCATCCCGCTCCATTGTTTGTGTGCTGTCTCTTGCCATTCACCTTGTCATTAGACCATGAATTCCTTGAAATCAGGACTGTTTTTGGCCTTCCTTTATATTCCCAGTCTTTATTACTGTGCCTTAATGTGCACTTAATAAACCCTTATTATTAAAAAAAAGTACTTAATAAATGCTTACTAACTGATGTTTAGAGGAAAAAAATTTGATTGCAAACCTAAAACATGGAAGTGTGTGTGCGTGTGCGTGTGCGTGTGTGTGTGTGTAGGCACATGCACGCAATACTTTCCTGCATCCCTTCTGCTATCTTGGTTTGACAGCTTCATCTCAAGTCTTCATCTAACTGCCGCCAGTGATGTGGAATGATGCACAGCAATACCTTACCCAGACTGGAAACAAATTCTACTACTGGAAGTTTCATACTGTCCTCGAGGTGTCTCATGCTTGGCGGCAAAACACACATGTGATTGATGGGGAAGCGTGAAACATGACAGACTCCAAGACAACCAAACTTAGAGCCTGTTCTAGATTTCTTTTCTTTTTTTTTTAATCAACACATATTTATCTCTGTCTCTCTGCCCAAAATCACCCCCCAGCATTTTTCTCACTAGTTCTTCGTGCATCTATTGTTGGTGAGAGCGTCTTCTAGATTAGTCAAGAAATCAACAAGTATTTATTAATCTTCTACCATGGTGCAGTAGGCACTGTGCCAGGCACCGAGGATACAAAAACAAAATAAAACACCACTTGCCCTCAAGGAGCCTGCATTATATGGGGAGAGGCAGCACAAGCAAAAATAATTACATGCAAAATGAACACTTTGTGAAAAATGGGCAAGAGCCTCTTAAGGCACTGAAAAGGCTTCATTTTACAAAGAAGGTGGCAGTCCAGCAGAGAAGGAATGGCAGTTTCTAAGAAGCAGAGACGAAGTGGGAGGGAATTCCAGGCATAGGGGTGAGTCGGTGAAAAGGTACAGAGATGGGACATGTTAGTTGCAAACTAAGGAGGTCACTTTGAATGGATTGTATATAATACTGTAGGAAAGATAGATTGGGGCCAGATTGTGAAGATCTTTAAAAGCTATATAGAAGAGCTTATATTTTATCCTAGAGGCAATCAGGACTCACCAACGTTCATCAAGTAGGGCAGTGATATAGTCAGATTTATACTTTAGGAAAATCATTTTGGCAACTATATGGTGAATGGATTTGAATAGGGAAATGCTTCAGCTGAGGAGACCCATTAGGAGACTATTGCAACAATCAAGACTAAACTGTTGAACTTTTGAGTAGAGAAACAGATATGGATGCAAGAAGCAGAAACTACAGTAATTAGCACCTGATTAATTATGTGGAGACTTTAGGAGAATGAGGAGTCAAGGGCGGGGGAGAGAGACAGTGACAGAAAGAAAGAGAGAGAGAGAAGGATGCTTGGATGAATGGATGAGTGGGTGAGTGGATGGGTAGATAGATAGATAGATAGATAGATAGATAGATAGGGATAGAGAGAGAGAAGAGTTGAAGATGTGTATGTTCACATATGTGTGCATCCCAAACCAAATCTTTTCAGTGTACAGCTCTTGTCTTTCACTTCTCTTGTACTTCTCTTGTATATCCCCCAGAATTTAGCACTGGGACAAGCATACAGTAGTGCTCCATCAATGTTTGTTGGTTGAGAGAGCTTTTAAAGGTATTGTCCTTGATTCCTCACTCTGTTTAAACCCACATAATCAATGAGGTGCTGTTCCTAGCTCCATGATATAGCTGACACCCAGCCCTGCCTGAATCCCTGCCTCTCTACTCAAATGTCCATCTCAGTTCATGCCTTCACCATATCACGTCTAATTGCAATAATCTCATATAGACACACACATGTACATGCACACACACACATTTTTATGTAGATATGGTGTGTGTGTATTTATAAGCATACCATTGTAACAGCAAGCACCCCAGCACACCCAGGGCGGCTACTAGCACAGGTTCTTAGATCTGCTTTTCTAAAGGAAAGCAACTCAAAATGGGTTAACAATCTTACTTTAATTAATCAAATACCATTTACCTAGTTCAGGGGAAAAAGTCAGCGCCCTGAACTTCAGAGAATACAAACAGAAGTTACAAACAAACAGAA
>CM053580.1:328663622-328738136 GCA_028627135.1 Pseudochirops cupreus | reverse complement strand
TCAAAGCAAAAGGAGTTCGCAACCGCAGCTACTGCATCTGACGCCGCTTCCAGTCAGCATCGCACGGAGACTAGCTTGGTTCCGGCGTTCTCTTGCTCCACCCCTTCCTGCTACATCAGCAAGCTCAAGGGGCGTGGAAGATCTTCAAATCCCAGTATCGTTACAGATGTATGTACATATATATTATGTATATAGTGTTGTGTATATATGTCTTTGTGTATATACACACATCCGTGCATACATATGTATACATATATACAGGTGTATATGAATATACATTATATATAAAATGTAATATGTATACAGTAAATGGAAAGCAATCTGAGAGGAGAAGGCACCAGTGGCTGAGAAGGCACTAAGAAAAGCTTCCTAGAGAAGGTAAGATTTAAGCTGACATTTGAAGGGAACCAGGAAAAATAAGAGAGGTGGGAGAGAGTATTCCACACATAAGGTATAGGTTAGTGCAAAGGTACAGAGGAAGAAGACAATGTTTTGTTGAAAGAATAACAATTAGGCTAGGATATCTAGATAACAGAACACATGCAGGAGAATGAAATATAAAAATGGGAGAGGATGAATGTATGGTAAGAAAAAGTCACCTCTCTTTGTAAGACCAGAATGAAAGAGGGAATAGTGGAGGATTGATATCCTATCATTGATTTTAGTCCCTAAAGGAAGAAGTGGGGAGGAGGGCTGGTATTAGAATGGAAGCAGTTAAGAAAATATCTGAGGTGAGAAAGCATAGTTCAGGTAGAAAGGTAGAAAGGATCCGTGAAAAGTTTTAAACAGAACATATTTGATTCTGGAAGTAATAAAGAACCACTGTAGCTGAATGATCAGGCCTACTCTTTACAAAGATCACCCTGGCAGCTGAGTAAGGGAGGAATTGGAAAGGGGAAAAACTTTAGGCAGGGATGTGGTTAGAAGGTCATTGCAGTCATAGTCCAAATGAAGGTGATGAGAGCCTGAATTTGGAAGGTGGTTGTGTAAGTAGAGAAAGGGGAAAGAATATAAGAAATATTTCAAAGATAGAAATGACAAGATTTGGCAACATAATGGATATTTGAGATGAGTGAGAATGAGGAGCTGCAGATTATAGCAAAATTGTGGGCCTGGAAAGGATGGTGTTATCCACAAGCTAGGCGGTGCAGACTCATCTTCCTGACTTCAAATCTAACCTCAGACACTTCCTAGCTATATGACTCTTGTCAAGTCATTTAATCCTGTTTACCTCAGTTTTCTCATCTGTAAAATGAGCTGGAGAAGGAAATTGCAAACCACTCTAGTATCTTTGCCAAGAAAAATTGAGATCTCAAAGAATCAGAATAAACTAAACAAGAAATCCCCAAGAGCAATCGGGAAGTTCAAAAGACAGAAGAGTTTGGTGGAAAAAAAAATAATTCCATTTTGGACATGTTTAATTCACAATACCTACAGGACATCCAACTCAAAAGGCCATTGACAATGGTAACTATAGCTCAAGAAAGTCTAGAACTAGATATACAGATCTAGGAATAATTCTCATAGAAATGAAAATTGAACCTATGGGAGTTAAAAAAAAATTACTAGGCAAGACAGAGGAAAAAGAGAAGAGTGTGGGATATAGCCTTGGGGGACACCCACCATTAGTAGTTATGACCTTGATGAAAAACCAGGAGGGGATTGTAAAGACTTGTTTGGACATATAGGAAAAGAACTAGGAGAGTGTCACAAAAGTTTAGGGAGGAGAAGGTGATTGGCAGCACAAAATGCTTCAGAAAAGTCAAGAAGGATGAAAGTTGAGAACAGACAATGGAATTCAACAATTGAAAGACTCCTGGTAACTTTGGAGAGGACAATTTCAGTTCAATGGTGAGGTGAGAAACCAGATTATTGATATTCTAGAAGAGAATAAGAAGACAAGAAGCGGAGAAAACTATTATAGATGGCTTTCTAAAGGAGATTAAGTCAAAAAGAAGAGAGAAGACAGCTACTGGGGACATAGGAACAAATTTTATTAAGGATGGAAGATATATGGGTGGGTGGGTAGGTGAGCCACAGGGAAGGACATAACAGAAAGAAATTGAATATAAAAGAGAGAGAGGAGGGCAAACTGACAGAGAAGGTGGGAGAGGATGAATGCATGGTAAGAAAAAGTCACCTCTCTTTGTAAGACCAGAATGAAAGAGGGAATAGTGGAGAATTGATATCCTATCATTGATTTTAGTCCCTTAAGGAAGAAGTGGGGAGGAGGGCTGGTATTAGAATGGAAGCAGTTAAGAAAATATCTGAGGTGAGAAAGCATAGTTCAGTCTGGGTCAGCAAGACAGGGTGAGATCTCACCCCTGAGCTGAGTCTGACTCCAGGGAAGAAGTTCTGAAGATCTTACAGGGTTTGTTTTTTGGAGTTCCAATGTCAGGGTGCAACAGCAGCAGCTCTGCTAAAAAATAACTGAAGTAAGATAAGAATCTGTAGGAGTTGTACCCCTTTGTGTATGGGGGGAGGGAAGATTTCCCTTTTTTATTTATTTTGCTATTCTGTCCTAATTAAAATTCTTGTTACTTAATTTATGTCTCCAGAATCGTTAGTAGAAAATGCACTAGGCATAAGGTCAAGTCATAGTTGCATAACTATCATAACCCCCAAGCAGTCCACAGTAAGGAGTTCCAGAGTCATCTGGGACCTGGGCTACATCATTTGGCATCAAGGTGGGTTTTTTTTTTTGAAGGGGAGGGACTGAGATAACATTTGACTGTCAACAGCTTGTAATTTTGTCTAGGAGTAACTAATGTGATAGAAACACATTGCCATGTCAACACTCAGGATTAGAGATTGTCTGGAATATATTTTGACAGGCAGTCTGCTCTCCCGTTAGTTAATTCAAACCCTTATTCGTTGTCTATCATCTACATCCTTGAAAGGCAGAGCCTTTTCTACTCATTCCCTCCCTACACCCACCTCCTCATAAATTAGTCAAACATTGTTTTTCAGTTTGCCTCCTGGTTTTCTTTGATGCTGTGTTTTGATGACAAATTACATTTTCTTGTTCTTCAACCAAACTCAATGATAGGGACGGAACCAGTGCTTTCATTGGTATAGCTGTTCTTCCTGGTGAAGAACTCTCGCTACCAATGTATGTTGGCACCTTCTCTGAGACTTCAAGAGCTGCTTGAAGTACTAAGAATTGTCCAGGGTTACACAGCCAGTAACACAATTAGTTATTCATGCAGTTAGCTGGAACAATGGACAGAGTGACGTCTAGAGTCAGGAAGATCTAGATATAAATCTCACTTTACACATTTTGGCCCCGAGTTTGCTCAGTTTCCTCAGTTGTCAAAAGGGGAAATAAGAGCACTTACCTCCCAAGGTTGTTGTGAGAATCAAATGAGATAACATTTGCAAGTGCTTAGCACAGCATCTTGCATGTAACAGTTGTTAGCTTTCATTATTAACCATAAACAGGACTTGAATCTCAATCTTCCAGGTTCTGAGTTGAAGCCAGTTCTCTAGTTACTATACTAAGTCTTTCAGTCAGTCAACATCCTTTTAAGTGCTTACTCTATGCTGGACACTATGCAACATGCTGGGGATGGAAAGAAAAGGAAGGAGAGGGACCATTTCTGATCTCAAGATGTATAGATTCTAATGGGAGAAGATAATATCTAAATAGTTAGGTACATTGAAGATACAGAGAAAGCAGATGAAGGTCACATGAGCAACACAATGGAGGACTAGATATTTTCTCTGATCTTTACAACCTCTTACACCTCTCCAAAATAGAAATTATGCTCCAGCAGTAAAACAACATCAGCTGACTCCATGGTCTAAGATGCCTAGAATCCAAAAGAATTTGAAATGGTATTCACTGATCCTGAGCTCATTCAGTACACCTCCCCCACCTCCCATGCTTCCAGCAGTGAGGGGCTACTACCTACCGGTAGTGAGAGGGCACTACCTACCAGTGCCAGGGCTTCAGGCAATGAAATTTTGCTCAGGCAGGGATATACATCCAGCATGGCAGGCATCAGCCCTTCAGCACCAAAGCCTGCTGGGGGCCACAGCCCTGTAGCCCTAGCACTGCAAAGCTCTCAATTCCTTGTGATAGGTGGACAATCCCATAACACTAGTGGTTCCAGGCTCTGAACCTCTGGTATTGGGAGCAGACAAGCACATTGCACAAGTGTAGCAGCTCTTTGAACTACTGAGAAAAAACAGAACAGGACATTTTGTGTGTAGGGAGTGGGGGCAGGGGTGGGAATAAATAGCATTCCACTAGGTCTGAGAAAAAAAGCACAGTATCCAACCAGGGCTAGTTTTGATCCCCAAAAATCACTTGGAGCAGAGATCTAGGCTGGACTGAATTGCCCAGCACAGGAGAAGCTTGAGAAGCTTTGATATTATTCTGCCTCCATGGAAACCATCATCAGGGGGGTTAGAGTCAGAAAGTGAATAAAAGAAAAAGGCCTGAGAGAGGAGAGGGGAAGGGAGACTGAAGCTACCAAAGATTTTAGGAAGAAGAGAACTCAAAGATCTTGAATATAAGCAGATAAATCAAAAAGGAAAACATTAATAACAGAAGGAAATACGGGCTCCAGATCTAGTAAATGAGTTCAGGCATCTATGAATTATTACTGCAAAACAAAGGAAAAGCACCTAACTCTTATCTTAATATGACAAAAGACTGTGTGGGATTTGAGAACATAGAATGACAATACACTGTTCCTAAGTGGTTCAAAAGAGAAATGAGAATTATGAAAGCAGAATTTATGTTCTTTTACAGAAAAACTGGAACCTGCAATGGCAAGTCTCATCAAAGCAACAAAAGAGAGAACAATGGATTAGAAATGCAAATATTCAAAAGTGAAAAACAATCTAGAATAGAAGTAAAAAGCAATAACATTAAAAGAAAACACGTTCATTATGCAAGTAAAACATACTGATGTCAAAGGTAGCATTCAAAGAGACAGCCTAAGTATTAGGTCTCCCAGAAGACCATGACAAGACAAAAAAAAAAAAAAAGACTTTAACACCATAATGTAGGAAATAATGGAAGACAACTGCCCAGGACTTCTAATCACAGAAAATGAAACTCCAAATTAAAACTATCACCTCCAAAAAAAAAAAAAAGCAAGGTTACAAACTCCAAGATATATAGTGGTTAAATTTAACAGTCCAGTTCAGAAACAAGTTCTAGAAATAATCAGGAGAAAGAGTTTTAAATGCAAAGGAAAGGAAATCTGAATAACACAAGACTATTCTCTACCCACCAGAAAATGCAGGAGGGAATGGAAAAACATGTTCCAAAGAGCATTAAAGCTCAAGGTGCAGCCCAAAGCCTGGAAAGCTAAGTTTGGCCATAAATAAAAAATGATTCAATTATTTATTCAATTCAATATTAAAGAAGCATTTGAAACATTTTTAGAAAGAAAAGCAGAACTGAAAAGATATTTTCTTCTCAAACACTATGAACAACAGAAATGTAGGAGGAATTAATAAATTCCTACAAATGGATACATAAATCAAGGACATCCATAGAAACAGAGAGAAAGTGGTAAGAAACTTCTTTCCAAAAGAATACAAGAAGATAGGATTGAAGGCATAAGTCCATTGGAAGAATCAGTGAAGAGATGAGCCTGAGGCTTTATCTGCCTACAGGTGAATCAATGTTTTTCTGTTCCATGTGTGTGTGTGTGTGTGTGTGTGTGTGTGTGTGTGTGTGTATGTATGTATGTCTTCCTATAGACAGGTTACTGTAAAGGAAAATATGATGGGCTGGGGTCAAATCTAGAACTAAAAATGAAGGAAAGATTACCCCTGTGATCTCAGAAAGAAAAGAGCTTACAAGGGAGTAGATGAGAAGGAGCTGGGAGGGATTGAAAAAGGGGGAAAGGAAGGAAGTCTTTGCTTTGGTGATGGGAAGAGTTCTAATGATGAATTCTTCTTTGAGTTAAGAGACATGGTTCATGAAAGAAGATGGGACTTTACACCTGGTGTGACTTGGGGGATTTGGTACTTGAAAAGCCTACTTCTACCAGGACTTGAAACTCCTAGCCATTGGCACTTTGGGGAGTGAGAAAGTATGGAGCTGGGGAAGAGATTTTGAGACAAATGGAGGGGAAAGGATAATCAGAGGAGGGTATAAATCAGTGGTGGGCTGCCTAATCAGGGATGTAGCTGAGGAAGGGCTCTACCAGAGGAGGTGTCCTGACTGACATCTGCAATAATTGGCATTGTTCTGGGAATGAGGCACAATGGAAAAAGGGGATCCAGGAAGCAAGTTATACAAGGAAATGGCAAACACTGCCTGGAGGAAAGAGCCTACAATGAATATCTTGGAAATTTTATTGCATGAGGAATACAGAGAAAAGAGACCAGGTAATTATAAGTGTCAAGAATCAGAGAATGAGGGTCTAGAGTAAATAGAGAGGAGAGATAATGAAGCCAGTGAGAAAGCCTTTCCAGAAAATGACACAAAAAATGAAATTTTAAAACCAACAAACAGGACTTGTTGAAGAAGAGAAGAGGAAAAGGTTAACCATTTTGACCAACTAAGTGGAAGAAGGAGGAAAGGGGAAAGAATTATATAACCAGATAATAAATAAAAGCAAGAGAGAAAAAGGAACTAATAATAAGCAAAACCCCAAACAGAAAAGGGTAACAAACAAAAGAAGGAATCAGAGGCGAGGGAAAGAGCACCAGTGGGAACAAGATTATCTTTAAAAAAAAAAAAGATTAAACTAAAGTAACTATAGTGCTATAAACTATAGTTTATAGCAGAAGAGGGGGGAAATCATAACTTGACAGTAGATTAAGGTAATCTGAAAGAAGGCATTAATAATTCATATTACTAATAAAAATAGTGTGAGCAGTAAGATGCAGCAGCAGATAATGGTTTTAATAGCTGTCACCATACCAAATACACATAATTTCTAAGTTATGTGGAAAAAATCTATTTAGAAATATTATGAGGTATATAGCTTCCCTCTCATCCTGCTTGCCTCTGGCATTGTCCTAAAGAGTCATCTGAGGGCAACTAGATGGCGCAGTGAATAGAGCACCGGTCCTAAAGTCAGGAGGAGCTGAGTTCAAATCCAGCCTCAGATACTTGACACACTTACTACCTGTGTGACCTTGGGCAAGTACTTAACCTCAATTGCCTTGTCTTCTCCCCTCCAAAAGAAAAAAGAATAATTTCTTCCAATGAAACTAGAAAATCAGCCTAGATCCCAAAACTTTTAGACAATTACAACAGCAGTTATTTTCTCTCTCTGCACAAAAGTCTGAAGAGCATTAAAATATAGAGCAGAAAATAACTTGTGTCAGGTCATTTTTTGAATTCCATAGAATTCCATAGAATTTCAAATCATTCTAACTTTCACTGAATGGCCAATAATAGCCTCTAGTCCAAGTCTCTATCGCTCATTGTTTAGGTTTTGATGGCTTAGAATGAGTATAAATAGCAATTGTTTCCTTTTCTGGCCAGAAACTTTAAGGGTCATTTCCCTCCTAGATTAACATTTTTGTGATGGTAAATTAGGTCATCTTCTGTCTCAATTCTTACTTAGTCCTTAGTCATTGAACGGGTGTTGCCTCAGACAAACTGAGGCAACTTGAGGAAAGACCTTAATAAAAGAAGGGCCAGAGCCATCCACTGCATCACAGGCTATCACAATCATCTTGACTTTTATCTTGCTACTGAATTCGGATGACTCTGGAGTAAAGTAAGGCTAAGATTTTACACAGCTCTGCTTCACTTAAATCCAATTCACGCACAAGTCAAGACATCACCCTCATGATGTCATTGGTCCTCTTGGAGAAAAAAGGAATAAGAACAAGAAGAAAAACACGAGAACAATAATAATAATAATACATCATCATGATTTTATATAAGAACTAATGTTGCAGGGACCCCTTTTGTCTTTGTATCCCCAACACCTAATACAGAACCTAAAATAAAGTATATCTGTGCAAAAAAAGATGCAAAGTAATGTAAAGAGTATTTTGAACTTGAACAAATTCTGCAATCAAATTTGCTATAATTCTGAGGCTGCTAACCGTCGGCTAGCTGAAGAATCACCCTTGCCCCTGGCAGTGATTAAAAAGCAAACTTGCCCGTATTATAGTCAGTCAAATCAAGAGGATAGTCATTTTCAATTGAAGAGAAGAGTCATCTCTGGTAGTCAAGATGAGAGCCAGCTATGTAAGAAGAATCTAGTTTTTGAGGGAACCGTTCTTTACCTTTTCCTCTGCTCCTCTTCCAGAGTATGAGTGAGAGAGTAAGCAAAAGAGAGGGGAAGAAAAAGGATAAGATCTCTCTCTCTTGCTCCTCCCCTCAGTGTCAATGGAATAGTTTGCCCAGTGTAAGACCAACCAAAAGCCAACCCAGAAAGTTCAGCTGTGGAATTGAGTTGAACTGCTGAGAAAAGCAGGCTTAGAGAGTTCAGCTGAGGAAATTAACTAGGAAAGATTCTGAACCTGGGGGGAAAGTGTGAAGACATCATGAAGAAAGAAAAAACATCAAGGGTATGCAGTTTTAGAGGTGTGAGTTGCTTTGTCCAAGGGCATTCTCTTCATGTGTACCTCTATACTATCATAATCTGAATGGGTGTGTAGTCTTCTTATTTATTATTTGTATTTTTATGAGTGTGTGTAACAGGTTTAGGAGGGGAATATTCTGTAGTTACTCTTCTTACTAAGCTGTAACACCTTGTTTTAAGCTAATTGTGTCAACTGGCTGACTGTGAAAAGTGAACACATTAGTCAGGGCTCAGGCTCATGTACAATAGTTTAGGAATGTGGATCAATAGAATGTCTCAAACAAGAGCAGTTGCCCTTGGAGGGCCCCAGCCTGCAAGTTCAAGCTGAGGAGTAGCTTGGAGGAGGAACTATGCTTAATAAATAATTATTGAAGCAAATCATAATTCTATTTCTCCATAAGGCTGGAGGAAATAGTCATATTTCCTTGTTTTCAAATGTTTGACACAAATAAATCCAATGACGAATCATACTCAATTACGAAAATTCCTTAAAATATTTTCATTAATCCCTTGAGTATTTTTGAAGATTTTACTGTCAAAGTGATTTATCAAAGACTTGGCTTTAGTATCCATTGGGTACTTAGAAAATGTTTGCCATTTGCTGAAATTGCTTTTCCCCATCTATTCTTTCTCATCTACACTACCCTATTCCATACACTATCCCTTCAGCCCTCCCCTTCCTTCTCCTTCTACCTTCCCCAAACAAAATTGTACTTCCAAATCAAGAAAGGAAAAAAAAGGTAAGATGGTTAAGGACAACTGAATATTCTTCAGTCATGTCCCAAATGATGTCACAAAAAAAGCATTATATCGATTTCTAAAAGCCTTTCTTTCCTCCAAGGATTTCAGATGGACGATCTTCTCCCTCTTCTCGTGATTCCCAAATTAGTAAAATTGGCATTATGTGAAAGGTTGCTTTATGTTTTCATTCAACTATTGAGTCACCTAAAAGCAAGGACCAGGTCTTCTAATTCATTTTTATATTTCCTCCCCCAAATGAGCACATAATACTCTGTCAGGTGCTCAGTGAATGCCTAAATCTAAACTCATTGAAGATAAGGACCATGTCCAATTTGAAAGGTTTGGGAACACACAACAAAGTCCTGATTTCTTGACTGCCTGGCTGCTGAAATCAGCTTTCCCTATCTACTGTTTCAAAGACTCCAGTCCCTTAATCCAGTGGTATTAAACTCAAATAGAAATGGAGGGGACCACTGAATCTTACATAAGAATATCTGTGAGCCACATATTGACTTAGGTTTAAAATTTAATGTTATCTGTGTTCTATGATTTTGGCAACTATTTCACAGTTACATTTTAATCTGGTTCAGGTCACACTATGGAGGGTCCATGGTTTGTAGTAATTTTGACCCTCTGCCTTAATCCACTTGTCTTTGGCACTTCTACCCCAAGTCTTGTGCCATGATTCTGATTATTGAGTGAGCTCAAAATTCCCTTAGCCCACTATATCTAGCGCACCCCAGACTAAACCATCCAGATCATGCTTGATATCCCATCCAGCTGTCCTCTCAGGCCATCTTCTTCTAACCTAACATTGTACATGTGTGCCTGTGTGTCTGTGTGTGTACTCACATACATACTTCTCCCTAATTTCTCCACTTTCTCTTTTGCTCTGGGAATCATAAAGGAATCAGTACCTGTCATTGCTTCTGGAAGGTACTTGCAGATTAGCTCCCTTTTAGGTCCATCTGCTATCTCTGAGACATACTCCACCAAAACTCCCTTCCCATCATACATCTATGCAATGCATATTGTCTATCCCATTACAATGTAAACTCCTTGAGGCCAGGAGCTGACTCACTTTTATATTTGTATACAAAGTGCTTGGTACTGGGCTTCCTGTACAATAAGCACTTAATAAATATTGTTCATTCATTGTCACTCCCCTCCCCCTCACAAGTCTTACCTCAGATAATAAATCCAGTCAATAAACATTTCAATCAGTAAATATTTATTAAAGATCTACTGTGTGCCAGACACTGTGGCATGCCTTAGCACAGTTTGGTCTTAGATTCTCTGCTTTTGTGGGTTACTTCATACAGATAAGCCAGGGGAAGGGGAGCATCATGATACTGTGGAAAAGACACTAAATTTGAAATCGGACAACCTTGGATTCGAAACCTGGCACTGCTACTTACTACCTGTGGTATATGACTTTGGGTACAATGTACAATGGACAGACGGATGAGGGCCAAGTCTTTAGTTATATACTCAGATTTACCCTTCCTAGTGAGTTAAACAGTATATGCACAGATATCACCTTCCTGGTTCTGATCTAACATAAGGAATTTCAGAGAGTCAGTTTCTGCCATGAGTGATTGAGGGGTTGGTACAGTGTGATGATGAAAAATCTTATTGGCTCCACAATCAGAAAAACTCACGACTCAGGTACTGAGACAAAACTGAGTTCATATATAAAAGGGCCAATGCTGATCTCTCAATCTCTTTCCCTTCTTGGAAATGAAAGTAAGAACTACTCTAATTTATCTGATGAGGGAACAACAGCAAACCACCCTCACTCCCACCCCAACCTGGCTGCCATGTGTCCATGAATACATGACTCCTCTGATTACATTTCTACTTTCCTGATCTTAGGTGAGCAAGTATCCAGACATGGAATTTAGAAGAATTATGAGTTTAGAAGATTCATCACAGTCATTAGAGGTCCCACCAGCAACCTGAGGTAGCCATGGAGTTCACTGGAGGCATTCACAACAGCCAATGGAGTAGTAGTGACTGATGATGAAGGAAGTGCTGGAAGCAGATATGAAAAAACTAGGATGGTGACTGGTTTATAGATTTTAGGAAACCACTGATACTTAGAGTTCAGCCAAAACTATACTAAAAGGGAACTTAAAGAAAACTCCATGAAGGGACAAAAGGACTTTTGAGGGCAGGAGTCCAGTGATATCCTTTTTACCATGTAGGTGTTCCACATAGTGACCTTACTGTGATTCTTTTTTAAATTTAAACAAGCTATCCCCAGGGACCTTTTATATGCAAAGGAAAAATATGCCCACATTGTCTGGGGCATAGGGAGTGAAATGTTTCTGTTCCTATTATTCTTGCTACACTTTCTCAGCAAATCTCATTTTCTAAAAATGAATAACGTCACACTGTTTGACTGACAATTAAAAGCAAACTGGATGGGGGCTCAAAAGCTATGGTATTAAACACTTCATCCTCTCAGTAAATAGCAAGCTACCTTCTAGAGACCAACTTGCCATTGAGAGTGAGAGGTAAGAAAGTGAGCCCAAAAGAGGGTACTATAACTAAATTAAAATGAAAGGGTTGGACTGTGATTTCAAAGATCCCTTCCAGCATTGAGTATATGGTCCTATGAGTGAGAAGCAAGCTTTTGCAATAAAGGTCTGTCGAGGAGAATTAAAGTAGCTAGCTTTGGGGAAGCCAATCTGATTCTTCCTCATGTTTTGACCATTGAAAAAGGAGATTTTTTTTTCTTCTTATCCAAGACTTTCTGGGGTATGATTTGAAAACCTTGTCAATAGTATTGGCTTTCAGAGCACACTGAAGATATAAAACTTTTGTGGAATAGCATTTTCCTCAAGGGTCACAAGACCCTCCCTCTCCCCTTCCCAAATCTCCTGCACTGTCAGCATATAAATTAGATAATCCAATGAGCTAGCTAAGTTCTTTGCAAAGCTTTAAGCACAGTGTAAATGCCCACTATTATTTTCATGATGATAATAATAAATTATGGACTACTCAATGAGCAGGCCTGCTGCAGGCCAGATAAGCCTTTTGTCAATACCTTTCCCTCATCCTGTCAACAAAGCACATTTACTCCAAATGTACCTCAAGCCATTGTCTTGCTGCAGATTGCTGTAGGTGAAACTGAAAGGTGTTTCAGCACATTTTATCAACAGAAAGTAATTTTGCTCAGCCCTGCTCTGTCAACAGAAAGGTGTACCAAACCTGATTCATTTTTGCCCACCCTCTGCTCCCTCTCTCCCCTGCCCCCATATATGCTGTCTCTTTATTTGAGAAGAGAGAAAGAATGAAATTCCGCAGCCTTAATTTGCAGACCCAATAGAGACTGATTAGGTTCGTCTGGAGACTAAAATATGAAAAGTTACAAAGGCCACCAGATGTCTAGAATAAGAAAAATATACAGACTTTAATAAAGTCAGCCACTTGTAACTATCTCCCTGTGTCAGGGAAACATCACCTGAAGAATTACATTCGAGCTAGGAAAATATTGAACAAGAGGCAATGCTGATATTGCAAAGTAGATTGGACTGAAGACAGGCCTAGATAATATTTCATTTTCTAGTTCGTGAAAGCATTTTGACATTCTGCAGGTGCACAGATGCCAAGTTTGATTAAAATCAGACTTGGAGCTAGGAGGGACCTTAAGGAGATCATCTAGCCTAAACCCTTCATTTCAAAGGGAAGGAAAACTGAGGCCCAGATAGGTTTAAATAACTTGGCTAAGGGCACCTGGATAAGGGCGAAGGCAAGATTAGAATTTAGGTCTCCTAGCATTCTGGATAATCTTTTGGAATTAGATGAGAAAAGTCAATAGACTATTTGCAGGCTTTGATCTCAGGATCCCACTACTGGGCATATATTCCAAGAAGGTCAAAAGAAAGGTTCCATGCACCAAAATATTCTTAATAGTGCTTGCTGCAATAGCAAAAAAAGCAAAAGCCAAAGCCTGGAAACAAAGCAGGTGCCCATCTATGGGGGAAAGCTCAAACAAACAGTGGAATATAAAGGAATATCAATATACCTAAATCTAAGGAATTGAGGGAAATGTGGGAGAACATAGAAACTAATTCAGAGGACAGTAACTAGAATGAGAGTAATATGAACAAGATAATGTAATCAATATGACATGATCACTATACAGTTAATACGATGATAATGATAGTAGTAGCATTTATGTAGTACTTTAAGATTTGCAAAAGACTTGACAAATATTATTTCATTTGATCCTCACAACAACCCTGGGAGGTAGGTGGTGTTGTCCCCATTTTACAGATAAGAAAACTGAGGCAAATGGAAGTCAAGTTCCTTGCCCAGAGTCAGACTTGCCCGAAAGAGTCTGAAGCTGGATTTGGACTCAGGACACCCAGTCCAGCACTCTGCCTGTTGCTCCAACAACCTGCCTGGCATATATACGTATAGTGGGTGTGGGTGCATACGTGTATATATATATATGTAAATGTATGTGTGTGCATATATGTATGTGTATATGCATATATGATATGTATATTATGTGTGTTTTATTGTGTGCATGTGTGTATGTACGTATACACAATGTGCATATTGTATTGTGTCTATTCGTGGATGTATATTTGTGCGCTTTTGTATGTACATGTACCGTACATATATCTATTGTATGTGCACACAGTACCACCTAGCACCCTGCCTTCCCCATCCCAACCCGCTTGCTGTTCTTATTGACCTAAGAATGGACTGTAACCAGGTTTTCCAATTAATTTGATTCAAATCAACAAATATTCATCAAGGATCTACCAGATGGAAGGCTCTGCATCAGGCCCCAGAGCTGGAGAAGACCTATGATCTCAACCTCAACCTCCAGTACTTTACAAAAAGGGGATAGAGGCAACATTTACCCAAATAAGTATCACTCATTCGGCCCATATTAATCACTGATCCTGTGCCAAGCACTTGGCTAGCCTGGGAATGCAAAAAAAAAAAAGGAAACAGTTCTGGGCCTCCAGAAGCTCCCATTCTAATATAAGAGATAGGATGAAGGTACAAAACAGTTGGAAGTTGCTTTCAATGGGAAAGGCGTTAGAAGTTGGGAGTGTAGACAGGGATCTTGGAGGGTGGTGCTTTAGCTGAGGCTTGATGGGTAGCTAGATGGTGCAGTGGTAAAGTGAATGACCTAGAGTCAAGAAGAGTCAAATCTTACCTCAGACACTAGCTGTGACCCTGGGCAAGTCACTTCACACTGTTTGCCTCAGTTTTCACATCTGTAAAATGAGCTGGAGAAGTAGTATCTTGGCCAAGAAAACCCCTGAAGGAGTTATGAAGAGTCAGACGCAAGGACAAAAATAACAGAACAACAAGTAAACATCACTTTCTGTTGTGGGAATCAAGGAATGGTTGAGGAAGAAAAGTTCATCCAGTCAAATGCAAATTTCAGTCTCTACTCTGGTGGTGGGTGGGCGGATAGGTTCGGGAGGATCACCTAAGTAACAGCCCAATGAATATGAATAGATGAGAAATCAGAAACCAATGAAATCTAAAGTCTTTTAAAGTTAATGAAACCTCTTGTCATTTTTAATTCCCCTACTTCCTCTTTGAAAAAGCAGGCTTTTGGCTTGATTCATTTCAATGTGAATGATTGTCCCTACACATCCCAGAGTACAATGGGAGCTCAAAGATGCCTTTAAGTATCTGGGGGCAGATTTTGGGCTCTGAAAGTGAGAGCTGAAGGGAAGCCACATTCCCTGGAGGTTGATACTTAAACTCTCCCTTTTCACCTTCTCCCTCTAGTTTCCCAGGTTTCCTGGTACAGAAATTTTCTGAAGAACTTTCTTGCCCTTCCCCCAAATGTCTTCCATCTATTCCATATACATTTTGTATGCACTTAGTTATTTACATGTCTTCTCCTCCATCAGAGCACTAGCTCCTTAGAAGCTAGGACTGTTCTGCATTTCTTTGTCTCCCTAGTACTTAGCACATAGCAAACGCTTAATAAATGCTTATTAACTGACTGACTTGCCCTGGGTCTGTTCTTCAGAAGACCTGAGCTCAAACATGGACTCAAACATTTATTACGTGATCCTAAGCAAGTGACTTAACCTCAGTCTGCTTCAGTTTTATTATTAGTGTCATTATTATTATTGTACTTCCCTACCTGGATAATAATAGCACCTCCCTCCCTGGGCTGTTACAACAGTCAAGTGAGGTCATGTTTGTAAAGTGCCCAGCACACAAAAGGTGCTTAATAAATGCTTGTTCCCATCTCCACCCTTCTAAACTAAAAGGTTATAAATCAACCGTGGGAAGGAATTACTTCCATAGATAAGATACATATCTCCTAGATGTATTGATTCTCTAAGAGTTCTAGACAGAAAGCACCTCAAGGGCGGGGACCACGCTTTATCTTTGGGGACAAAGGGATGTATTTGTCAATTTCTAGTAAAGGAGTAAAATGCCTGAGACTCCAGGCTTTAAGTTCTTAGGAAGATTCATTCATTCATCTATCCATTCAAAACTAAGAGCAGATTGAAGCAAACTACCCGCTCTCTTTCTTTTTCTTGTTTGGTTTTGTTTCCTCTTTCCCATGGTTCATTCCATCCATTACAATCCTTCTTTATAACCTGACTAATGTCTAATGTGAAAGTATTTGCAGATCCTATACTTGATTGCATACCACCACGGGGGAGGAGAGGGAGGGAGAGAAAATTTGAAACTCAAGGGATTGTGGAACTGAATCTTATAAACTAAAAGTAAACAAACAAATTAATAAAGACCAGAAAAGAGAAGAAAAGAAAAGGAAAGGAAAGGAAAGAAAACAAAATGAAACAAAACAAAAGCAAAAAACTAAGAAAAATCCAAAGAATGGAATTTTCTCCTACCACTAACCTTAGAGGCTGCCTTAGTCCCAAATCTCAGAGTTTCTGTACAGTGTAGAGAACACATTCTTTTATCCAGAGCACACTGTGGGCATTCAAAAACAATGACAACAATCCAAACTTAAGAGTATAAAGTTTACAAAGGGGTTCCTATTGTGACATAGTGCAGTGTGACTATTATCAATCCCATTTTCCAGAAAAACAAACAAACAAACAAACTGAGGTCCAGAAAACATAGGGAATCAGGTAGCCAAGGTCATACAATTAGTAATAAGCACTGTAAGGATTAGAACCCAAGTCCTCCAAAATCTTTGCTGTTTCCATTAGAATTTCCTGTCTATTGATATTGAAAGATACCAAAAACATCCCTGTGATAGGAATTCACTGCATTTCTAGATGGTTGTTTGTTTGTTTTTTTAATTCTCCCCTCCCTTCTATAAACTGAGTCCAAAAGATGGTCAAAATTTTTCTTTTCCTGCTGCCCTTGCCCTATGGCCTATTGCAATTTCAGAGAAGGGCTCCATTGATGACAAAATCAACTTCTCTGGACAAAGAATCTTCTGGGATAAGAAGGCATGGATGGGCCTCAATCTGCACTGGTGGAGAGGGTACTCACCTGGATGAGGTCATGGCTCTAGCAAAGTTTTGATGAATAAATTCTATGACTATGACTCATTTCTTGGTGCTTAGGTTACAGATAAGCATTTTAACCAGTGTGGATTATTCTGTATTCATCTTCCTAGAACTGATACATGACTAGGAGTCATGGAATATTACAGCATCCATAGAATTCAAAATAAGTAGCACACAGAGGGCAATGGAAAGGTTCATGGTGGATGTGAGCAGGCTGTAACATAACAAATAAAGAACTGTATTTTTTTATATTCTTATTTTTATTAAGACAAATATATAATAAAAAAAGAAAAAGAAACATTATGAACTTATATACTAAAACTTAAATATAAAAGAAGAAAAGTCATGTGTACCATAGAACATAAGAGAGAATTCAAAATATAACAATAAATTTCCACTTCAGGAAAGCCTATATATTAAATACTACATGTTGTGTTGAGAGCTGTCTGTCTTTTCTTTGTTTCCTTGTAGGTTTTCTCTTGTTCTCTGTTATACACTTTTAACTTTTTGTTTTACTGTACACTCTTTTCCCCCTTCTCCTCTCCCCCCCATAAAGAACTTTAAAGAATAACGTGAACAAAAGCATACTATTGAATAAATGCATGATTGAAAAAAGAAATGGGCTGAGAGTATGTGAGATATCCAAAACTATGTACAGAAATTGGAAGCAAGGGGCAAGTAACAGTGGATGGTTATAGGAACGTGGTATAGGAGTGCTAAAACTCTGAATAAACTGAGGTTGGCAAGGAGAATTAACAATAAAATGAATGACAGAGAGTGAGGGATATTCAACAGAGATCCCAGGTATCCATTGGCATCCTTGCAATGATAGGAAAAGGGGAGGAAGACTCTCACCACCTTGGGTGGATCCCCATCTAACAACCTAATGGGAGACCCTAGACAAAGGTCATATAGAGTATATGAACATAGATGCATTCCAATTTACATCTTTGGAGGGAACATCCAATTACATAATCTCACATATCCACGAAAGTATTTGAGCAATAAATGGAGGGAACTGATCAGAGAGTGAAAAAGACCATCCCTTGAACTTCTAGGATTCCTTTCTTTCTAAGAATCTTGATGGGATCTATTAGTTATTCTGACATTTTTATTTTTCTCCCTCATTCCAACTCTTTGAAAATTGCTTGACTCGACATAGCAGTGTTTCATTTTCACCTTTAATATGCTACCCTTTCCTGAGAGTTTGGCGGTACAGACTGTCTCCATAATACACAGGTCAAGACATTACATCATAGGACCAGAATCTTTGAGCTTAGGTGCTTATATCATGTTAAAACAGGGGTAACCTTCCAATCTTGTGAATTAGCAGCCACAGTGAAAGGAAATAGATCAAATCTCCCTTCACCTCTGCCCTATCCTAACAGGTGTCATTATCTCTGATCTCAGCTTTCCACATCCGGCCTGACCTTCAGCAAGCCCTGAAAATAACCTTCTGTAATATTCATCCATCTTGCTCTGGCTTTGTGATCTCTGACATGTTTTCTGTCAGGTTTGGGGGTCAGTAGACCTGCAAGCAAGGATGTGGAAATTCTCATGGATCTGTGCCATCCAGGGTATCCCAAAAGTGTTGGGGCATAGTTTTAATAGCTTCAGAAATATAAATGCTACAGGCTTACAAAGAAAGAATACAGACCACTTGGACAGAAAGAAGAAATAGATAAGGAATTCACGATCAAAAGGCTGGCAGAAAGGCATGATATTTTAACGATAGGGGATTTCAACTATTTAGACTTCTTTCAGCATTCTTTTTCTCTCTTCCAAAAAGCTGAGTGAGTTGCTAATAACCTCTTGACTTGCCTTAATGATAATTTCAGTCTTCATAATGTGGAGGAAATAACAAGGGAAAATTCTAAACCGAGCAGAATTCTCCCAAACAAGTAGGAAGTGGTTGCTGGACCTTGGGGAGAAGTGGTCACTCTCCTTCCTGGAGAAGAGTAAAGCCAGTGAAGTCTAACATGAGCCCAAGATTTTTGGAAAGCAAATGTCAAAGGGTTCAAAAGAAGGATAAGTAGAATCCCCTGGAAGAAATTTCTGTAGGAGAAGTCAATCCAAGAGGAGTTGGAATTCCTCAAGAGTAAAATTCTGATGACATAAAGGGAAACATTTCCCACTAAAAAAAAATAGGAGCTATCTGAAAAGACCAATATGGATTCACAGGGAACTAACCAATCAATATAGATTTTAAAAAGCTGTGTACAGAAATTGGAAGCAAGGGGCAAGTAACAGAGGATGCATCTAAGAACATGGTATAGGAGTGCTAAAACTCTGAATAAACTGAGGTTGGCAAGGGTAATTAGCAAGAAAATGAATTTTTTTTAAAGCTATATTGAATAGGATAGGATACAACTTGGGTATATGTGGTCATTGTTGAATTGTTTTCCAGTTGTGTCCAACTCTTCGTGATCTCAATTGGAATTTTCTTGGTAAAGATACTGGAGTGTTTCCCATTTCCAGTTTATTTTATTTATCCATTTCTCCAGTTTATTTTACAGATAAGGAAACTGAGGCAAACAGGGTAAAATGACTTGCCCAGGGTCACACAGCCAGTAAGTATCTGAGTTCAGATTTGAACTCGTGAACTTGAGTCTTTCTGACTCCAGGTCTGGCACCCTATATGCCAGCTTTGGGGTATATGGGACAGTGATAACTGTAACAGAACTAATATCTACCAGAATTTCCCCACAATATGCATTGGACCCATCTCTCTCTTATTCACTCCTATGAGGGATAGTGATTAGTTTTACAGGTATTAGTTTTCCCCAGAGGTTATTAACCCTAGTTTCCCTGACTAAGCTTTCTAGTCCCCTAAGGGCATAAAACCTCCACTCATGCGGAGTCAGACCCCTCTGAATGGGGAGATTTCTGAAGATCACAGAAATTACCAAGTCCTACCTGAGGAAGCAATAGATTTCCATATGATGGGCTGCATTTAGAGAACTTAAATACTGCTGTATCCTTGTCACAGATTCTTACTATGTTAGGAAAAGGTAAATCTTTTGTTAGCTGTTCAATGACTTGCCAATGCCTCATTTCATCCCGATGCAGAGCCTGAACTAAGAAAGTACTAACATGGGACCACCTCAGACAGTAACTGACCAAAGAGGAAGACAGAGATGCTCAATTTTCATTTCACATCTGACTTTTGCACTGAAGATGACAAAGTGAAAACAGCTAAGATGATCCGTGAAAGAAGAAGATAGGAGAAGGCTCATTACCCTCCATGAATTCAAATCACTTGGCCCATTCTTAGGTACTGAAAGAGGGGGTACCAAAAATTACTAAGCCACAATAGTCATTCAGTCAATAATATTTTAAAGAGTGTGGGAAATGTGAGAAAAAGGAGACATACCAGAGAGCTGAAGAACGGTTCACTACCTTTTTTTTTTAAGTAAAGAGAGCAGAATTTGCAAACTATAATATCCAATGAGCTTGACTTTGATTCCTGGGAATATTCTAGGACTAATCATTAAAGGGACAGTTAATGAACATCTATAAGAGGAAGTGGTAATAATAATGATGATGATAGGATTTGCAGAGCATTTAAAGATCTATAAATCACTTTACATTTGGCATCCCATTTTATCTTCACAACCACTCTATAAGGTAGGTGATATTAATATCTCCATTTTATTTATTTTGAGGGGACAGGGAGAAGGCAAGGTAATTGGGGTTAAGTGACTTGTCCAAGGTCACATAGCTAGTAAATGTCAAGTGTTTCAGGTCAGATTTGAACTCAGTCTTCCTGACTCCAGGGCCGGTGCTCTATTCATTGTACCCCCTAGTTGCTCCCATTTTATTTTATTTTATTTTACATAGCGTTTTATTTTTTCCAATCACATGTAAAGACAATTTTCAACATCCATTTTTAAAATTTTTGAGTTCCAAATTTTTCTTTCTCCTTCCCTCAGCTCCTCCTCCCTAAAACAGTAAACAATTTGATATAAGTTATATATGTGCAGTCATGTAAAACATATTTCCATATTAGTCATGTTGTAAAAGAAGAAACAGACCAAAAGGAACACCCCGCCCCCCCAAAATAAAGAAAATGAAAATAGGATGCTTCAATCTGCATTCAGACTCCATAAATTCTTTCTCTAAATGTGGATAGCATTTTCCATCATGAGATTTTTGGAACTGTCTTAGACCATTACATTGTTGAGAAGAGCTAAGTCTATCATAGTTATCATTACACAATAATACTGTTGTTTTGTACATTGTTCTCCTGGTTCTGCTCACCTCACTCAACATCAGTTCATGTAAGTCTTTTCAAGTTTTTCTGAAATCTGCCCGCTCATCATTTCTTATAGCACAATAGTATTCCATTACATTCAAATGCCACAACTTGCTTAGCCATTCCTTAATTGATGAGCATCCTCTCAAAGTCCAATTCTTTGCCACCACAAAAAAAAACTGCCATAAATATTTTTGTACATGTGAGTCTTTTTCCTTTTTTGTATGATCTCTTTGGAATACAGACCTCATAGTGGTATTGCTGGATCACAGTTTGATTGCCTTTTGGACATAGTTCAAAATTACTCTCCAGAATGGTCGGATGAATTCACAATTCCACAAACAATGCATTAGTATCCCAATTTTCCCACATCTTCTCCAACATTTATCATTTTCCTTTTCTGTCATCTGTTTGGTGTAAGGTGGTACCTCAGAGTTGCCTTAATTTGCATTTCTCTAATCAGTAATGATTAGAGAACATTTTTTTCATATGATTACAGATAGCTTTGATTTTTTTCATCTGAAAAGTACCCATTCACATCCTTTGACCATTTGTCATTATAAATTTGATGCAGTTCTCTATACATTTGAGAAATGAGACCTTTACCAGAGACACTTGCTGTAAAAATTGTTTCCCGATTTTCTCCTTTCCTTCTAATCTTGGTTGCATTGTTTTTGTTTGTCAAAAAAAGTTTAGTTTAATATAATCAAAATTATCCATTTTATATCTTGTTTGGCCGAAAATTCTTCTTTTCTCCATAGATCTGACAGATAAACTATTCCTTACTCTCCTAATTTGCTCATGGTATCACCCTTTATGCCCAAATCATGTACCTACTTTGATTATCTTTATATGCTGTTAGATGTTGGTCTATACCTAATTTCTTCCACACTGTTTTCCAATTTTCCCAGTAGTTTTCATCAAATAGCATATTCCTATCCCAGAAGCTAGGGTCTTTGGGTTTATTAAACACTAGATTACTATGGTCAGTTATTACTGTATCTTGTGTACCTAACCTATTCCACTGATCTACGCTTCTATTTCTTAGCTTGTACGAGATATTTTTGATGATTGCTGCTTTACAATAAAGTTTGAGAACCTGATAAGGGTAGGCCACCTTTCTTTGCATTTTTTAAAAATTAATTCCCTTAATATTCTTGCCCTTTTGTTCTTCCAGATAAATTTTATTAGTTTTTTTCCTAACTCTATGAAACAGGATTTTTTTTGATAGTTTGATTGGTATGACATTGAATAAGTAAATTCATTTAGGTAGAATTGTCATTTTTATTATATTGGCTCAGTTTACTTATGAACAAGCAATATTTTTCCATTTGTTTAAATCTAACTTTATTTATGTGAAAATTGTTTTATAACTGTGTTCATACAGTTCCTGAGTTTGTCTTGGCAGGTAGATTCCCAGGTATTTTATATTGTCTACAATTATTTTGACTGGAATTTCTCTTTCTTGTTGCTGAACTTTGCTGGTAATATAAAGAAATACTGATTATTTATATGGTTTATTTTATATCCTGCAACTTTGCTGAAGCTGTTCATTATTTCAAGTTGTTTTTTTACAGTATTTTCTAGGATTTTCTAAAGTAAGCATCATATCATCTGCAAAGAATGATTATATCCATTTTACATATGAGGAAACTGAGGCAGAGAATGATATTAAGTAACTTGCCCAGGTTCACACTACTAGTGTTGAAGGCTGGAGTAGCACTCAGCTCCTTCTGTCTCCAAGGCCAGCACATTAATTACTATGATACCCAGGTGTCCGAGTGATGCAGAGAACTAGTATGACTTCCTCAGAATAGCTCATGTTATATTAGCTTTATTTCCTTTTTTGTTAGGGTACTAAACTCATAATGGTTCAAGAGAATTCTATAAGAGACAATTTACTTGGAGTTTAGCAAAACATTTGATAAAACATTTGATAAACATGGAAAAGCTGAAAAGATGAAGACCAGGTAATAATTAAATGAAATTGGAAGGGATAAAATGACAGAACTCAGAATTGTTTTTAATTACTTGATGCCAACTTAATGGCCACTCAATTGGTATATCCCATGGGTCTGTACTTGGCCCAGGGCCATTGAACATCTTTATGTTTATGAACATCCAATGACTTGGATAAGAAAAATGATATGATCATCAAATTTATAGATGATACAAAACTGGGAGGGATTGTCAAGACATTGAATGACAAAGTCAGCATCCAAAAGAAATTTGATGGCCTAGAGCATTGGTCCAATTCTAGTAAGATGAAATTTAACTGGAATAAATATAAAATCTTATGCTTTGGTTCAAAAAATCAACTTTCCATAATCCTATGAGCCCAAACTCTCAGTGGGAAAGGTCTGGTTTGACATTAATTTGTCTAAACTTGAGCTGAATTGAGAAGCATAACTTCTAGTAGTAAAGAGGGTACACAATACTGTGCCATGGTTAGACTACACATGAAGTATTATGTTATGTTGTAGGTACCACTATTCAGGAAGGACATCAGTAAGCTGGAGAGTAGGCAGAAGAAGCCAACGAGAAGGGTGTAAGACCTTGTGTCTATGTCCTACAAGATTGTTTTAGACTAGAGAAAACTAAGGGAGAAACATAATAATTGCCTTCAAGTATTTGAAGACCTGTCGTATACAAGATGGAACAGCTAGGTGGCACAGTGGATAAAGTCCCAGAGTTGAAGTTAGAGAGGCTCATATTTTTGAGTTCAAATCTGACCTCAGACACTTACTAGCTGTGTGACCCTGGGCAAGTCACTTAACACTGTTTGCCTCAGTTTCCTCATCTGTAAAATGAGCTGGAGAAGGAAATGGCAAACCACTCCAGTATCTTTGCCAAGAAAACCCCAAATGGGGTCACAGACAGTCAGACACAACTGAAACAATTAATCAACAACATATGCAACAGGAGCAGTTAGGTGGCACAGTGGATAGAATGCAAGACCTGGAGTCAGGAAAACTCATCTTCATAAATTCAAATCTGACTTTATATACTTACTAGTTGTGTGACCCTGAGCAAATCACTTTACCCTGTTTGCCTCAGTTTCCTCATCTGTAAAATGAGCTAGAGAGGGAAATGGCAAAGCACTCCAGCATTTTTGCCAAGAAAAACCCACATGGGATCAAGAAGAGTCAAACAGAAGTGACCAACAACAACACATGCAAAAGACTCACTTGTTCTATTTGACCCCAGCAAACAAAACCCAAAACTATAGGTAAAAGTTGAAGAAAGCCAAGTTTAGTCTTAATTTCAGGGGAAAAAAACACTCACTGTAGGTTTTAAAACTGAGGCTGGACAACTGCTTGTCCAGTATGGCTTGCACAAGACCATGAAAATTCTATAACGTGATGAACTTAGCAACAGGACAGAACTTAGCAACTCCAACATAACCCAGCTGATGGACACACTACATATGTGATCTGGGGCATACTGATTTATTCGTTGACATTATTGACCCTCTTAAGAGCGTTAGTTTACTCATGTATAAAATGCACTAGATGATCTTCCAGGACGCTTCCAGCTCTAAATCTATGACCTATGATCTGATAAACCTCTTTGAACCTATGTCCTCATCTATAAAACGGAGATAGTACCCACCTCATCAGGTTGTTTTTATTGTATTTTATTTCAGTGAAAAAACGTTTCTTTCCTCTCCCTTCCACTGCCCTTTCTATTGAAAACAAGTAAAGAAAAACTTCGTAACAAACATTCTTAGTCAAGCAAAACAAATTCTTCCATTGGCCATTTCCAAAATACACAGGTCTCCTTCTGCATCTAGAGTCTGTTGTCTTTCTGTCAGGAGAAAGGTAGCATTCTCATCAGATTGTTGGGAGGAAGGTTCTTTGTGTGACCTTGGGCAAGTCACTTATCTGGGTCACAGTTCACCAATCTATAAAATGAAGAAATTGTACTAATTGGCCTCTGAAGTTTCTTCCAACTGTAGATCTACAATGCTATGAGCTATAAATGGTAAAATGCAATAGAAATGTGGGTTATTATTAAAACTTGAGCAACACACTGTGATTCTTTGATTCTAGAGATCTGAGAGCCGGCCCACCTAGCAGTACCCTTGGCCAGCAAAAGCCAAGAAACATCCTATTTTGGAGCTAAACCAGGGTCTAATTAAACAACCAAATCCTAGCAAGGAAAAAGAGAAGAAAGTCTTGGTGCAGGTTGCGTCCTAGCCTTTCCTTATTCCTCCTATCCTGTGCCAAAGAGTTTCTGTCAACACCTTTCACTTAGGGAGAAAGCCAGAACAAAATACATAGGGCAAAGCAGATCAAATGCACATTAGGATCATTTCCCTTTCTCTCTCTCTCCACAGTCATTGCAACATCAGACAGTTTCTTTCTGTGGGATTTCTTATTGTGACAAAGTACAGCTCACACACGCACCGACCAGCTCTGCCAAGGAGTGTTTGGCAGCCGCTCCCTGAAGAAGCTTTGGGCTCAAAATGGGAGATGGTTACTGAAAGATTTTCTGGCCACTGGTCTCTGTGTTTCTTCCCACTCCCCACCTAAACACACACACACACACACACACACACACACACACACACACACACACACACACACACACACACACACACACAGAGAAAGCTAACCCTTTAAAGGGAACATCTTCCAAGTATGAAGCAGCTCGATGGAACTACCTTTTACCCCTGAAAAACAAAAGACTGACCCCCTCCCAAGCCAAAATAGTCATTTCCTAATGGGACATATTAATAATCAGACTCTAAATTTGAGGCTCTAGAAATCTGCAATCTGGAAAACCCATTTCAGTATTTTCCTATCTGGTGGCCTTGCCTCAAGGTTCTCCCCACTCCAATCTGTCCTCTCTACAGAGCCACTAAAGTAATACTCTTGAATCATAGACCCCTTCATCATATCATTCTGCTGCTCTACAAGTTCCACTGGCTCCCTATGGCCTTCAAAATCAAATAGGAGCTCCCTTGTTTGACATTTAGAGTCCTTTACAATCTGGATCCAGCTTACCTTAGCAGCCTTATTATATATTACTCCCCTTCATACATTCTGTGGTCCAGCCAAACTGACCTCCTTGCTGTTCCTTCTTCACAACACTCCATATCTTTTCTCTGTCTTTGTATTTATTTGGGCTTCCGTTTACTAATCTATAAAATGAGGGAATTGCACTAACAGGCCTCTGAATTTCCCTACCTGGAATGTCCTCATTTCTCACTTCTGGCTCTTGGTATTCATAGCTTTTTTCAAATTCAGCTGAAACCCACTGCCAACATGAGTTTTTCCTCTCTTTATTCCTTCTACTCAACTGCTAGTACCTTTCCCCATCACTGCCCTCATGCCATAAATTACCACCCATTTACTTTCCATGTATTTTGCATAAATGTATATCTATACATGATTTTTCCCCTGATAGAATGAATGCTCCTTGAGAGAAGGGACTTTTTTTGTTTTAAACAGTGTGTTCCCAATTCCTAGCATAGTGTCTGACACATAATAGATGCCTATATAAATTCCTGTCGATTGGTTGAATAAAAGCGTGTGTGAGGGCTTTGAAAGCTACTGGAAAAAGAACACATGGTATACTGGAAAGCCTACCAGACTTGAAGCCAACAGGCCGGGAATTATTTGGGACATATTGGAATCCTGCCACTGCCATACTAATTCTGCGGCCATGGAGAAGGCTTTTAACACATCCATGCTTCAGTTTTCTCACCTGTACAGTAGGGATAATTCTATCTAACACATAGAGGGGCTGTGAGGCTCAAGAGACATCATGTTGTAGAAAGTGTTTTCCAAAATTTAATGCACCTTGTAAATGTTTTTGTTGTTGTTGAGTCATTTCCAATTCTAAATGATCTCAACTGGGGTTTTCTTAGCAGAGATGCTGGAGGAGTTTACCTTTTCCTTCTGCAGCTCATTTTACAAATGAGGAAACTGAGGCAAACAGGGTTTAGTGACTTGCCCAGGGTCACATAAGTGGGTCTGAGGTAACAAACTTAACTATTATTACTTATGTTGTTGTTATTGTGATTGTTCCCCAGGGAAGTTCTTTCAGAAACTTCTAGGAGTTTCTCAAGAAATAGCCCTGAGAGATAGCTCTAGGACCAAACAGAAAGATTGTCCTGAAAAACGAAAGGGCAAGTCTAATTCAGAGTAGTGAATTCTGGGTCTAATTCACCAAAAAAGACTTTGCTAATAGGATACTCTGAAGCCATTAGCACTTCTAAGAAGAAATTCTTAGTACTGAAGTACTCTGACAATGGACTAAGGTGCGGCAGGCACATGCCTCTGGGAACTGTGGGACCACTCTACTCCCACCCAGAACAATTAGCCAAAGGAGAAAAGTCCATTAAGAAACTTCCAATGTTTAAAAGTGTTTTCCTTGAGCTAGGCCCCCAAAGCCTAGACTGTTAGATCAAGGGTTCTTAATCTAATGTCCTTAATCCCCAAGAGGTCCATAGATAGATTTCAGATTATATGAGAATTTGAATAGGAAAAAAATTATGGCTTTATTTTCACTATCCTCTAACTGAAATTTAGTCTTTCCCTCAATTACTGAAAACAATAATAGTGATGGCTACATTTATATGACCCTTTAAAATTTATAGAGTGTTTTATACATTATGTCATTTGGGTTTCACAATCATCCCACCAATAAGTGTTGTTGTTATTATCCTCATCCTGCAGATGAGGAAACTGAGGCAGAGAAAGGTTAAATTATTTGCCCAAGACAGGATCCTATGGCTAGCTAGTAAGAGTCTGCAGCAAGATGTGAATTCAGGTCTTCCTGATTCCAAGTGCACCACCCGATCTATTGTGCTCCCCAGTTGCCTGAATAAAATCTGATGGTCTTCACTAGATTGACAAATGGTTTCAAGACACAAGAAAGGTTAAACAATCCTGGACTAGATATTCCACTTTTATACCTTACCTAAGAGTTCAGAAGATAGGCGCATAGATTCAGCACCAGCTCACTATCCCCCATCCAAATCAAACCTACCAGACCAAAGACCTGACACTGGAAGAAACCTCAGAAACCATCCAGGCTGCTTCTCTCATTTTAAAGTTGAGGAAACCAACCAAGGGAGGTCAAGCAATTTGACTAAGGTCATATAGGTAGTGAAGAAGATTCAAACCCAGGGTCTTCTAATGTCAGGGGCAATGCTCTCTTCATTGTAATCCCCACTGTCTTCCTCCTTCAAGCACAGACAAAGACTCAAAAGACCCAAAAGACCCGAAGACCCAAAGACCCAAAGACCCATAAAGCTATTCCTTACTACTCTAACCCATATTGATCTCTTCCCTCTAAACACTCCCTTGACATTTCATCATTTGCCCCAGTGAGAAAGTAAGGAGAGAATGCAGGGCAGCCACACAGCCTTCACCCTGGAAGCTCACTCCAGCTTGGACTTCACCCATTAGAACTCTACCCCTGCAGCCTCTCAGTCTCATTAGTTTATTCCTCCTCACCTAGGCACCCAAGCCAGCCATGGCTTTACTCCTCTCCAAAGTGAAGTCTCTAGGGTAGGTCCCTCTCTTGGGACTTTCTCTTCAATGCCCTCCTCAAAAAGTACCTTTTTCTACTTATTTTATGAATTATCCTCCTTGCATTAGAATAAAAGTTCTTTAAAGGCAAGGATTGCCTTTTTTTCTGCTTGTGTTTCTATTCCCAGTACCTAACATTGGCTGATAGCCTGTTAGCATTTTTAAAATGTCTGTTGACTTGAAAAGGATCCAATAATAAGAAAAAGCCTTTTTAAAGCACCTACTGTGTTCAAGGAAGGCTTAGTGCTCTCAACTTGATACAATGATTTTTGCAGTAATAATAATACTATAAAAAGGCAGCTAAGTGGCACAGTGGATAGAGTACTTGGCTCATTTTCATGAGTTCAAATCCGACCTTAGATACTTAGTAGCTGTGTGACCCTGGGTAAGTCACTTCACCCTGTTTGCCTCAGTTCTTCATCTATAAAATGAGCTGGAGAAGGAAATGGCAAACCATTCCAGTATCTTTGCCAAAAAAAAACAAACCCGAAAACAAAATGAGGTCAAGAAGAGTTGAATATGATTAAAATGACTGAACAACAACAATAATAATAGCTAGCATTTTTTTTTTGCTTTTTTGGAGGGGGGAGGTAGGGCAATTGGGGTTAAGTGACTTGCCCAAGGTCACACGGCTAATTTTTGTGTTAAGTGTCTGAGGCCACAGTTGAACGCAGGTCCTTCTGACTCCAGGGCTGGTGCTCTATTCACTGCGCCCCCTAGCCACCCCTTTAGCTAGCATTTTTATAACTCTTTCTGTAGCTTATGTCATTGGATCTTCACCACACTCCTGTGAGATAGGTCCCCATATTACAGATAAGGATATTAAAGATTAGAGAGGTTAACTAGTGTCTGAGACAGGATTTAGACTCATGCCTTCCTGACTCAAAGACCAGCATCCCAGTCACCATACCACCTAATTTCCCCCAGTATATTTATCCACAGCAGGGACAGTATCTCCTTTTGCACTTCCCTCACTATGCTCAGCATCAGAGAGGCAACAATTATTGAACTAACCATGTCCAGACACTTCCCAGTCAACATCTAAGACGGTGGCCAGAGAAACAAGAGGACCTCAGTCTAAGAAAGGAGTGCCCTTGATGGAGAGAATCAGCACACAGCCACAAAGGACTTTAATTAAGCTATCATTTCAAAGTCTACAAACTGGATGGAAAAAAAAATGACAATGCTAAAGCAGACACAAGTCTCCCCCCTATTACTATAAAATCTACACTCCTAGCAGGAGAGATTCATGGAATGCTAGGAGCTGAGTTGGAAGTAACTTTAAAGGTCATATAATCCAACCTGGACAGCTAGGTGGCACAGTGGATAGAGTGCTGGGCCTGGAGTCAGGAAAACTCATCTTCCTGAGTTCAGATCTGATCTCAGACACTTTTTTACTAGAGGTGTGACCCTTGGCAAGTCACTTCACCCTGTTTGCCTCAGTTTCCTCATCTGTAAAATGAGCGGGAAAAGGAAGTGGCAAACATTTCAGTATCTTTGCTAAGAAAACCCTAAGTGGAGCCATGAAGAGTCAGACACAACTAAAAAATGACTGAACAACAATATAATCCAATCTCCTTTGGTGGGGGGAAAAAACAAAGCTCAGGCAAGTTAAATGACTTTTCAAAGATTATACAAATAGTAAATGGCAGGCTGAGGTCTAAAACCATGTTCTCTGACTACAAATTTCGTTGCCTCCCTTGCTCTGATCCCTTAGCATCAGTGTCACCAACATCCCCCTGTACTAATACTAATCTCTGAGAAATGAGCTGATTAATCTCCTGCCAAATATATTCTTTCAGGTCTTCATACTCAACCCTGGTCAGGAAACTCATCGTAGTTATCGGAAGCAATGGACCAGGAACAAAGATGTATTCTTTATTGCTAGCTATATAGCCAGCCATTTCCCATTTGCTCCCTTCTCCTCCCAAGTCACAACTTTCAAACTCAAAAAAGATGATAAGAATAACACTTGCACTCCCAAATCTTTTTATTTCTTCCCTAGGAACTTGAACTTGAACATGGAAAACCTGGGCTTGAACTCTAGTTCCAACACCAACGACCATGGAAAAGCTCTATAACCTCTTCAAGACTTAGTTTCCCAGCTGTAAAAGGGGAATGATAATTCCTACACAGCCTACTTTGAAGGTTAATGTAAGGAAAGCCCCTTTTAAAACTTTGAGGTGTTATATAAATAAGTTATTATTATTAAAGATATGAACTGGATCTGTCATTTCATCAGTAAAGAGAGCTCCCCAAAGAGAACGCTGGCTTTCACTAGAACGGGTCAGCAACTTTTCTGTAGTCATTAGAGTTGCCTAGAGCAGAGAGGCCAAATGTGACCTACAATGTTCCCAAAATGCAGCTTAAACTAGATTTAAATGTATTTAGGAAATATTTGATCAAATAAGCAAAAATACAATAAAGCATAGATAATTCTAATATGTGGTTTTCTAAGTTAACATGTGGTCCCACACCATTGGCTTAGAGCACCGAGAGGTTAAGTGATTTGACCAGTGTCATATATCTAATATATGTCAGGGAAGGGTCTAAAACCAAGGCCTTGAACCCAGGTCTTCTTGGCTCCAAAACTAGCTCTCTAACATCACAGGGTCTCCTTCTCCTCTTCCACCTCCTCCTTCGTTGCCTCCTCTTCCTTCTTCCCTTTCTTCTACTCCCTCTCCTTGCCCTCCTCCTCATTCATATCATTTGTCCTCATGAGATTCATCAAAATACTTGATTTTCCCATTTCTTCTAAGCTATTTCTGTTTCTTAATCACATCTTAGATACATAGCTAGTATAGCTCAAGAAAACAGAATCTTATGGTAGATCTACATATGGTCACTTCCTCATTTAACAGATCAGGAAACTGAGGCTAAAATGAGTGAGTGATCTTGGGCAAAGTCAAACCACAAGCTAGTAGAAAATCCAGCATTAGAGTTTTCTTCTCTAGCTAATATTTTTTTCCCTCCCCGTCCTCCCTCCCCTTTTTTTAATGCTACTTTTAATTTCTCTCTTGGCTTACCAAATCAATAACCATTTGTGCTTACTTAAGCACTTAACTATGAGCCAGGCACTATGCTAAATACTGGATATACAAATATAAACCCCTGCCCTCTACAAGCTAATATTCTTTTTTTTTTGAGGCAACCAGGGGTTAAGTGACTTACCCAGGGTCATACAACTAATCAGTATCTGAGGTCAAATTTGAACTCAGACTCTCTTACTCTAGGGTTAGTGTTCTATCCACTATACCACGTAACAGTTAACATTCTCATTGAAGTAGATAATACAAAGAAGAAAACTGGAAAGGAGTAGTGGGAGAGAGAAAGATATCAGTAAAGGGGAGCATTGCAAAGAAAAGAATGACAAGATGACTGGCCTCGACCTCCCCCTTAAAATGGAGGAGCTAGGAGGAACCAGCCAATCAGAGGGAGAGGCTGCAGAGTCCAAGGTACTTCCAATGTGTAAAGTCCAAGGGTGGAGTTAGTTTGTAGGGTGAAGAGGTTTCTGGGCATTATAGAGAAAGCCCAGGAGAGTCAGGGGGTACAGCCTGAAGAAGAATGAAACCAAACTATGTCTTCTTTCTGGCTCTCTTAATCGAAAAGATGGAGGGTGGAAATGTCCTTTACTGAATAGAAGAAAATAATCCAATAAGCCAGAGATCACAGAGGAGCTGCTATTCAAGCCCTTCACCTTTAAGATAGCAGGGAGAACAGCTTGTGTTTGTAGCACATATAATTGGTGGCCACCTCTGGCAAGAAGACAAACATGGCACATTCACTTAAATTCTCCATTATAAAAGTTCAATTCAATTCAACAACCATTTATTAAATGCCTACTGTAGATACTATGCTAAACACTGGGAACTCCAAAGACAAGAATGAAACTGTCCCTGCCTACTTTCAAAGACTTTACCTTCTACTACGAAAGTGCATTTCACAGATCAGTAAATACAAAATATATCCAAATAATTTTACATTGAGAGAAAGCACAAACCATGGGGAGATCAGGAAAGGCTTACTGTGGCAGTTGTCGTGAAATGAATTTTGAAGGGTGGTAGTAATTTCAAGAGAAAAAGGTGAGGAGGGAAAGGATTTGGGGCATTAAGGACAGCCTATGTCCTTAATGAGACATGAGAGGCAGGAGATAAAATTTCTTATCCCGAGAAATTTAGCCAGTTAGATTGGAATGCGGAGCAAATATGAAGGGGAGTGACAAGAAATGACTCTGGAGGGGGGAAGGGGAGGATGCTTGTTTTCTGAGAGAAAGGAAACAAGTCTTTATTAAAAAGTCACTATGTACTAGGCAGCTAGGTGGTGCAGCAGATAGAGCACAGAGTTTGGAGTCAGGACAATCCAAGCTCAAATTCAGCCTCAGACACGTATTAGCTGTGTGATTTAAATCTACTGTTTGCCTCAGTTTCTTCATCTGTAAAAATGAGCTGGAGAAGGAAATAGCAAACCACTCCAACATCTTTGTCAAGAAAACCCCAAATGGGGTCATGAAGAGTTGGAAATAACTCAAGGATAACCAAAACGTGCCAGGCACAAGTGCTAAGTGCTGGGACACAAAGAGGAGTAAGAAGACAGCCCCTATCCTCACAGAACTTTCATTTGAATGGAGCCAGACTGTACACATACCTGAACAATTATCCTATAGCTTCCCATAGAATTAATCTCTTTGTCAGATTCCTGCTTTGGTTCCTTGCTTATTTGACATTTGTCTTTGCTTCCCCAGTGCATAGGAACAGAGAAGGGGACTGGACTTCTGATTTCATTGATTCTGGGGACTCCCAGAGGAGAAAATTCCCTTCACCCCCACAGATTGGTAACTCCTCTGAAACTTAAGGTCTTGTTAAGTTGCCTATAATGCTGAGTCTAAGTGACTTGGCCAGGATCACACAACCAATAAGTGTCTGAGACAGTATTTGAACTCGAATCTTCTTGACTTCAAGTCCAACATCAAAAGATCTGTGATTTCCCTTCACATTTAGAGCAGTGGCCCATCTCTAGCTTAGTAAACAAATCTGTTTAACCTTGGTAACTAATGAGGCCACCCCATGATAGCCATCTTCCTGGTAGTGAGCCTCTCCACCCTTTGCTGGGCTGATCCTCAGACAACCAACTGTTCCTGGCAAATCCTTTCCTGCTTGGAAGGACCTGCCAGAGCTTGAACTCCGCTAATACAACCTTGGAGAACCCAGGGTCACTGCCACACCCTGCTCCTACATCAGAAAGGCCTCTAAGGAGGAGGTGTTGGTAATGAACTCTAATTAGCACTAACTGGGTGTCAGGTCCAATCTCCTTCAACAAACATAGGTCTTTCTTTTGACTCCTTCTCTCTTTTCCTCAGAATAATTGCTTGCTGTGGCTGGTCAAAGGTTGTGAGGTGGAGAGAACAGGGAATTCTGCCTTTAAATTGTTCTGGCCACTCCCTTTTCCCCCTTGCTACTAATCTGCCTTCCCCTCCCCTCCTAGTTTTATTGCATGAATAAGCAAACAAATGTGTAATCCCATAACAATGTAGATGGCAATCCATCGATGACTATCCATCTGGTGGGACTTTAGGCCTCTCTCTCTCATCCATCGTCTGATGCTTACTCTCTATATGACTTGGGTCTCTTCTCTTAATCAGTCAGTTGAGGGGATTAGACTAAATAGCTTCTGAAGTCCTTTCCAATTCTAGATCTATAATCCCATGACCCTTCTACAGAGTGACAAGGTCAGGGGACAGGGCACCCGATCTTCTGCCAGTTCTCCCTCACCTTCCTTCATATCCCAGGGATACAAATGGACCCGCCACTCCTTGTCTTTACTCTACGACAGCCCACCTTTATCTGTCATACATTTCCCAAGTGGTGGCATCCTTCATTTCTAGTCTTCAGAATTCCTCATTTCTTATCTCTTGTAGCCTGCTCACACCCACTATGCACCTCTCTATTGCTCCCTGTGTGATGTTCATTTTCATTTCTTCCGTGACTATTGTATCCCATGTCTCAGGGGTGCAGAAAGACACTCATAAGAATAATGACATTTTAAAATCCCTTTTTATTAAGTGGTTTCATTTTAAAACCCCTTCTTAGGTTCATGAACCAAAGTTCATGAGGTGTAGGACAATATACACAGGTCCAAGAATAACATAGCATGGGTAGAGGGGTGGGTCAGATGATTTCTAAATTCTAGTAGAATTTAGCAAAGGGTGTTAGGGGACCTAGGCTACATGGTGCTTGGAGTCTGGAAGACTTGGTTTGGAAGCACACCTCCAGACAATTAATACCTCTGTGACCCAAATGTAGGCACTGGATTCAATTACTTCTAAAGTCGTCATATCTGTGATACTATGACCAAAATTGTGGACAACTGAGTGACACAGTGGATAGATTGTTGGTCCTGGAATCAGAAAGACTCATCTTCCTGAGTTCAAATGCAGCCCCAGACATTTCCTAGCTGTGTGACCCTGGGCAAGTGACATCCCTACTTGCTTCTGTTTCTTCATCTATAAAATGCGCTGGAGAAGGAAATAGCAAACCACTTCAGCATCTTTGCCAAGAAAACACTAAATGGGGTCACAAAGACTGGGACATACCTGAAAAGCAAGTGAACAACCAAAATGACCACATTTAGGGATCAGCCAAGGAGAAAGGAGGAAGCAAGAGAAGGAATGCCAGGACATTCACATCCAAACCACATGCTAGAAGTAGAGACTGCTGTGCTCTGATGGCTCAGATCACTAGTCTCCAGAAAGACTGGTCACTTTTTTAACTGGGCCTATGTATTTACATTCTCTAACTCTAGGAATAAGAGATATAGCTAAGGTTATCAAATGAGATTGCATTTGTAAAGTGATTAGCACTTTGCCTAGCACACAGCAGACACTTAATAAATGTTTGTTCCCTTGCCCTTCCCCCCAAGACTGAAAGGAACCTTTGTGGTTGTTTAGTCTTTTAAAACATGTTAGAAATACTGGAGTGGTTTGCTATTTCCTTCTCCAGCTTATTTTACAGATGAGGAAACTGAGGCAACCAGGGTTAAGTGACTTGCTTAAAATCTAGTGGAAAGATGATTGGATCCAAAATCAAGAGAACCTCAGTTCAAATTTTTCTTCTCACACTTATTAGCTGTGGGACTTTGATCAAGTCACTTAACATTCCTGGGCCTCAGCAAAATGAGGGGATTGGGTTAGATGGCTTCTGAGGTCCTTTCTAGCTCTAAATATGGCCTCTCATTTTATAGAAGAGGACACATAAATTGTATCACCTGGGGAAAGTCAAGGCCAAGAAAATTTAAATAGTAGAACCAGAACTCCAAGTCAGGTCTCCTGACTCCTCCTCCCCTCACCAACATTTTTTTCCACCATTCCATCAGTCTCTCTGGTCCTCATTCTCTTCCACCCCAGCTGCCTTCTTTTTACTCATCCTATCCCTTCTGAAGCCAGGTACTTGCATACCCAGGGTTTCTAAAGCTTGGTTTATCTCCCTTCCCCACCCTCCTCCCCTCCAAAAAAAAGATTCCCTGGAGGAACAAGAAGGTAGTTCCAAATTTTAAAGTGTGCCACAAAGGTAAGCACAGTAGAATGTTGGACTTGGAATCTGGAAGACCTGAATTCAAACCCAGCCTCAGAAACATCTTGCTATGTGATCTTGGGCAAGTCACAAAACTTCTGTTTGCTTATGACTCACTGCCTTGTCAGGTGGGGAAAAAATGATCCACTGGAGAAGAAAATGGTAAACCACTCCAGTATCTTTGCAAAGAAAACCCCATGGACAGAGATCCACAGGGTCACAAAAAGTTGGACATGACTAAATGACTGAACAACAAATAAAAATTAACATTTGTTACTTAACCTCGTTTGCCTCAGTTTCCTCACATCTGTGAAATAAACTGGAGAAGAAAATGGCAAACCACTCCAGTATCTTTGCCAAGAAAACTCCAAATGGGGACACGAAGGGTTGGACAAAACTGAAGTGAAAAAAATAGAAACAATAAACTAAAAAGATCGATTTTCATCCCTCAGGGCCATCTCACATACGAAGAGCATACGAGATTCCTTGTTAGAGGCAACAACAGAGATGATGTCTTTTCAATGATGCTCCTTCCTATTGATCCAGGCACTCCTCTTCAAGGGCGAGCCACTGTCATAGAGATATCTGGTACAGAGAGTCCAACTGGAAGAGGAATTCCATACACACTGATGGCAAGGTCTTCTAGATGCTTCTATCCGTGAGTGACATTGTGCCGATCATATCAAGACCCAGAACATTCTAGAAAAGGGGAGCTCAACTAGGGTCGCAGAATTTGTTTTTAACAAATTAATTGGTTAATTAATTTAAAAGATCAGAACAAGCTTGGCCCCGAGGAGGGGATAAGAAAAATGCACCTCTCTCATTTCTTTTCAGACTGGGGGACCATGGGAGCAGAATAATTAATCAATCAACAGGCATTCATTAGGCATGAAGGGTACAAAGGAAAGGCAAAAACAGTCCCAGTAGCTTCCAGTCTAACAGGGGAGACAGCACGTATATAAATAGTTACAGACGAGTTACCTACAGAGAAGATGAAAGCTAATCCTATCCTGTCAGGTTCGGTGGCGCGTTGGTTAGTTTTGCTAGACTGCTTTTTTTCCCTTTCTTTTTTTTCCTTTTTTATCATTTGTTATATGGAATAGTTCAATGAGAAGTGCAGGGGGAAACATATTTGGAAATTAAGGCCATAGAAACACAAAAGATATTAGAATTTAAAATGATAAATAGAAAATTTTAAAAGTACTAACAGTAGCAGTTGTAGTAGTCGTAGTAGCAGCAGCAGTAGTAGAAATAATAAAAATAATGTATCAGAGCATTTAAAATGGGAGACAATCTCACATCCCTCTGATTAGAGCCCCCTCTTCAAACCCTCTTTTCCAGGAACACCCCAGGCTTCATTATCTTTGGACAAGGCCACTGTGACTTCAGCTTGGGAGCATCTTCAAAAGATATTTAGTCTTTTCCACCTGCCCCAATCCTGTACCCCCAGGACCCATGTACATACAAAAGGATGATTCCTAGGACTTTAGGATTGGTAAGAAAAAAAAAAGGCTAAGAACTGGGAGTTTAGGAGCTAGGTCTCCATTGTTCTCTTTAGATACAAGGCAATGCTTAGACAGGGAACTGTCCAGTCCCAAAGTGATGAAATGACCCAACCCTACATCTAGGTAACCTCATCTTTTCTAGACATGGAGCCTGAGCTGAAATTCTAGTGCTGCCCTTGCTCTTCCTTTTGTAAAGGGACTCCCTGGATTGCAGAGGATATTTAGACTGCATTTACGTTCAGTGAAATGGTATCTTTGACATATTCGGGGCAGTGATCTTTGCTAGATTTCCCCAGAGGCACCACATCCAGTTATATGACAGTCATATAGGAAGACAAAGCATTTATGTGCATATTAATATCATATTTGATTCTTATGGTTATTACTATAATTGATCTCAAGTGAAACTTTTATGATATCACTTTCTAAGGTAGTCATCTGTCTATTCTTCCCTTCACTTCAGTCCTTGGTCTGTCTTTTATTCTCTTCTCTTCTTCCTTTAGATTTTCTCTCTCGGCAGCTTTACTCCCTCTAAAACAGATGATTCCCAAATCTATATCTCCAATCCTGACTATTTGTCCCTATTAAATTTTATCTTGTTAGCTTTTGCCTAGTCTTCTTTTCTGTCAAGATAACTTTGAAATCCAACTGTGTTGTCCACTCACTATATTGGGTCTCCTTTCCAGTTCTGTGTCATTCTCATCGTTGATAAAACACTCCATGTATACCTTCATCTAGGTGATTGTGAGACAACCAGGTGGCTCAGTGGATAGAGTGCTAGGCTTGGAATCAGTTCAAATCCAGCCCCAGACACTAGCTGTATGAGCCTGAGGAAATCAATTAACTTCTGCCTCAGTTTCCTCAAGTGTAAAATGGGTATAATAATAGCATCTACCTCTCAGGGTTATTGTGAGGATTAAATGAGATAATATTTGTTAAACACTTAACATAGTGTCTAGAATATAATGCTTATTTAGAAAAGATGAACCAAACAGGGTCAAGGACAAAAGCCCTAGAGCAATCCTACTGAGCCCTCCAAGTTGATATTAAGCCACTAATCAGTCTTCTTTGGGTCCATCCTTCCAAACACATTTAAACCCACCTAACCATACAAGTATCTAATCCACTTCTCTCTATTTTATACTTAAGGATATTAAGAGACTTTGTATATCTGTGTTTCTGCAAGATATTTGATGACATCCATGGTATTTTCTGGATATGCAAACCTAGTAACTTGGTCCTCACCCACCAACACCCCCCCCTCCAAAAAAGGAAATTAGACTAGTCCAACATGACACATTTTTATTGAGCTCATGTTTATTACAAGTATAATTTGTTCCCATTTAATGTTTATCTACTCGGTGCGGGAAACAAGGCAACTCAGCCTTTCTGAACCTCAGTTTCTCCATCTGTAAAAGGACACAGTGAAGACTATAGTTCTTACCTCAAATGGTCATTATGAGAATCAAATGAGCTTATGGATAAGAAGTAGTATGCAAATCTTAAAGTATTATATAAATGCCAGCTCTCAAAATACTCAAATGGCTCTGTGATCTCATCAACCTGGACGCTCATTCTACAGACCACAACCTATTCATATCTAACTGATTTGTATCACTTTGTCCACGTTCTCCAATAAGTCTGCCACAGAGGGCCCACTCAATGTGCTAAAGGCCCTCATAATTTTATTCTGACATTCAAAAGATACCAGGGAGGGCACCTAAGTCATGCAGTAGATAAAGCATCAGCCCTGGAGTCGGGAGGACCTGAGTTTAAATCTGGCCTCAGATATTTACTAGCTGTGTGATCCTGAGCAAGTCACTTTACCCTGACAGCCTCCAAAAAAAAAAAAGATACCAGTGGAGCATTTTTACCACCCACCTATCATCTCCCACCCTTGCCATGTGACCAGCGCCATCTTCTTCTATCATACATCTTCCTGCCAGCATCCTTTACTGCTATTCTTTTTCTAAGTTCCCTATTTACTATATATTGCCGTCTTCTAACAACCAACCACCATATGCTTCTCCATTGTCTTCTTCATAATAGAGATTTTCAGTTCTTCAGAAACTGCACCCTTTCATGTCTCACAGACAAATAACAATCCCAAAACAATATTGGTATTAAAAAGGTGGGACTTTGTTTCTGGGAGGTCATTAAGGGAGTTTTGTAATTTCCTAAAAGCAATTCAAGCCTCTTTTCTTCTATTTAATTCTCAGCCCAACTAATCGATATTATACATGCTGATGTCCAAGCTTTCAAAGCTATACATTCAGCTGCATGACATAATCTGGCCAGTAATTATTCTTCATCCATTTGGTTTTTCCTATGTGGATGGATATTGAAGACAAACTCATATGAGTAGTTACAAATCTCCAGGAAGACCTATAATGTTCTGGGCCTTGATATAACCAATATAATGCTATCTACATTATTGGAGTATCTGGAGGCCCTCACCACGTACGAGGAGTCCCTCTTCAACCTGGACTCTGCATTGGACTCTCCATCACTGCAGCAAACGCCTTTGGCAAACACACAACACACTGTTTTATGCCTCACCTGATGTTTATGATAAAAGAGTCAGTAAACAGTTATTTATGTGGTTTTATCTGCCAAGGAATCTTGAATTATTTCAATGCCTAGGAAGGAGAAATTTTGCTGAGAGAGAGCACTTAAAGGGATATTTTACTCTATAGAATCAGATGCTTTTTTTTTTTTACACAATCGACAAATAATAAACCCAGTGGGATCTTATATTCTCTATATCTTGCAGTCAACTGAGTGGCTATAAAGATGTGGTATCCTGAGGAATATTTCTTGCAGAAAGCTTGTCTGATTCCTACTAATAACCCCATCCAAGAGTGTCTCACTGAAGTGTAGATGATTCTCTTAAAATCATATAAATGAATTTTAAAATTTTTAAATTGAAAAAAAATATGTATAGGTAACAAAGTAGGAATATAGATGGTTAGCTGTTCTCATGCTTACTTTTCAGCATTGATAAAGTCAGAAAGTTTTCCCCTGTACCTTTGGTAATTTTCCCTTTGGATAACTGGGAATAAATCTCTCAATAATTCACAATATTGCAGCCTCCCACATAAGTCTCTTCTAGGTACCTTTAATTTACTCTGATTAATTTTCCATTTCTAGTCTATTTTAATGCCATTTCTACCTCTCCATAAACACATCTGGGATAGCAATGTCAGTGTGTGGCAACTCTATATTCTTATCTATATCCTTCCATAAAATGTCAGCTAGTTTTGTCACTGTCTTATTTCATCCACCAACTCTTTCTTACTGAAGTAGCAACCACTGTCAATTCCTCCACCTTCTAAATGTTGAAATTTTCAGGAAGGAAAGACAGGTATCTCTTTATCTTGTGCTTTGGGCAAAAAGAGACTTCTAGAAATGTCTCCCTAATTTGGATCCTGTCACAACTCTGTCCTTTCTCTATTCTGTCTCTGGAGTCTGCAGTATTTCATCCCATTCCTCCAGAAGGGATGTCGTATTTAACCACCTAAAAATGTCTTCTGTTTTTTGCTTCCTCTGACCCACCCCTATGGTATTCTCTTCCATGTGTCTTTGCTTAGCTTTAAGGATTTCCACACAGGTCAATATCTTAATGTACAGAACTACCTCACCTCCATTTCCCCTTCTACCTTATCTGTTCTTCTTGGATAAGCTATACCCTTCCTTTTCTGTCGTCTGGTCATGAGTCATAGCCTGCCAGCTCTCAGTGAAACCTGGGAGGTCAGGTCATATATATCTTCTCACATTAAGTTCATTTAGTTTATTATTCATGCTTCATGCACTGAAATCTAGATACGTGAACCTTTTTTAACCCTTTCTCTATCATTGTGTTCTCTGGCTTATTGAGCTCTTCTACAGCCATTTTTCTTCTGTCCTCTCTTATATGTTGCTTTAGTAACTCTGGCTGGATAATTTTCTTACCTCCTTCCTTGTTGAGTTTAAAACCAGTCTAATCATATCAGTCAATATGCAAACAGATGCCTTCTTCCACCCTCATTGGATAGAATCTTGAGAAGAAGCAAAGTTCATCATTCCTGTGTCTTATGCCAATTTTCCAATGGATCCATGATGTCATTGATGTGGGCAGTCCCTCCCATGGCAGGTGGCAGTCCATTTATCCTGGCACATTTTGTGCAACTCTTGATTATGTCCTTCCATAAATTCACTACAGGGTATTCATCCAACAGAGTGGAGGCACTTTCTCACCATGTCTTGATATCGCATGAATATAAATAAAATAAATGGAAGGTCCATTGGGTATCCTTTACCATCACTACATGACCAGTCTGTATTAATTGTTTTTCTCAGTTATACATTTCATTGATGATGTCTTTTCCACTATTTCTCCATTAAAATCCCTTATTATTAATGTGTTGCAGATAGGTGACAGTACTATGTACCTTTCCATTTACCTTTGGGCAGTCTTGCTTTTCAGAAGCTGTATTCCAAGACTCACAGCCATTCAACATTAATGGACTTTTTTTTTCAGAGAAAAGAATAGTGCTATTAGAACAGTTATTCAATTTCCCAAATCCTATTTTCTTCTTCCCATATAATTCTGGGTCTGCCTCATGGTCAATCTTCAGTGTCTGTCCAAGGTCTATACACTGGTACCAAAGCTCAATGGGTTGTCCATCCAACAACATTTCATAGTCAGAAAAAATAGACATTTCTATCCACTCAAAAAAGTTTTGCCTAACCATCCACACAGGAAAAATCAAATGAATGAAAAAAATCTTGTGCCATGGCCCAAAACCCCCACAAATTTACTATCATCACTATCATCTTGGCCATCAGATAATTTCTCATTTCCTTTCTAATCTAATAATCTCACTTTCGGTCAGTAGCAATGATGAAAACATTAGCTATGCTCCCTGAGTCTTCAGTTTCCCATCCAGGATATCTAAATACTAAGAGATTCTTTCTAGGTTCTTTTCTGGAAATATCATCTTTTCCTGTAGGATAAGGTAGCAGTCCTGAGGTCTGACAAGTCTTTGAAGGCTCTCCATCAGATCCTAAATTCATGCCTCAAGAAACCAGCACTCTTCTTAAATTGATATGTCAAGACGATTTATGAACACCTCCATACGTCTCAACAGGGGTTCAACTACCATCTTGACATACTTCTTCCTATGGGCAGTAATAACTTTTTAAAAATCAATGCCAAGTTAAAGATCAACAAGTTTGTGACTTGTTGAGTCCACTCTTGTCCTTCTCTGATAGATAGGATGGAATATTTGATCTAGAAACTCCTTCAACTAGTTCATTTTCCAGATGAGGATACCTAGGCTCAAACCAATAAAGAGACTTGTCCAAGGGCATAGTTGGTACCAGACTCCAGACCTCCAAAATTCCAGGTCATTCAGACTTCTGTCCATTACAATATGCTACCTGCCCAAATAGTTGTATACTGTGATCCAAGCCTAGTCTCACACATTATATTGCATACTAATGACTGATATTTATTTTTAAATGGAGGCTCTAGAGACTGATAGAACCCTGGTCATCAGTCTCCTCCAAACTCTTGAAATGTTTATTCTGATTTCCACTCCTCTTCCCCTACCACAGGAGGAAGCCCAAGAACATACATAGATGCTGTTGTTAATGCCTACTTAAAGCCTATATAGTTGAAGGTGGGGAGGGAGAGGGAGGAAAAGAGGAGAATCAAATCACCATGAGTGCATTCTGCTAATTGCCAGTCAGCCTGGAGAGTTGTTGAGTTGGAGCCGGAATTCTGAGCAAGCCTTGTTTCCAGTCCTCCCTAGACAGATTTGCAAATGCAATTCAAAAAATGTACTTGACTCCCTGCACTTGATGAAAGGAGGTGGAGAGTGTTTCAATTTCCTGGGACTTGGAACTGCTGCCGAAAATCAAGGTCCTGGATCTGCAGAAGGCAGCAACACCAAACCACCTGTACGCGACATGATTCCTTCGAAAAAACACAAGCGAATCAGGTATCGGCAAGAGCAAGAAAACCAGTTGTAAGCTTGGCCTTCCTTCCTAATGCACTTGAACAGGTGGCATTCCAGGAACCATGCCAATAAAGGACTCAGGGGTGCTTCTTGCCAAGTTACGTGTTTTATTTGGTGGGTGGTGTGACTAACACAAATGAAAAATTTTAGGGTTTGCTGATTTGACGGGGAAACCAATGTTTTCCTCTTGGGGCTAGCTGATGCCTGGTTTCCAGGCTGCTCTTGAGAAGAAGGGCCTGGACTACACTGCTTCTCTTGTCCTTGTATAGACGGATATACAAGTCCTGAGGTGCAATGCCAGCCAATCAGCAAATGTTTGTTAAGTGCCTTTGATCTGCCAGGCACTGGGTGATATTTGCACAGGAGGCAAAGATGTTCCTTGGTATCCTTCAGTTTTCTTTTTGGTATTATAATGGTAAAATGAAAACATCAGGTTTTGGCTTCAAAAATATATAAGGAGGGGCTCAGTGAACAGAGCACCAGCCCTGGAGTCAAGAAGACCTGAGTTCAAATCTGCTCTAGACACTTGACACTTAACTAGCTGTGTGACCTTGGGCAAGTCACTTAACCCCAATTTCCCTGCCTTCCCTCCTCCAAAAAGACAAAAAAGATAGATAGATGATAGAGATAGAGATATATATAGATGTAGATAGATATAGATATAGATTATAGATGTAGATGTAGGTATAGATGTAGATATAGATATAGCTGTAGATATAGATGGAGGTAGAGGTAGAGGTAGAAGTAGAGGTATGTTGATCCCTGTTCAGTGACTTTGACCTTAGAAAACCGACCCTTCTTACACATATATTATTTGTGCATATCTGTTCATATAGGTGGCAGAGTAGATACCAGAAGTGGAGGCAGGAAGATCTGAGGTCAAATTTGACCTCAAACATTTACTATGTAACCCTGGGCAAGTCACTTGACCTCTGTCTGCCTCAGTTTCTTCAACAGTAAAATGGGCATAATAATAGCACCTGTCACTCAGGGTTGTGAGGATCAAATAAGAAAATATTTACAGTGTTTAGCACAGTGTCTGGCACATAGTAGGCACTACATAAATGCTTGTTTCCTTCATTCCAAAGGAGGAGACTTCCTTTTTTTTCCCCTTCTCCCCTATATCTAGCACGTCTAATAGGTGATTAATAAACATTTGTTGATCAATTCTATTATTTCTATCAAGTCAGCTAAAGGGTATGAAAATTGTGACTCTAAACTGTCAGTCAATATGCATCAGTTAAGGTGCCTACTATGTGCCAGGCCCTGTTGTTCTGAGGTATTAGGGTTATAAAGAATGTCCCAAAAAATGAAGAAAGAAAATAGTCCTTGCTTTCAAGGAACTCATAATCTAATGGACTAAAGGACCCAAACAGACACTTAAGAGCAAAGATTTAGAGATGGAAGGGAGCTAGTTCAGCCCCTTCATTTTATAGAAGTGACATTATATCCTCAGTGCCTTCCCAGTTCCTGTGTACTGATACTTCCTCTAGGCGGCAGTGACTTCACATTTCTCCAAAGGGCACTGGCCTCGGAGCCAGAAAGACATGGGTTCAAACCCCACCTCAGATCATTACAAACTGTGACTATGGTCAGTTTCTTCATCTATAAAATGACGTACTGGACTCAATGGCTCTAAGGTCCCTTCCAGTTCCAAGCCCCTGATCATATGATCCTACTATGATCACTCCTCTAATGAGCCATCTAGGCCTGCCTTGTTGCTGACCACTGCTTGAGTAACCCAGGTTTGTCTGGGCATGCCCGGGTCAGGTACCATAGAGGCACCTTGGAGGGGCTATTGGAACCCAAGAGCTCCACCATGAGTGACTCAAATAGATTTGGCCCATTCAAACAGGGCAGAGTCTCTCTGAAAGCTGAAACAGTCCAGAGGCAAGGGCTGGGGGAAGCTAACACAGGGATTAATAAGGGAGATACAGAGATTAGGAACAGGAACTGGAACCAGGAAATTCAGTTATCCCAACAGCAAGAAGCAGCTGTTACTATAGGCTGTGGGTCTTGGTCTCTAGAAAATCCCATATTTCTAAACTCATATCTAGCTATATATAATATGTGTGTGTTTTATGTGTATATATGTTTATATGTGTGTATATATATTCTATATGTAGTATATATAGAAACCCTGAGGTTTCTATATATAAACTTCCCAGCACAAGTACCTCTGTGGGTCTTTCCTGCCCTGGGTTCTGTTTCCCCTTGGCTTCTGGCCATCCAATATTTGTCCTTTTTTGTGCCTTCTGTTCTCAAGGCTTTGCTATCTGCTTTATGCCATGAACTAATTATTTGAGGAAGTGTCAAAGGAAGGATCCGGATCTGTCACTTAATGAGTGTAGAAACTATCCTCCACAAGCACAGACTCGGGAACATCTATAATTAACAGTTTGAGAGAGTTATATTGGACACGGAGAGGTGATTTGCCCAAGGTCACTCAACTAGTATAAGTCAAAGGCAAGACTTAAACCCAGGTCCTCTCGATTCTAAGTCCAGCTCTCTATTCACTATACTACAGTGAATGGAAAGAATATTTGAGTTATAGACATAAGATCTGGGTTCAAACATCTATTCTGTTTTTTAATATTTGGAGATGGGGTAGAGGGTGGGAGAGATGGAGATAGAAGGCACAGTGGCTAGAACACCAGGCCTGGAGTCAGGGAGACTTACTTTCCTGAGTTCAAATCTGTCCTCAGACATTTACTATTCGTGTGACCATGGGCATTTAACCCTGTTTGCCTCAGTTTCCTCATCTGTAAAATGAGTTGGAGAAGGAAATGGCAAACCATTTCCATACCTCTGCCAAGAAAACCCCAAATTGGATTTTCACAAAAAGTCAGACACAACTGAAAATGGCTGAAGAACAACAATCAGCTATGGGACCTTGGATGAACCTTTGGAATTCAGCTTCTTTCACTGAGGCAAATTATAGGCATAGTGGTTGGAGCACTAGAATTCGAATCAGAAAGACTTGAATTCAAATCCTACCTCAGACATTTACTAGTTGGGTGACTCTGGGCAAGTCACTTAACCTGTGTCTGCCTCAGTTTCCTCCTTCACAAAATATATCCATTTAAAGTCTCTTCCAACTCTCTAAGACTGATCCACCAGTCTGAGCTTAGAGCAGGAAGGAGGGAGAAGGTAAAGGAGAGCTGAAAGTTACTGCAGTCTCCTCCCTCCACCTCTCCCCAAGGTCCCACATCACCTACCTGGAACTCTGGCCACATTATATAAAAGCAGTGTCTGCTATCTACATTAGCAAATACAGCAGATAATCCAGGAATGTTAAGCCATATTACAGAGCATGTGAATTCATATTTGGGCATTATACAAGCACAACTACATTTTTAAATTACTCAAAGCTATTTTCCCAACACTGTTATGCATTTTTCATGCAAGGCAAATTGTTGTTGAACATTAGCATTCTTATATGGTGCCTAATACTGACGCAGCATCCACAGAGGCATATGATATATTTCAGTCCTGTATTAATAAATCATATGAAGCTTGCAATGAGACCTTTTAACTGTTAGAATTCAACAGCAGCAAACTGCAGCCATGATCAGAAGGGTGAGAAAAGGCAGCTTCATGCAATATTTTCTCCTGATATATTCAAAGATAGGAGTCCTGCTTAAATCCAAGAACCAGAAAATAAATTCCTCCTTTTCACTCTGTCTGTAAGAGTTCTTTAGTGTTGATGTCAAAGCATATATGTATGAACGGTGGCCTTGGATACATCTTCCGAAGCCTTGTAAGGAGGCAAGACATCCCATAGGGATGTTCCATGGCAGCAATATTCTCTTATATGAATCCAAATAAAATGTGAATGCAAAATGTGCCCTTAATGCTGAACTCTAAAGAAGCACAAACTCAGACACTCAAAGCAGCAGCAGCATAGATTAGAAAAGTTACCAGCCTTCACATGTTGGAGACAGCAGCATTATTTTTGTAAAGGAGAATAGCTGGAGGGAGTTCTCCTAACCCCCATCCAATCAGTTTGATAAGCATAGTTTCCTTCCTTTGGAGTATGAGTAACCTGGTGTGATAGTGAACATTGGCTCTGAAGCTAGAGGTTTTGGATTCAAATCCCAGCCCTGTCATTCACTAGCAACCTGTGTGACCTTGGATAAGTAATTTTATCTCTTTGTACCTCATTTCTCAGCTGTAAAATTAGGGAGTTGTACTAGACAGCTTCTAAAAGTCTCTTTCAGCTCTAAATCTATATTCCTACAATATACCCTTTGATGTTTTGGTAAGAGGGCAAAAGAAAACCCCTGATTGAGTTTCTTTTTAAAAATATTTATTTTTAACATCCTTTACTTTTTAAATTGAGTTCCAAATTCTCTCTGTCCCACCAATCCCCCCCACCCACTGAGAAGACAAGCAAAGTGATATAAATTAACTGTGCATGTGAAATCATGCAAAACGTATTTCTGTATCAGCAGAAGGAATGAAGGAAGGAAGGAAGAAAGGAAGAAAGGAAGGAAGGAAGGAAGGAAGGAAGGAAGGAAGGAAGGAAGGAAGGAAGGAAGGAAATGAGAAGATTATACTTCAATTTACAATCAGAGTTCATCAGTTCTGTGAATGTGGATAGCACTTTTTCATCATGAGTCCTTTGGAATTGTCTTGGATACTTGTATTGGTCAGAATAACCAGGTTTTTCATAGCTGATCATCATTATAACATTGCTGTTACTGGGCACAATGATCTCCTGGTTCTTCTCACTTCATTTTGCATCAGTTCATAGAGGTCTTACGATGTTTTTTGGACACCACCACCCCATGATTCCTTATAGCACAATAGTATTTCATCACAATCATATGCCACAACTTCTTCAGTCATTTCCCAATTGAGGCATATCCCCTCAATTCCTGATTGAGTTTCAGTGACTTGAGATTGTCCCCAAGATGCTTTCACTGGCTAGAACACTTTAAAGGATGACCTCTTATGTTAAGAATTGTCCTGTTTTTGATGACCTTGTTATAAAAGAGACTCAATGGATAGCAACTTTCTACCAGATTGCAGATGGGAGGACCATCATACAGACGCTGCTCCTCCAAAGCTTTCTTATCTGATTAGCTCAAGAAGAAAATTCCTGATAGCAGATATTCCCAGCCAAGGAGATGGCAGCAGGTTGGGCAGTAGGGGAATATCAAGCATTCCTGTAGAAGTAAGCATATGCTTGCTAATCTAGCAGCAGTTAATGGCACAATGGATAAAGGATTAGACCTGGAGTCAGGAAGTCTTGAGTTCAAATCCAGCCTCAGACATTTACTACCTATGTAACTCTGGGCGAGTCATCTAAACCCTATCAGCCTCAATATTTCCAGCTGTAACATAGGGACAATATAATGACACTTACCTTCAGGGTTGTTTTGAGGATCAAGTGAGATAATAATTACAAAAGTACTTAGCACAGTGCCTAGCATGTAGTAAGCATTATAAACGTGAGTTATTATTATTCCTCACAATGTTGTCATGAGGAGCAAATTAGATAATATTTGTAAAAAATGCTTAGCACAGTGACTGGCCCACAGTAGGTACTCTATAAATGCATATTCTCTTCCCTGCCCCACTTAGTCTGAGAGGCCATGGGATCATATGGCTATCAAGTCCAATCTCCTGAGTTTATCAGAGGCAAGGAGATTAAGTAAATTATTCAGAATAAAACAGGTAGTAAATGTCTAAGGCAGGATTTGAACACAGGTCTCCCGACTCTAAGGCAGTGCTTCATCCACTATACCACATGGACAATGTTTCTAAACCTTACCCTCTTAGTTAGAGGTAGAAAATGTCTACCTGGCAATATGAACCTGGCAAACTTCTAGCAGACAAGGGAGAGTTCTTGGCCTATGCCAAACTGTAGGGTAGCCTCAAGAGTAACCCTGAATTCAAGAGTTGAAGATTAGAAGATCCTAGAGAAATGTAGGAAGTCCCTAAGCAGTGTATGTACCTCTTGGAGAAAAAAGAGGGTGGCACCTTCATTTAGAGAACAGTCAAGTACTAAAACCACTAGATGGAAGAAACAAATTTTGACAGAAAAGAATTTTCCAGTCAGAAGACCCAAAATATATTTGTCTTTTGAGGGGCAGGAAAGTCCAAATGATAGTTGCCTTAAAACATATTTTATAGGATTCTATCAGGGAGCTAAGGATTCACCAGAATATCGTAGTGTCTGTCGTCTTATTAGCAACTCTACATTGCAGATCTTTCTGAGAGAAGCTTAAGGCATCCATGAATATTTTATGCATTTTCTATGTCTGCCTATTCTTTTATATTAACTCGTTATTCATATGATCTATTCATAAGATCTCCTATGAATCCTTTGCACATTTTATGTTCTTTATAGGATTACATGAAGGTTATCCTCTACCAGCTATGCTTTTGTTATCTGGAGTGCTTGTTTGGGACTGGGAACCCTATTATGGACATTTATATATGAGCATATTTTGAGATTTTCCAAAGAAAGTTCTAGGCAGGGATACAAAGAAACAAAAAAGATAAATGACCTTTTGGATCAGCCTCCAAGATCAGGTCTGGTTCATATGAGCCCAGAATTTTAGTGGGGCAGGTCATAGCTCATGATTTCCTCACATATATGATCTGCTTTTAATTCTTTCCATAGTTAATTTTATTTCCCTGGATGGGTTGTTAACAATGATCTAGTCTAGTGGTTCTCAACCTGTGGGTTATGTTCAATTTGTAACAATGAAAATACATCCTGCATATCAGATATTTACATTACGATTCATAATGGTAGCAAAATTAGTTATGAAGTAGCAACAAAAATAATTTTATGGTTGGGGGTCACCACAACATGAGGAACTGTATTAAAGGGTCGTGGCATTAGGAAGGTTGAGAACCACTGATCTAGTGTAATCAAACTTCTTCATTTATCTGCTGTGGACATTGAGCATTAGAAAACCAAAGTTACCTTCCCAAGATAACATGGCTAGTTAGTAGAGACCCAGGGTTCTTTCCACTACATCATGCTTCCATCTGTCTATTTCGTTGTTTCTTTGACTAGGAATGAAGATCTCCTGGATTCAGATAAGCTATAAGAGATGTTTTTCTCACAACTATACACACAATGAAATGCCCACCAAAAAGGAGAAGAAATGTTGGGGCTGGATCTAAGAACAAACTCCCTTTGACCTGAACTGCCGAGAGGTAAATGACATAATCTTCCAAGACCTTTGGAATCTAAGACATACTGGAATGGGAGCTTGAACCAATAGCATTGGAGAAGAACCCCATTCCCACTCAATGATATCCTTAGAACCTTGTGGGAAAGACTTGACCATCCTTTTTCTGGGAGACCCCAACTTATGAGTGTGAGTGTGAGTTGGGATAAGGAATCCTAAAGTTGTATATAGATTATGTGAGATTTAGTTCACACCATCCTGGTTACCAATCTTGTCTATGGTCAGTCACATTAATGCTCACCTATTTTCCTTCTCTCTCTCTCTCTCTCTCTCTCTCTCTCTCTCTCTCTCTCTCTCTCTCTCTCTCTCTCTCTCTCTCTCTCTCTCTCTCTCTCTCTCTCTCTCTCTCTCCCCCCACCCCGTCTCTCTTTCATTTGTTCTTTCACTTTGTGCCAGGCTTTTGGCAAAACAACAGGAAAAATACAATTTAACAGTGGAGAACAAGGAAAGCCCTTGACAAAAGAACCAGCTGCACTAGAGAGACTTTGTCCATTTCCCCCAGTTTTTCCAGACATTTAGCTGGCTCTATCACTAAGCAAGTGGACTCCAGACTCAGCCACTGAGGGTGGATTGGCGCCCACATCCTTCAGTTAGACTGTATCAGTCAGTCACATGGTCCTCAGGAAAGAAAAGAGGGGCACAGGGGGAACCAGGAGGCTGCAGAATTGAAAAGAGAAGTCACCTGCTGGAGGAAAGAGAGAGCATGGTGTGGAAAGAATAATAGCTACAGGGGAAGCAGCTGCAGGAGAACAGAGAAGCCGACAGGCAGGGAGAGCTGCCGCCAGAGCCAGGGAATGCTGGTGAAAGTAGCCCAGCAGTGGGAGGTACCCTCCTTGCTCCAGATAAAACCATGGGAAGCAGGAGAGGAGGAAATGGGGTCTGGTTAGGCTGCCCGGTGGCCAATTGAGAACAGACCCTAAAAGAGCTATGCACTGAGCAGCATGCTAAAAGGCTAAAGGAAATCCTTCAGGGGAAAATACCATACAGTAAAGAATCTAGGGCCTATGCCAGGGTACTAAGGTCAAGGGGTGAGTGGAGTAAGAATTATGCCAGCTATGCTGAAGGAAGCCAATCAGGAGAGGCATGTAAAGATAACCAATATTTTTGTAACAGGTTTCATAGAACAAGTACAATAAATTCCCATTTATCCAGAAACTAAACAGACCTAGAAATTTATATTACCACAATATTTCCTCCTTTGTCCTATACAATGAGAATAAGTCTTTATGAACTGCACCTTGGAATCACCTTTCATCCTGAAGTGATATGTAAATCAAATAGCAAATTATATTGAATATAGCTTAAGGATAAAATGCATTTTTGTTGTAGTCTAGTAACTTACCAGGGGTAGCCAGACTTCAATTAGCCAGAACATCCCATTCCTTGATCATTGTTAGAGTTGGAGTTCTTAACCTGAAGTTTGTGGACTATGTATAAAATTTGATAGCTATCTCAATATAATTGATTTCTTTTTGTTGTTCTATGTATTTTATTTTGTGCATTTAAAAATATTATTCACTAGTCTGTTAAGGGGGGGGTCTATGCGCACACACACACACACACACACACACACACACAGACTCATACAAACGAGAATTTGAATTTAAACCATATTTTAGCTACAATGGAATCTGGCCTGTAACATTAGAACATTTTAATATGTACAAAATCCAAGTCCCCTCCCCCCCACATACACATATATACAGAAGGCTGGGTATTTGGGTATTCTTTCTATCTGTGTAGATCATAAGCCCTCTATAACCAGGAAGGTAGCAAGGTCATGTGATGATACATCTAGAAATATAAGGGACCTCAGAAGCAACCCAGTCCAACTCCCTTAATAAATGAATGAAGAGACTGATGCACAGCAAGTTTAAGTGACTTGCCCAAGTGATTCAGGCAATAAACATAAGAGATGGGATTTGAACACAGATCCTAACACATCCTTTAATTCAGGAACCAGTGCCCTTCCCAAAAGTTCTTTCTTAGCTTTTGAGAGAGTCTGAAAATTCCAGTACCTATAGACCACATAGTGACATGCATCTCCAAAGTTAGAAAGGTTAATGCACAAAATCTATTACCTGACCATCACACAAAGCCTTTCTAGCGCAGCAGGACCTGCCAGAACTGGTACCTTGAGGTAGCCTCATAAGATAGAAAGAACATTGGCTCCAGAGTCAGAGGGTCTGGGTTCAAATCCTATTTCTAAGGCTCATTAACTGTATGATCTTGGGTGAGTCAATTTGCTCCCCAGGCCTCAGTTTCCTCATATGTAAAATGAAAGCATTGCATTAGATGGCCTCTGAGGTATTTTTCAGTCTCAGATCTATAATTTATGATTCTCCATTCCATCATGAAGCGCTAGAGGAGTACCTAGCTGAGGAACATTAAAATAAATTTCTATATAGCAAAAAAATAATTACAAATCCTAGACATTCTATATTTAAATGTTCTTTGATATACCAAAATTTTAATTTAAAAAAATACTTGTCACCAGGTATCCATTCTCACTAAATCTGAATTAATTTAAATCCTTAATGTCTTAGGACATCAGTCTAAGATAGTACTATCCAATTTTAAAAAAAATAATAATTAGGTCAACCCCTTAAAACTTAATATAAGGAGACCACATATTTAGAACAGGAAGGGACCTCAGGAGGCCATCTTGTCTGATGGACTCACTTTACAAATGAGGAAACTGAGACCCAAAGAGGGTCAATGGCTTGTTCCAAGTCACACAGGGAGTGTAAGAGCCAAGAATGGAACCTAAGTCATCTGATCCCCAAACCATCAATCTTTCTTCCACAGTGCCTCCCCTATATTCCAAAACCAGGGGCTTATGGGTAAATATTGTTTGTGCTCTATCCCAAAGCTCATGAGACAGCCCTTCAAATTGGCATCTACCCATGTAACAGAGCAGTAACATGCAAAAAGCATGGGCTGAGTGTGTCTAGGTGTGCCAGCAAACCCAGGGACAAACATTTCCTGAAGAGGAAGGTGCCCTGTATGTGCAACTATGGAGCATAATTATATCTTCCTAAAGAGATGCTGTCTTTGAGTTAGTTATTAAAAAACACTACTCTGTGCTGTGCTGGCTGGATGCCTCAAAGTTAGCCAAAAATAATTTGTTGGGCTAACATATCATATGTCCACAAGTTTACCATTGTTAGTAAGTAAATTTTTACTTATATCTTTTGGTTTTATATAAAGTGTGTGTGTGTGTTGCCCATGTAGATAGTGTGTGTGTGTGTGTGTGTGTGTGTGTGCTCGTGTACACATGGGTTTGTCTAGATGTAGTTCTCAGGAAGTCATGAATAATAGATAGATATCTCTAGTGTCTCTTGCACCTACCATTCTCCGAGAGATATTGTGCTACCTGCTGGAAGGGGATTAGATGATAGGGTAATTGTGGTCACATGGCTAGACAACTCGGCACTCCTCAGAGACAGCATACTGGGCCAGAATTAAATCTATCTTCTTCCCCCTAAGGATTGTTAACCTAGAGGAAACATTTTTGTAGGTTCAAGCCAATTTCTTTATTTCTACCTCCTTGAAGGGGAAATTCTCCAAGCTATATCTGAAAGCTTAACTCCCTTCATACTAAATGCCTGTTATATGAAGCCTGTCATACATACAGCCAATAAACCCATTTTCCAACTTTTAAAGTGAATAGAAATTTTTTAAATTTTTAAAAATTATACAGAATAGAATATACCAGACAATACACAGAGTGAAGGTATTCTCCTGCTGGGAGAAAGATATCTCAGCTCAATTAAATGTGACTACATTCAAGAGACCATGATATCACCTGAGGAGGAATTCCCCAAAGTTTGTAGTATGGTAAGGTACAAATAGGGGCATGATTGAGATGTTGGTTTCTTGGTGACTTCTTTGGAGAGTCTTTCTCTCCCTCTGTGGACTGCTCCCTGAAGAGACCCTGGAACCGTATGTGTCCTCTCTCAAAGCTAGAAACCAGAAAACCTAGGATCTCTACTTTCCCAAGCTCTCACCAACTCTATCCCTGATACAGGTATGGAGCATGAAATAATCATTCTCTACCAATAAAGTCTTATGTAAATATACTTGAACTCTGTGTTACATTCCCATCAACTAAATTTCCTCCAATATTCTTTCCATTTCTCCCTCCCAGAGAGCATGTATATAATAATAAAGAATCATTTAGAAAAGAACAAGAGATACAATTTTAAAAATCAGCGAAACTGATCAATACATCAAAAAATTCTGGATATATGTGTAATTTTCCACATATGTGGAGTTTCCACCTATGCTGAGAAGGAGAAGGAGGTGTCTTTTCATATCTCTTTGTGGGGGCCACACTTGATATTTGAATTTTGCAACATTCACTTTCAATTGTTTTGTGTTCATTCTTTGCATTTACTTTGTTGTAATCATTGTGAATATTATTTCCTTGGTTCTACTTCATTCTGCATCAGTTTATATAAATCTTTCCATGTTTCTCTGTCTTCATCATATTGGTTGTGCAGCACAGTAATATTCCTTACATACTTGTACCACAATTTGTTTAGCTATTCCCCAACCAAGAGGCATCTACTTTATATTCAGTTCTTCACTACTACAAAAAAGTGCTGGTGTATGGCAATGTAGAAGCAGGAAAACTCTGTGAGCTCGCCCATAACCACCTTAAATACCTATAAAATATGACTCTAAACAAATTTTAGAGCTAAAGAACCCACAAAGTGACAGAGAGAAACAAATCTCCCGCTGAAGGCAACCCAGCAGGCAGACAAGAAGGATCCATAGAAGCGTGCTGGAAGCAGAGCCCAGACCCATGTGAGCATGCAGTTTTAGCCCCAGGGTGGCCCCTACCAGCAGCAGCTGGAGTGGACTTCCAGAGAGAGGATCACCACCAGCTGTGGTGGTTTCCAGAAATATCAACCCATACATGCCAAAGACAAAGTAAAAGGTCAGTGTATAACTCTGTTGGAACTGGGATGGGGGGGATGGAGGGAGCACAGTCTGGCTTCTGCCCCTGGAGGGAGAAGTGGCAGAGGTGCGGCAACCATGAAGCTGCCTCCACATGACTGCCTCAGAGCTCCCAGCCTGCAGATCATGGGGGGACCAAAGTGACCATTCAGAGGGTGATCACCCTTTCTTTAAACTGCCTGGATCTGAATCGTGGTCTTGGGTGGTGGTCCTGAGGTATGTGCTCAGTGAACCAGAGCTTGTGGTGGCAGCAGAGAGAGCACCCAACTAATAGCTCCAGCAGTTGTGAAAACCTCAGCAATTTGAGACAAAGCTCTCCTCTCTGGAAGCAGAGTTCTACTGCAGTAAAGAGATCAAAAGTCAAGTAATTGAGTGGCAACATGAGCAAGCAAAGGAAGCAAAGCAAGCATAGCAATCCAACTTTAGATCCTTTTTTGGAGGACAGAAAGGATCAAAGCATGGAATTGGAGGAAGACAACACAGTCAGAACTCTTGCACCAAAAGCCTCCAAGAAAAATATGAATTGGTTACAGGCCATGGCGGAGCTCAAGAAGGATTTTGAAAATCAAGTAAGAGAAGTGGAGGAAAAACTGGGAAAAGAAAGGAGAATGATGCAAGAAAATCAAGAAAAGCAAGTCAACAACCTGACTGAAGAAAATAACACCTTAAAAAATAGATTAACTCAAATGGCAAAAGAGGTCCAAAAAGCCAATGAGGAGAAGAATGCCTTAAAAAGCCAATTTGCCAGATGGAAAAAGAATCTCAAAAGCTTTCAAAAAGCTCATAATTCCTTCAGAATTAGATTGGAGCAAATAGAAGCTAATGACTTTGTGAGAAATCAAAATACTATTAAATAGATCCAAACAAATGGAAAAATAGAAGGCAATGTGAAATATCTCTTTGGAAAAACCACTGACCTGGAAAATAGATCCAGAAGAGGTCATTTAAAAATTGTTGAACTACCTGGAAGCCATGATCAAAAAAGGAACTTCTTTTTCATTAGTGCTCTGGAATTACACAGTTGATCTTTGATGAGAGTTCTTATGTCTTTCAAAGCTGTCTTTTAAATGTTATTATTATTATATATATTATTCTCCTGCTTCTGTTCACTTTACTCTTCATCAGTTCATACAAGTTTTCTCAGATTTCTCTGGTCATTCTCATTTGTTATAACACAATAATATTACATTACATTCATATAGCATAATTTGTTCATCCATTTCCCAATTGATGAGTACCTATTTAGCTTCCAATTCTCTGCCAGCACAAAAAAGAGCTGCTATAAATATTTTTGTATATATGGGTCATTTTTTTGCCTTTTTTTCATCATATGGGGGACATAGGCCTATTAGTGATATCTCTAGTCAAAGTATATACACAATTTAATAACTTAGGGGGACATAATCCCAAATTGCTTTCCACAAGAGCTGGACCAATTCACAGTTCCACCAATAATGTATTTAAACTGCCTGTTTTCTCCAATGCAGGCACACACACACACACGTGTGTGTGTGTGTGTGTGTGTGTGTGTGTGTGTGTGTGTGTGTGGCCAGCCTTGCCAATCTGATGGGTACAGGGTAGAACCTCAGAGTTACTTTAATTTACATTTTTCTAATTATTAGAATTATGGAGCAGTTTTTCATAAAGCTCTTGCTAGTTCAATTCTCCCTTTGAAAACCACTTTTCATAACCTTTGACTTGAAAATAGCTCTTATCTTTATACATTTGAATCAGTTCCTTATATATCTTGGACCAGAGACCTTCATCAAAGAAAATCATTGCAAAGACTTCCCCTCCTGTATTTAGATGACATCAGTTCTTTCTCTGGAGGCAGATAGCATATTTCTTCATGAGGCCTTTGGGATTGTCTTGGACTATTGTATTGCTGAGAATTGTTAAGTCATTCATATTTCTTCCTTGTACAATAATGCTGTTAGTATATACAATGTTCCCCTGGTTTTGTTCACTTTACTTTGTATCAGTTCACGTATGCCTTTCCAGGTTTTTTTCTGAAATCATCCTACCTGTCATTTCTTATAACATAATGATATTCCATCTAGTGGTATATTTCTAAGACAGGTGAATGTGGAAAATATTTTTATTTGGGGTGGTTAATATTTCCTCCTTTATACGCCCCCAACTAGATCCAACACACACACACATACACACACATACACACACACACACACACACACACACACATGCATCCTATGAAGAAGGCAAAGGTCTTCTCCAAGAAACCTTAAGGCTGGATTTGTACATCAAAGCTGAAAATAACAATCCATCAGAAGTGAATATAAATACTGTGTTTCATGGACAAATTAGTTCTGTCGGCCAATTTTTGTTTTTGTTTCTATTTTCTCCCTTATCCTATTCACACCCTTGCTAGTTTGGATAAATAGGAATCAGAAACAATCATGACAACTCTGCTCTTTGGGTCACAGAATTCATCTAATAGGAAGAGCAATTGCTTAATATCTCTAGCCTCCATGACCCCAAATTACTTTATAAACAGATATTTTTAAAAAACTGTTTATGGGATTACTCACCACCACCTGTTTCAGTAACCCCTTGGCAATGTGGTCTATCTGTTTAGGACAGGAAGTGAGGACAAGGAAGTGGTCCCACTCAGGTGGAATGGAACTCTGCATCCTGACCCAGAGGAATTTGAGGTGGGTAGAATGTGGTTTACCCAGATTAGAATTCAGTTTGGCCAGGATGTGAATGTTAACACTCCCACTGCATGTGAAATCCAATGAGCCAAGGTCAAGAAGATCTCCGGGTACTTAGATCATCTAAGTTAAGATGACCCATCAGAACTGAACACAGAAAGCCAGTAAACAAATTAAAACCAGTCTGACTCAGTTGCAGTGTACTTGGAGTCAGACACAATGTCTTCTGTCCAGTATGAAAAGATTAATAAAAATGGTTCCTGGATGAGATGTATAGAGACCACCCAAGCAGCCCCCACAAAGGCCCCAGGTGGTGGGGTGCATGGGGTATATTCTTGAATGAATACAAAGCAAGGGTGTTTCAAGGAAGGGAGAAAGACATAGGGCCTTTTGGTCAATTTGACTCCAAGACTTAGAATTTAAACTTGTGCCATTGCCTTGAATTACTGAAATACTTTTCCTGGCAAAGTTTAAGTCACAGGTCAACTACATGTGAAAATGAGATGAAAGTGGAAGGAACTTTAGACTGAAACATAAACAATGAGATCAAAGTCCTGGCTTTGTCACTAACTTGCTGTGTGACCCTGGACAAATCATTTCACCTGTCTAGGCTTCTGTCCTCACCTGTACAATGAAAAAGGTGAACTAGGCTGAGATATAACTAGTTAGAATTGCTTCTAGGGTCTGTTCAGTTGGTTGTGGGTTTGGGGAGTTTTGTGGGTCAGGAAATCAGTGAAACTGAGAAGGCTTGAGTTAATGCCTACATTTTCACACCACCAACCAAGGCAGCTATAAGTCAACACTCTGTGGGAAAGACTTGGGGTAGTTTGAGTGAATTTGCCCCCCCATGAATAGGACTCAAATTCATTTGTGGGTCCTTTTGGCAAGAAGGATAAAAAAGAAGAAAAGGTTTAGGACTTCAGAGGTGCCTGAGATCCCAGGGGATATTCTTGCTGATGGCATTTAATCTTCCCTGGCAGGTTTTACCTGCTTCTATCTTTTGGGGGACTGCTTGGGGGATTCTGAAGCTCAGGCTCTCAGTGATGCATTGCATCAGAAATGCCACCACAAAGTCAGGGGAGATGATTTGAGGGGAAAGATTGTGCATTACTGTGAAAGACAGTCTGCACAAGGAAAGATGAGCCAGGAGGCAGCAACCCATCCCCCCAGAGAATTCCATGGGCAGTAGCACCCATGAACCCCAGAAAAAGGTGAGGTGAGGCACTTAGCAGGAGGAAAGCAAGAATGACTAAAAAAGACATATCCTTCCCTATCATGTTGGTGCCCTGGTGCAAAGCCCTAGTCACTCACTGATTAACAAGAACTGTGCTAGTTAAAGCTCTGGTACTAAATAGCCTCTTTCTCTCCCCACCCCTGAAATAATCATCTTGCATACATTTTCATCTGCTTTTATGTACCCATAGTTGTATATATTTATTTCTCCAGATACAATATTAGCTCCTGAGGCCAGGGACTTTTGCTGTTGGCTTTGTTTGTTTGTTTTTTAAACTCCCAGGATCTAGTATAGTGCCTGGCATCTAGTACAGATTTCTTTGAGTAAATGAGCTTAATAAAAGCTTGATGATTAAATGAATCATAGAATTCACAAATGAAAGGTTTCTTTAGATGTTCTTATAAATTGACGATTGGGCGCAGCTAGATGGCACAGTGAATAGAGTACCAGTCCTGGAGTCAGGAGGATCTGAGTTCAAATCCAGCCTCAGACACTTAAAGCTTACTAGCTATGTGACCTTGGGCAAGTCACTTAACCCCAATTGCCCTGCCTTCCCCCTCTCCAAAAAAAAAAAACTAAATAAGTTGACAATTGGTCTGATGACCAGCAGTTATGATGGTGCGACATAATTTTTCAGTTCTGAAATATTCTAATACTTATATGTGTGTGACATATATATATACATGTAATCTATAATATTATATATACACATACATGTAATCTATAATATTATATATATCATATATCATATATACATATATAATGTGACCTAAATAATCTATAATATATTCACTATTTCATATACGTATAATATAATCTATATAGTATACACATATACAAATACATATGTATATATATTAAAAGTTTATATGTATATAAATACATATTTACACACATCTATTCCAACAGGCTACAGAAGTCAACCCAACATCAGCTAGGGGTCATGGAGATTATTGATAGTGATGCATTTCTCACAGAGGCAGAGCAGTTTTTCCGAACCCCAGTTTTTATGTTGATAGGTAACATACTTTCCAAATGATAAATATCTCTTGCACAAGCCAGTACAGGAAATAAAAGGAATCATCATTACCAGAGCTCATAGCTTCACCTATGAAGAAGGTCTCCCCAAAAAACTGCTGTCAATTCCTTATAAAGCCGTAGAAGACAAACTCATGACAAAAAGGATTCCCTCCCTAAATCCACAGGAGTGAACCCAATTTGTACCTAAAGCCTAGGATTCCTCAGCTGTTAGCCAGATGACCAAAACAGGCCCTCAGTACACAAGGAAATTCTCCAGATTTTATTTAGGATTTCTCTGAATTCTCTCAGTCTTTACATTTTTTCACTGGAGGCCAGTCCAGACAGGTAGGATTTTCTTACCAGGTTTCTACCAAGCTAATGGTTAGTGAGCCCTCAGAAGACAAATAAATTGGTTTCAGCATATTTGCTGCCAACTTGGAATCCAAGGGCCAGGTCATGTCATCCCATCTAATTACAGAACTAATCAACTCCTTTCATCAGTTAAAACCACGACTGCTGGTCAAAATTTTCATGTCATGGGTGGAGGGCAAGATGCAGAATGACAACATATAAAAACGATTTCAAAAAGCAAATTTATATATTATATATATAACACCTAAAGGATGCACTGTGGCATGGCAGAGAGAGAGCTGGCCTTGAAGCCAGGAATACCTGGGTTCAAATCCCACTTCTGAAGCATTTGTTCTCTGTGGGAGTATCAGTCAACCTCTCACTGTTCTCTAGGCAACTTTCTCAGACTATAAGTTTCAGAAAAGGTAAAAGGGCAGGGATTTTTGGTCTTTTGTTTCCCTAGAAATCAGCACAGTGCCTAAATGAGATTACTGTGTCTATTTCTTGACACTACTAAGATTAAATGAGATTAATAAATTAATAAACTAAATGAGATTAAAAAATGCTTGCTTGATTGAATGAATTAGACAATTCAGAATTAAAAGGGTCCTTTTGAGAGTCTTACCTATAACTTGCCAATCTTATTTTGTCTGGTGACCGACAATCATGACCTAGGTCTAGATGTGACACGGTTCCTTGATTCCGAGGAATAATCTAACAGGCTACAAGAGTCAACCCAATATTAGCATTGGTAGAGGGAGCTTCCTCACTGCTGAGTTCCTCAAAGCAATAAAATCCCAACTCTGGTCCCTATCCCTATAGCTCCTCAAATTCTACCGCACATGCATATTATAAGATCTTTGAGGTGATCGATATTTAGCTAGGGTTCTTCACTCTCTTACTTGGACCTTACAACAACCCTATGAAGTATGAGTATTGTTGTTTCCATTTTGCAGATTAGGGAGGTGAGGCACAGCAATATTAACTGACTTGTCCTTAGCTTGCACAGCTAGTAAGGACTTGAACTCAGGCCTTTCAGACTCTTAGTTTAGCATACTATCTCTTATGTCAAGCTATCTTTTCTTTGAACTTCATTCCTTCTACCCAGCATCAATTAAATATTTCACAAAAACACAGAGTTGGAAAATACCTCACCATCCATCTAGTCCAATTCATATCCATAAAGGATTCCTCAACATAATATCCTCAATAAGCCACCCTTTAGAAACTTCAGTGAACGGGGAACCTACTACTTCCTCCAAGGTCTAAGTTCATATTTGACCTCAGACCTTTCCTAGCTATGTGATCCTGGGCAAATTATTTAACCCTTATTTGCCTCAGTTTCCTCATCTGTAAAATGAGAGCAATAATGGCCCCTACCCCTCAGGGTTGTTGTGATAATTGAGACAATAATTGTAAAGCATTTGGTACAGTGCCTGGCACATAGTAGTGGTCGTAGTATATCTTAAGGCTCTCTATAAATGCTATTAGCATTAATTGTAATAGTGGTATTTCTCAGTTCTCAAAACCAGTATATTTTGAATGGTAAACATAAATGAGACGATTTAAAGCAAGAAAGGAATTATTTAGAGACCATCTAGAGCAGCGGTTCTCAACCTGTGGGTCACAATCCCTTTGGAGGTCGAACAACCCTTTCACAGGGATCGCCTAAGACCATTGGAAAACACATATTTCCAATGGTCTTAGGAACTGAGACACCGCTCCTCTATCCATCTCCAGGCAGGGCCGCCCACGTGCAGATACGGCCCACATACGAGTATTAAAGAGTTGCGGCATTAGGAAGGTTGAGAACCACTGATCTAGAGCCTAACCCTAGGTTCTAATCCATCTCCTTTACTGTACAGATATTTGTTAATAGATCATTTGAGTGAATTAAAAAAAAATTATTAAACACTCACTATGGTCCAGACACTATGCTAAGCTCTGGGAAGCCATATATGAAAAGACAGTCTCTGTCCTCAGGTAGCTCACATTTTAATAGGAAGAAATTACACATAGGACAGTACTAGCCAGGGAAAGGAGTTTGGTCTGTAGAATGGAACCAGGGTAGCTAACAAGAAACAGTGGTGCTACTGATTTGACTACTGTACCAGAACAAGAAAGGGAAGTATGGGAGGGAAGGAAAGTCATAGCCAATGGCCACATGGCAGGCAGATGGCCTTGGTATACAGCTAGACAGCTATATCTCAAGCACCTATTAGATACTAGTCTGAATTGGGTCACTAAAAAACAGATTGGTTAACTGATTAACTCAGATAACACTCAAGTGTTGGATTTTTTCTTCATTCTAAGTATACATGGCATTTGAAAAGCTTTCATGGGAGGCTTATTAAATACTAATATATCTAAGATACAAAGGGCCAAGCAGTCAATTTTTATCCTGGCAAATGATTCTATCCCCACCTTATTCTACTTTCAGGATAGTTGGTAAACTTAATTTCTGGTCCTGAACATCCATTAAATTACTCTGGCTAGAAGCAGGGGTTGGGGGCTGGGGGAGAAATGTTTCCCTAAATAGAAGACAGAGCAGCATTTTTGGTGTGAGTATTTTCTGGTATTATAGCTCATCATTGGATGTTTGTAGCAACTTTAGAGTAGTTAGGACAGTTTGAATCCACCAGCTGCTTTCTCTGGGCCTCTTTTATTAATCCAGCATATCTCAGCTTGCCTTTCACCCCTTGAAGAGCATAGCATATGTCTGTCTCTACTTTCCATGAATAAAATGCATACTTTAGCCTGAGGCTAGGGATGTGCTTAAAAGTGAAGGGGGGAAAGGGGGAAAAATGAAAACCAAGTCTGTAAGTAAGAAAAACAATCTTTAGAAATAAATTCAGCTCAACAGTATTAGGAGCAGGAAAAGCTACTAATTAAAAAAAGAAAGAGACAGTGAAAAGATGGAGGGGCAGACAGAGAGACAGAAGAAAGACAGAAAGAAGTCAGAGAAGAGAAAGAGACAGAGAGAGGCAGAGAGAAAGGGAGAAAGAGAGAGAAAGAACTTAAACTATATTATATCAAAGCAGATAGCACACGCTTTTTAAAAGTGCACACTAATGAATTGATTTAAGACTCCACTCAGTGATATACAATGACATATTATTTACGTAACCTGTAGTTTTCTGTTCACATAGTAATTTTCACCTCCCTCTCTGTCAAGCAGAAGAAAAGTTTTCACCTTAAATCTTAGCTGATGAGCAACCAAAATAGCAGGAGAGGATGTATAAATGAAAGTAATTTAGTGAAGTGGGTTTGACTGACATGTAAAGACAATAAAAGTTATGATAATGTTCGGGATATCAAAGCAAAAACCAGGTGGGCAGACGAGAACAGGCAAGTTCCCAAGGAAATCTGAAAGACGATCTTCAACACTGAAGAAAATCCAGCAATTTATTTCCAGGCTTATCACTCGGTAGGTTCAAAACCCTGTATTAAATGGTGAACACAAAGGTATTCCTTGTCTTCACATTGGGCTTAATTGGTTTGTTGGTTTGTTTTGTTTTGAAATTTTTCAAGATACTTCCTTAATCCCAACAAATGTTGAATTGAGAGTTTTATTGGGATAAGGCAAATAAGTTTGTGAACACAATGCCATATTCAATCAAAATTCCTTTCTATTTCAGCAGGCTCTTTTTTGGCCATTTTCCTGTAATCTAACCTCAGGTTTTTCTGAGTTAGGAAGAGGAGGCCATTGCATGAGGTCTTCCAGAGCAACCAAGCAAAGCAGAAGACTTGTCACAAAGGTATCCTACCCCACAAAGCATTAGGAAAGCTAAAGAAGAACTCAATAGCTTATTGTCATTAGATTATGGTTTTTTGTTTTTCCACCAAAGTAATTTCCCCTTACCCCACATGTCCATTGATCCTTTCCTTGTAACAAAGAGAAACATTTAAGAAAAGCCAATTGGCACCTTGGGGCACAGAGGAAAGAATCCAGGTTCTTGGCCAAGGCTTCTTAACCTATTTTGTCTATCATGGAGCCCTCTGGCAGTCTGGTGAAGCATATGGATCCCTTCTAAAAAGAATATTTTTAAAATGAATAAAATGGGATTATAAAGAAAACCAATTATATTGAAATGGTTACTAAAATAAATATATTTTTTAAAGTCAGGTTAAGAACCCCTGCCTAGAATCAGAGGGTATGGATTCAACTCCTATTCTATTACTTGCTACTGTGTGACCTTAGACAAGTCATTGAATCTCATTGAGTCTCAGTTTCCTCATCTGTAAAATGAGGGAATCAGACCCAAGGTTCCTTCTAGTTCTAGAGTTATGATCCTATGGTCTTACACGGACCACCTCTTACAAAGTGTATTGCATTCTGAATCTATTGTCCTCACTTCTACAATCTAACTGCCCCATACCTTGCCAGGTATATTGCATGTTACTATTCTTCATGTGTTATACATATTGTAGTTAAACTGGCTTGTCTGTTGTTTCTCATACATGGCATTCCATTTCCCACCTCCAGGCTTTTGCATTAGCCCTCTCCTATGTCTAGAATGCATTCCTTCCTTCCTTCTGAAATCCCTAGATTCCTTAAAGCTCAGTTCAAGTACCACCCTCTAATGAAGTTTTTCCTGGTCTCCCCAGTGGCTAGTATCCTCTCCCTAGAAATTAGTAGGTATATGTAATTTGGATTTAATTTTCAATGTACATATTGTTCCTCCCCTTACCTCTAGAATATAACCTCCTTGAGGACAGGGACTGTTTCATTTTTGTCTGATTCTCCAGTGCCCAACATCTTGTAGGTGCTTAAAAAATGTTTGTTGAAGGAATGGATAAATGGATGAATGGATGGATGGATAGATGATGGATGGATGGATAGATGAGGTATGTTTCATTCTAAGTTCTCCAGGGTAGAGATTTATTTATTACATATCATCGAAATTCAATTCCTTTTTAGTTTTCTTACATTTTGCATGATTATAGTCATTTTAGGGCTGCAAAGAATCTTAGGAGTCATCTAGTCCAAACCCCTCATTTTAAAGAACATGAAACAGATAATATTCTCTTGGTTCTGTTTTCTTCACTCTGAATCCTTTCTTCCTAGTCCTCCCATATTTCTCTGAACTACTTACATTCATTTTTGATGGTTCAATAATATTCCCCAACATTGATAACCCATGATTTCTTCAACTATTTCCAATTAAAAAGCATGAATTTTCAGAACTTAGCTTATTAGTACAGAGCACACCAGACACAGAAGACTGCTAGTCCAGAAAAGTTATCCTCCTTTGTTATGTGCCATATTCTTGTCACCTCCTTCAATGCCTCGCTGCAATATGTAGGTAACCCTCCATTCTGGAAGCTAAGCCAGTGACAGACCCTTCCAAGGTGAGAAAGCTTCAGGCATAAACTCCATCACAAATTCTGTCTTTTATCTGAAGATCCACGTAGCTAGCTGCAGAGAGGTTCAGCACAAGGTGGTTACAAAGCAGTAAAGTTTAGGGTAGTGAATAACTCTTGAGTGCTAACTTGTAGAGGAGTTACAATCTGTGGCAATGTAGAGAATTTCCATGATGATGAAATGAAAAATTCTTGGAGTACTGAGCAAGTGTTTTTCTGTTTGAGAGGCAGAGTTGCTCAGTGGATATAGGGCCCACCTTAGATTTTAGAAGATCAGAAAGAAAAAAAAAAACTTATCTTTGATACATAGTAGCTATATGACCATAGGGTAAAAAAAAGTAATAATAATAGTTAGAAAAATAAAATAAAATAATAACAATTATTATCATTGCCTATGGTTATTCTTATCATTATAACTAGAACTTATATTGTGCCTACTATGTGCCCGACAGTGCTAAATACTTTATAAATATTATTTAATAGTTAAGCCACTTCATGGCAGCTAGATGGCACAGCATCTTCCTGAGTTCAAATTCAGCCTCAGACACTAGCTGTATGATCCTGGTCAAGTCACTTAATCCTATTTGCCTCAGTTTCCTCATCTGTAAAATGGAGAAGGAAATGGTAAAGCACTCCAATATCTTTGCCAAGAAAATTCCAAATGGTATCGTGAAGAGTTGAACACAACTGAAAATGACTTAGCAATAACAAGTAACTTCACCATTCAGTATCCCAGGGAAATCTCTAAAATTATAACTTATAGACAAGTAAACAATTTGTATTGGCAAATGGAGTTTCCATACGAGGCATACCTTATACTGATGAAAGTACAGGGATGGACAACTTCTTCATTCTCTTCTTTTCTCCTCGTTCCCCCATCTCCAATTCTCGTGTTTAGAATCTCTTTCAGTTAAAACTAGGTACATGAATCAAGAACTTCAAATCCCATCATCTTGCTGGGTGGCCTGGAACTAAGTACTTAATGACACTGTGTCTCAGTTTCCACTCCCGAAAAATGGATCTAATAGGGCTGACCTCTCTTGCAGGGATGTTGGAACTTTAATGAGTCCGTGTTTGTAAAACACTTTGAGCACTCTAGATGAAAGGGACTCTATTGAGTAGAAAGCATGCCCATTATTATGATTATACACACAGCCCTCTCCTGCTTCACCCAGATCTGTGCTATACTTCAAACACAGTGCAGGTGGGCTTTAGGAGGGGGAGTTGCTCATTAATTCAGATTTGGCAGGGGATGAGGGGCAACAGAGCCACCACCAAAGGCTTCCTAGGGGCTGGGGGGTCTGAGTACTAAAAGGGAGGCAGCAAACTTCCAAGTTTCCCTGGAAATTTCTAACTCTGTGGTGGAGTTTGGGGTGTGATTATGTCATTGCCACAATAGAGAGATTGGAAAGGTGCAGAAGGACCTAAGTACATCTATTCAGTGAACTGACCAGCCTTGCTGTATGATGGAAATTAACTACAAAGGACATATAAGGGAAGACACTATCTGCATCTAGAGAAAGAACAGAGAAATAGAAGTTTGTATAGAATGATTATGTGCATACACGCACATGTGTATGCACACATGTACACATGTGTACACATATGTATATGTGCACATGTGTATACATACATGCACACATATTTGTGTCTAATGGTAGCCATTTCTAGGGTAGGGTGGGACCAGTGGGAGGGAAGGAAAAAAAGAAAAAAAGAAATTTACATGATAACTTTATTATATGTTTAAAAGGAATAGCAAGTTGTACATAATAGATTTGTACTTCTGTGTGCAATCATTTTTTAAAATAATCCTATGTTATGGAAATGCTTGTTTTATTCCATAAAAGAAAGAAAGAAAGGAAATTCAGAGTGGATAACAAGGCATCTCTTCTTGAGGTGGCCATCTCCCATTCTGCTAAGCATCAGCATTCACGTCTTGCATAATTCTAATTCCTTTTCTGTGCTGATTATCTCCTATGTATCCTGTATATCACTTGTGTGCTCACAGTTGTCTGAATGTTGTCTTCCCTGTTAGACTGAGAGCTCCCTAGGAGCAGCAACCACTTTTACCTTTTTTCCATACCCCTAGCACTAAACACAGGGTCTGACACAGTTGGTGCCTAATAAATGCAGATTGACATGGCTGACATAAGAGAAACACCTTTTGAAAAGATGCTATAGAAAAATAGTATAGTGCGCCACTACATTGTAGTGGATGGAGGACCTGATTTGAAGTAAGAAAGACCTGGGTTCAAATTCTGCCTCTAAGATGTACTAGCTGTGAAGTCATAGGGAAGTCACTTAATTGCTCAGTGCCCTCAGGGAGTTTTTACAGTTACACATAAAGTACCAATGGACATTGGATGCTATGCATCAGTGAAAGGAGTTCCCCCAAACAGATGAAATCACATATCTAGGAAAAAGGGGAAAGGGATACCTCTTAAAGAGCTGGGGTCACTAGATCGCAAGAATAGGATGTAGTCAAGTCCCCTCTACATTTTTAAGGTAATCTCATAAGATGTAGGATGGGTAAGAGGTTGCCCCCAGGGACTCATGTCCATTTTATACCCAAAGCCTCTATTTCCATTTGTGATTGCCAGACTACAAACCATGCTCAGCTATCAAGAGCAGTGGCTAAAAAGAGGACAACAAACATAATGAGCAGGAGACATCATGCATGGTGATGTTGTGAAAGAAAAGCAGGGAAAAGTTACATAGACAAAGAGGCAGCTAGTTGGCACCATGGATAGAATCTGCATGGGCCTGAGAGTCAGGAAAATCTGAATTTGAATCCTGCCTCAGACATTTATTAGTTATGCAAGCCAGGGCAAATCAATAAATTTCTCTGTCTCAGTTTTAGGAAGATGCCAGTTCAAATCTTACCACATAGTAGATACTCACTAGCTGTATCCTAGGAAAGTGACTTAACCTCCCAGTACCTCAGTTTCCCTATCTGTGAGGAAATAAGGATAATAAAAGGAGCTATCTCCCAGAGCTGTTGTGATGATCAAATGAGTTAACATAAGAAAGCACTTTGCAAATCATAAAGGCTAGTAATTGTCATCATCATTATTGCTATTATTACTATTTTATCATTTTCCATCAGTATAGAAGGTTACCACTTCCAAAGCATTGTCACAGACACAATCTAACTCCTCCCAGCCCTGATAAATGCCTGCTAACCATCCTCTAAAACCCAAATCAAGAGTCTCCCTCTATTAAATAATCACTGCCCTGATTATTCTCCCATACCTAAGAAATCACAATATAATCTAATTCAACCATTCCAACCCTCTCACATTATATGTGAAGAAACTCAAGTCCCTTCCATCTCTGAGGCTCAGAAGAGGTTAAGGGACTTGCCTAAGATTTATATAACTAGTTAGGAGTAGAGTTGGGGTCCCAGGTTCTAATTCTGGCTCATAGCCCACTGCTCTTTCTGCCACAAGGTTTCTCAATTCTAATGCCAAAAAAAAAGGAATGCTGCTTTGTTCTCCTCAAAAGTAACTCCATGATAATAACTGAAACTTTGGTTTGTACTGCAGTTGACTGGTTTTACTGTTGCTGTTGGAAAGGAAGAAAGGAAGGAAAGAAAACAGGAAGGAAGGAAGGAAGGAAGGAAAGAAGGAAGGAAGGAAAGGAAGGAAGGAAGGAAGGAACTAAGGAAGGAAGGAACTAAGGAAGAAGGAAAAAGGAAGGAAGGAGGAAGGAAGGAGGAAGGAAGGAAGGAAGACTACATACACAAATTTTTAACAGGGTTATCTTGGTGTACCCCAGAAGAATTGAAAACCTAGCAAAATAATTGCCCACCAAGTTTTATATAAATATATATGTGTGTATTATATGTCTATATAGATATCTATATCTTATCTAGAGATATAGCTCTAGACATAGACAGACATAGACACAGAAAAAGATATAGACATAGATATATGCCTTTGTCTCTTCCATTAGTGTCTCATTTTAGTAGTGGTTTGATAGCTTGTACAATCCAGTTTCTCTTTATTTCAATAACTTAGTTGAAAATGATTTAACTGAATCAGGTGGAAACCAGGATGTGATCATCCCCACTGGAGATTTTAGTGGGAGAGTCACCCTTGTGTAACAGGTAAAATTTCAGACAGCTTAAGAACTCTCCAGTGGGCAATAAGTACCTTCTTTCCTTATCTTCAAGGGTTTTTGTTTAAAGCATGAAAAGAGATGGAGTCTGGCAGCAGGGCAAAGTGAATGAAGCAAAAAAAAAAAAATTGTAGAAAAACATTGAGTTTTACTGTGACCAGCTGTGAACAAGTCTCAAAAGTTGGGATATGATCTGAGCTGAATTACTGAATCTGGAGGCAGAGGAAATAAGTTCAAATCCTGCCTCTGGCATTTATTACCTGTTTGGCCTTATAGAAGTCACATCTCTGGACTTCAGTTTCCTTATCTGTAAAAATGAGTGGTAGACCAGAGGACCCCTAAGTAAGACTTCTTCTAGCTCTTGATCTATGACTCTGTGAGCCTGCAAATGAATGTAACCTCAACTTTGGGAAGGCCCCTTTCCCTATTTGCATTTATAGCCAACGAAAACCCACAAATTAGGCAAATTCTAGCAGAGATACAGACCGTGAGTGGTAAGATTTTTTTTTTAAAGGAACTAATTGCTAGGTCAAAAACATGAAGCATGGTTGCTGAAATAACACCAGAAGTACCGATTTAGTAGCAGGCTGCCCACCTGCTGTCAGAATGCTGTATTCCAGCCAAGCTCTCCTAGGATGATGATGGCTTGTTCCTTCCCCTAGGCCCAGTGCAAAGAGCTCCCTTGGGAATTAAGACTCTTCTGTAACTCAAGTCCCTCACTCTCATCTATCACTGTCAAATTGTTCCGATGATGATTCTATTCTGAAAGCAGGGCTGGTCACAGAGGTTCAGCTATGGGAAAGGAAGAAAGGAGCGAGAATTTTGTGCAATGGCTGCTTGGAGAGAGATGTGTTGTGCCAAAATAGAATCCACATTGCTGAAGACACGCGGCTTAAACACGGAAAGCCTTCTGTGAGTCATGTGGCAAGTGTAAAAAAAAATAACACAAGCTAAGAAATTAATTTCTTCCATATATTACGCTAGAGCCAGAGGGAAGGGAAGGGGGAAAAAAAACAGTATTTTGAAATGAAAACATAGATATTCTTCCCAGAAACAAAGCCAATACTTGAAGAAGAAAAAAATTTGTTGCCTTTTCATTAACATTTCTAGCTATGACAATGAAACATAGAACCTAGAGACTAGATTTGAGAGGTGGAAGAGAACTTCCCTGAAAGAGAAGTCATTAAGTCCAACCACCTCATTTTACAGATAAGGAAACTGAGTCCCAAAGACACTAAGTGATTTACCTAGGGTTACTTATCTAGATGGCTCAGTGGATAGAGAGCTGGGTCAGGAATGAGGAAGACTTAAACTTAAATCTGGCCTGAGACACTTACTGACCATGTGACCCTGGGCAAGTCACTTAACTTCTGCCTCAATCCACTGGAGAAGGAAATGACAAACCATTCCAATATCTTTGCCAAGAAAACCCAATGGAGAGTTTTGGTGTGCTATGGTCCTCAGAGTCACAAAGAGTCAGACGTGACTGAGTAACTGAATGACAACAACTTACCTACTTTGAAGCAGTATTCAAACACAGATCTTCCTGACTCCAAGCCTAACACTATTCATTAGGCTATCTCGCTTCTCAACCAATAAACTAGTTCATTGAATGTCACATTGTTTGAGGTGCTAATAAGCTAGAAGAGAAACTGTAGCACTGGCAGAGGTCACACCCCAGCAAAACTGTCTTGGCAGACAGACCAAACCAGGTTGAGGGTAACAACTAGACTTCAATCTATTCTGTGAGTTAGGGGGATGCTGTCATCAAGCACATAAAGACTTCCTGCAGTGGAATGGGTGAATGAGAACACTTTGTTCCAATGGCCATGAAGGTGGCTAAAGCAGGCTCTGTGGAACACTTAGAACTTGGTCAGACATCAAAGATGCCAAGGTTATCTACTGCATCCCATCACATCGCCAGTCATCCTGACTTTTGTCTTCCCACTGGACTTCAATGCCTCTGGAAGAAAAAGTAAGGCAACTGATTTTGTGCAACTCTGCCTCATTTAAATCCAATTCACATGCAAGTTATCACCCTGTGATGTCATTCATTGGTCCTCTTCAAAAATGAAGGACGAACAACAACATAAAAACAGAGGTCTTACTTTCAATAAGCTTTTGATCTCTTTGGGGAGACAAGATTGATATGTGAGAAATAATGAGAATAGTTACAAGATAATGTATCATCCAGGACAAGTCCTAAATTGTGTTGTCTAGATAGGAAGCACTACAGGAGAAAGGAATCCTTATTGTGGGCCAGGACATTTGGGAAGATCTTTATGAGGGTGAGAGGATTTAAAATGGGTCTCAAATCACCTCAAGCTACAACATATCACATTCACCAATCAATAAACCAATATTAATTACCTATCATATACTACTTACTGTGAAATATACAGAAGTAGAAAATATGTCCTGCCCTCAAGAGGTTTGTAATCTAATTAGTGAAGCAAGACAGTATGATTAAGTGTTAAATGAAACATGTTCTTAGGGCAGAGTTCCTGTTCTTATGAGGTCCATTTAAGAAACTGGGGATATTTAACCTAGAACAGTGAAGACATAGTGGGGGATAGCCCTCTGTAGGTGTTTTGAGGGCTGTTATGTATAAGAAGCTAGTTTATTTGGCTTGGCAGAACTGTGAGCAGAAATATGAGCAATGATTAAACATTACCAAGAGGAAAATATAGACTTGATATTAGGGGAAAAAAAAAAACAAACCAACTTCCTAATAACTAGAGTTGTCCCCAAGTGGAATGGGCTGCTTTGGGAGGTAGTGAGTTTCCTCTCCCTTAAAATCTTTAAGCAAAAGTTGGCTAACTACCACGATGCATTTTTAGGCATAGTTTAGGCTGAATGACCACTCAGATTCCTTCTAATTCTGGAATTTTGATAGAAATATAGGAGGTTTCCTGTAGATGAAACATTTGAGATAAGTAGGATTGGGATAAGGGGAAAATAAAGTATGCTAAAATACAGCACAGGAACAAGAATGAGCATGGGATATTCTAGGAATATTGAGGACCTGAGTCTAGGGATTCATATTTGGGGGTAGTGAAAAGAAGGAAATAAAATTACATAGTTAGGATAGAGTCACAAGCCTTGAAAGCCAAAGTTTAAATTTGCACACAAAGCTCCTACCCACCCACCCTCCTCTCAAAAAAGATTGCTCTTTAAAATCAATTGGCACTGGGATTTTAAGAAATTATTTTGGAGGTGATAGAGATGTTTGATTGAGAGACAAGTCAAATTTAGAGAAACAGCATGGTACCTTGGAAAAGAGTCTTGTTTTGGAGCCAAAGGGTGTAGGTTCAACTCTAGCTATGCATCTTATTAGCTGTGGGGACTTGGACTGGTCCCTTCACCTGGCTCTTAGTTGTGTGCTCTTCTATAAATTGAGGATGTTAGAATCATTTATTTATAAGGTCCCTTTCAGCTCCAAGATTAAAAATATAACTTTTACCTAAATAAATCTTTCATTCAAGGCCTTAATAAGGTATTTGTCAATCTTTACTCTTTAGAGAAACACCTGTCTGCCCTCCCTCTTCCCTCCTTTCACCTTAATACAAATAATTATTTACTGTTTACCAAACTATCAAACAGTCATAAAAATAATAAATAGGACAGTGCTTAGAATCCAGGAAGTCTGAAACTCAATCTTCTGCTCTCACTGCCAGACTACATTTCAGTCCTCTCGGGCCATATCCTTATTTTAACACCATCAAGTCTGGGAATGGAAGCCAGTGTGGTATAGTGGAAAGAGCCATAGAGCTGAAGTTAAAGGAGATGTGGGTTTGAATTCCATCTCAGATATTTGCTAGCCCTCTTCTCAAGGTGGTGAGAGAAGATTAAATCATATTATAATTTTACTCTCTATGTCCCTAGTACCTACTACAGTATTTTGCAAATAATAGGACCTCAATGAATATATGCTAAATAAAAAGTGAAGCACAGAAA
>CM053580.1:328607931-328663122 GCA_028627135.1 Pseudochirops cupreus | reverse complement strand
TAAAGGGTGCATATGTTTGGAAAATGTAACTATTGATCAGACACCATTTTGATTAAGATAGTCTAGAGACTATGTGACTCATGTGTAGGTTGAATAGTTTAAACAGAAAGAGCCCCCAAAATAGATGGCAGTAGCCTTGAGTTCTAGTCTTGGTTCCGGTACTTCCTAGCTATGTGACTGGTCAGGTCACTAAACTCCTCTGAGCCTCAGTGACCTCACCTGTAAAATGACCCATTTGTATCAGAGGATAGCTAAGCCCTCTTGCCATTTTTGGTTTTTTTTTTACATTCCAATGCCTCCGCCTGGGGACTTATCCTGGACAGGATCACGTTGGAGAATTTGTTAAGTTATTGTTGCAGCCACTAGGTGGCGGATCTCCAATAGATACACCTATTACACAAAGGTGACCTTCATTTGAGTAAATAGGGTACTTTCAAAGAAGTACTAAATTGTATCCCATATCTCAGAAGTGTAACAAAGCTATGTCTATGCAAAGCAGTACTTAGGAAAGTGAGTGCCAAAGGATGAGTCAGAATGTCTCATCTTAGACCTTGACTTCGACTCAACTCCCCACATCTATCTAGCTACCCAACTGACTTTCCTATCATTGGTTTGCCTATGTAGAATAATTCTGTACTTACTGACTAGAGGTGGCAATTGGCTCCATATGTGGGGCCTGTTTTTCTCTATCCGCTTAATCTCTGGCCCTCTGTTAAATCTATTGAGTAAAACAAAATTATGCCCACCTCATTATAGTATTTGAAGAGTACAAATGCTTTTGAAATTGGGTTGAAATCTAGAATTATGGGCCCAATAGTGGAAGATGGAGGTCCCGACCAGGTCCCTGACATCACGAGCTTATAATCTAATGGTTTCTATAGGATCATAGCTTGAAAACTGGCAGGGCTTCTATAGGTTATATTGTTCAAACTCTTTTTCTTACAGATGAGGGAACTGAGGCCCAGAGAGGTTAAGTGATTTATCCAAGAAGACCTAGCAACTGACAGAAAAGGGATTAGAACCCAGGTCCTCTCACTCCAAATTTAGCACTCTTTCCGCTATTTCAAGGTGAATACCAGTGTTTATTTGGGTATTATTTTGGGTAAAGTGTGAATAAAATAAGCTAGCTACAAAGTGGGTCCTTATTACTTTACCTGGGGCAAAATTCACTCAATACGTAGCAACAATAGCTAAAAATAATCTTTTATCATCATCATTTTAAAGTGCCCTCCAGGAATTGATTTATGCTGCTGACAGCCTAGTCACAGCTTTTGTTCTCAGCAGAGGAAGAGAGGGCACACACAGGCTACCCACCCTGGAACTGCCTCTTCTTTTGGCAGATACATAGACCCCGGATTAAAAAAAATAACAACATTAAGTACCCTACACTGAAGCCAAAAGGAAACCAAGACAAACCGTAGGCCCAGAGCCAAGAGGGCAGCTAAAATAAAAGGTCACATTTAAATTAAGATCCCTATGTCATTATTTCATTCACAAGTTGATCTGGAAGGGTGTCTGACAGAATGTAGGCTTCTTGAGGACAGGGACTGGTTGTTTGGTGAGTTTTTTTTAACTTTTTTTTATATCCTTATTGCTTTGCATAGTGCCTAAAATATGGTAAGTGATTAATAAATGCTTGTTGACTTGACTGACTGACTGATTGATGGATTGATTCTTGATCTCTAATAACCTGTAATTGTCTCTGACCTTTTTTCATTCCCAAGTCCATGGTAGAACTAATACCCAGAGAGATGAATTTTGTGTTCAAAGTCACACCATGAAAGAACATCAGGGCTGAGACTGGAAGCAGTATGGATCACAATGATCCTAGCTCTGGAGCTGGGAGGAATCTAAGAGGTCATCTAGTCCTACCCTCTCATTTTACAGATGAGGAAGGGAGTGACCCAGAGACATGAGTTCAAGTTCAATGTTCTCCTAGCTCCTGGGCCAATGCTCAACCTCTGTCTCAAAATATTGAGGGGCTTAAAGAAATGTCAAGCGACTCAAGTTACCTGGACTTAATTTGATTTTTAATTCCTACCACACATATCCCAAAATAATAAAATAGAGTGGACATAATAAATAATAATAAAGGATGGTGGGGTGGAGATCACAGCCAACCATTGTTATTTTATCCCTCGCATCTACAAATGGTGTAAGTTTGGGGTAAGGTAAGACAAATACAACCTTGAAGACTCAAGCCCAATGTATTCAAACCCCTCAGATGAGACCCAAGAAGAAACAGATGATTCTTGGTTCTTTTAGTTGTATGAGTTAAGCTGTCCTGTTGATAATTCCTAGGAGGTCTAGGGACATTAGCGTTCCAACTGGTGAGAACAACACCAGGGGTGTGGAGCTGGAAGGGGAGTGACTCAGTTACAGTGACATAGCCAGTCAATTCAGCCCTGCCAGAATTAGAGTTCAGGCCTTCCTGGCTTCAATCCCCTGATGAGATCATAAAGTCTTCTATTTGGAATAAAGGCAACAGAATTCCCCAAGGACAAACCATCCATTTAAAATGAGTGGCATGTCAGTGTGGTGCAATGGAAAGAGAGCTGCATGTGAAATCATGGAATCTGGGTTCAAATCTTGACTCTTCTCCTATTACTTGTGGGACCCTCAAGCAAGTCACTTTTGACCACTGCTTCCTAGACTATAAAATAAGGGGGTTTGACTAAATGGCCTGCAACCTTTAACTGAATCCACTCTTTAATTCTTTCTCGATCTCCAATTTAACCCCTTCAACCTTTAAATCTATGTGCTGATAATTTTCCTTTGGAGAGAAAAGGGAGAATGTGAAATTCTTTGGGGTGCTGGAAAAAATGGGCTGAGCTTGCAGTACTGAAATTAGTAACACCAGGCTTGATTCTGAATCCCAGATCTGCTACTGACAAGCTGGGTCACCTTGGACAAGTCACTTCACATTTCTAGGCCTCAGTTTTGTCATCTGTAACATGAGGGAGTTGCAAAACAGATTCTGAGGCCCTTCTGGCTCTTAGTCAATGATCCTATGAATTCTGAGTTGTGAAAACTGACTTCCTGGCAGTTTCTTCACCACCAGCCAAGGGTGGGACTGGTTCCATAGAGAGTCTTACCTGGCTGGAGTGACCTCAAAAAGTTCCCTCACTGCCCCTTGGAAAACAGGATGCTAAGGCCCCCCACTTGAACTCCAATGCTTACCTAACTATCCCAACTCTTACACATTCCCTAAAGGGCGAGATCAGTCCTGCCAAAGAGATTTTCAAGTTAAACAAACAAATACATTTTAACTTCTAATCCCCTGGAGAGAGAGTGAAAGAGAAGTGGGAGTGTGAGGGTGGGGAGCCCTCTCAAGACTCAGCTGTCTATGCAGGGCCTAGGAAAAAGGCCAAGGGCCTCCACAGCAAATAGGCTCCAGAGATACCAGATCTGACCTGGAAAAGAAGCCAGGACCTCAAGGGCCTCCCTATACCATCTCTCACATAAAGTCCTCTGAGACTTTCCTGGAACAAACAGAGTTTCATCTTCCAAGGCACCTACAGTAGCAAACAGCCTTCTGGTTTTATTTGCCCTTCCTGGGGAGGGTAGAAGGCCATGCCTGCCAGGGGTCTGAACCTGCAGTGGTGGTGTTACTGCTTGTCCAGAGGCCTCCACACAAGCCTGCCAGGCTCAACCCTCAAAACTGCCTCCTACCTCCCTCAAAAATATAGATAGCCCAGGATAGTAAAAATCCAGATTATAAGTTAATATACAGTAACCTCTCCAAACCACAGATCATAAACCTTTGGCATTAGTTGACCTCAAGTTCTTAGGAACATGAGTAAGTTTGTGTTTCTCCCCTCACCTCTCTACTAACTTTCAAGAAACTGGCCCAGGAATTAGAGTAAATTGGAGGCCGTTCAAAATTTTAAAAAGAAGAAGAAAAAAACACTGGCTTTTACATCGAGTAGCCTTTTTCTGAATTAAGAGATTTTTTTTTCTTTGCAAGGTCAGGTTGTGTATATTGGACTCCAAAAGCTGAGATCCCATTTCACTCTGAAACCATGACCCCTCTCCTAGAGGCAAAGCAAGAATTGGTTCCATTTTAATCCCCTGGTCCTAGCAGCTTAGATCCAGTGATGCTTCATTGATCTGTATTTCAAATACTCAATTTTGTTGCTTTAGCTTGATAGTAAATGAGATGTTATGAGTGTTTACTGAAGAAGGAGAAATTCCTACTTTGGGGTCTACCTGGGGCCTCAAAGCAGTGGTTTTGCCTTGTTTTATTTTGCCTTGTTCTGAATTTTAGTGGTCTGGAAGTGTGGAAGCAGAACCTTACCTTTAAGTAAAAGAACAAATGTTGTTTACTTTCTCCAGAAATCACGTTAGGATACCTTTCAATGAAAGAATTCAAGGTCCTTTCCAGATTGTACATTTTCCAGTTTTGAGAGGCTATATGGCATCATGGGTAGAGAATTGACCTTAGAGTCAGAGAAGCTTACTTTTAACACATACTAGTTCTTCAAACATGGTCAAGCCATTGAAAACCTCTCAGTAGCCCCAGTCACTGAGATGATAAATTACAAACCAAATGCCAGGGTACATGAACACAGGGAGTTTCCACTCCCTCCAGAAATGAAATCATAGGTCTAGACCGAGAAAAAGGAAAAAAAATGAAACAGAGTACAGGGCCTACTAACTGCTCAATGCTATTTGAAGTACCAGAGTAGGAATTCAGAGGAAAACATCCATATATTTCCTGCCCTCCTTGAGTTTACAATCCAGGGAGAGAATTGTATTTTGGACATTTGGAGCATACATGTAGCAATCAGCTAACAATACAAGAAAGTCTGGATGCACAGATAATTGCTTCCATAGACTTGTCTGAAACTAAACTAAGCTGACCTGCCAAATGAGAATTGGGAACACTCTGAGGCTATCCAGAATCAAGTAGAAAGTGTGGCCAGTAACTCTGTGACCAGAGGCTAAATTCAAAGGTGGGGACTAGCCCCAAGTCGGAGATTTTTAAAACATTTGACTTCCACTGCTTGGTTGGAAGCTCTTCCAAACTGCTTGTTTTTTGGGAAGCTGGTGTTTTGCTTAATTTATGTGCTTCTTGGAAAAGTCATGGGATCATAGGATAGTAGTTTTGGAACAAAAAAAAAAAAGCTTCAAGAAGCCATCTAATCTAATCCCCTCATTTCACAGATGAGGAAACTGAGGCCCAGGGAGGTTAAGTTACTTATCTAAAGGTCATATAGGTCGAAAGTGTCATAAGTGGAATTAGAGGACAGGTCCTCAGATTTCAAAGCAAGGGCTGTCTCTCTGATTTATAAAAATGCAAACATATTTCAGTTACACATATAGAAGTTTACTGTAAATAAATCCTACAATTAGCCAACGCTTTTCTTTAAAAAATAAATGAATGAATAAGGACAAAGCAGCATGATGTTAGTGTGGGAAGTCGCAGGAACAGACAACAGGAGGCTTACATTCTCTTTCTAGCTAGACTCCTAAGTAGTAACTCTGTGACCTTGAACGACTCATTTCTTTCTCAGTCTCAGTTCTCTCATGTGTAAATTGAGGGAGGGAGAAGTTGGGCCAGATGATTTCCAAGTTCTTTTCCAACTCAGAGCCAATGAATCTCAGAGATGGGAAGCTTAGCAATGTGAACAAGCATCTCAATTTATCTATTTCATTGAGAATTTCTATATGGATTCATGTAATTTGACATGTAACCATGTGGAAAATCAAGGTACATGAGTACCTAGTAATGGGGACCTAGAAGCAGGGCGTGCTTGTCTAACTGAGCCCGTCAAGTGTTAACTGAGTCAGCTCTATCAGTCCAGTAGAAGCAAACAGGGTTTCCTCAAAGTTTAGCTTTGAACCAAGAAATACCCATCAGGAACATGGGTACTTTTCCAGCCAGTCAGATAACAAATTCAAAGTCAGAAAACAAATATACATATATATGTATGTGTGTTTATGTATGTATATTTGTATGTATATATAAATATATATAAATATGTGTGAATGCACATACTACATATACATATATGTGCATATAACAATACGTGTATTTATATATACATACACACATATACATATACACATGTATGCATACATATGTAATATAGCATACAATATATTGTATAGCATACAAAGAAAGACAAAAACACGGAAGTTAGTTCAGGCCTTCAGATCTCAAAACCACTAAGACTGGCAGGAGCCTGAAGTCTCCTTTGTTCTATAACTGTTAGGAATAATAGACCTCTCAGCTGGTTGGGCTAGTAGGCATGATTTTCAATGGAGCCATTGCTAGAATTTTTTTTTACCTGGGGCAAAAACATTTAGGATAGGTATTGGGGGGAGTTGTTCAGAAGATTGTCCAACCAGGTACAGTTACACTGGGAAAGGGGTGATCCTTTCCCTCAGAGTCTGACCTTTGTCTTTGTGGGTGGGTAGGCCTGGAAGAACACCAGAGTGAAAACCCTGGGAGATAAAGGGAAAGGTATGGTAGTAGGAGCCAATAAAAGACCTCAAGGTGATTGCCTTAGAGAAGAAGCATACTCCTCTACCCCTCATGTAGTCATCCTAAGGTACTGTCCCATTGTTTCACATAATTTCTATGTCTTTATTAATCACCTACTCTGTGCCAAGTGCAGTGATAGGCACTAGAGATGCAAAGAATGAAATAATCTCAAGGAATTACTTTCTAAATTGTCCATTTTGCAAGGGTCCACTTAACTAAAACTAGGTAATATGGTCCACAAGCCCATTTAACACATAAAGTACTGACCATCATGGTAAGCTCATACAAATGAGAGGGGACAGTGCTATCACATCCTCCTTGTGATGGAGCTCCCACTCTTCTATCAGGATACCTCTTGTACCATTTGTGATGGGCAGGGCTATTTGACATACAGAACCAGTACTACAATTCAATATTATAGCTCCATCTGGTCTAATGCCATCAGGAATTCTTTGGCCTCAAAGCCCACCTCAGTAGGCCAACCGACCTGAAAAAATATATATGTGTTTTTGTACAATTTCTGGTAGCCGAAATTGGGAAAGTTATACTCCTCCAACCAACTAGCCACGAGCCCTACAAAGTAAAGAAGAGGGTTCTGTTCTTAGACAGACCTTAGAGCAGAACCTGTGGGTTGCGACCCCTTTGGAATGACCCTTTCACAGGGGCAACCTGAAAACACATATTTCCAATGGTCTTAGGAACCGAGACACCGCTTCTCTATCCATCTCCAGGCGGGTCCACCCACATGCAGATATGCCCACATATGAGTATTAAAGGGTCGTGGCATTAGGAAGGTTGAGAACCACTGCCTTAGAGAATACTCCCAGTGACAGCAAGCACTGTCAGCTGTCTTAGAAGCAGTGTGTTACAGAGCATTGGGCGATAAATCAAGTTACAGAATGATAGCCTCTCCCTCTTAAAACAGGGTAGGCATTAGTGATGGAAGCACATAGTAAGGGCTTAATAAATATTTGACTGACTGAAGCTCAAGAAAGTGGGCAATTCCAGGAAGTAGCAGGAGACCGTGACTTAGAGAAGCCAAATTTATGAAAAGATTCAGATTGTCAACAGTAGATTTCATAGAATCCAGAGGCCTTTAATGGCTACCTCCTCTGGACTAGGGCACTAAGAAGAGATGTTTGGGTGAGGCAATCCTCACCCATCCCTCAGGCTTCTTAGGTCAGGGAAGGTGCACATGCTCAAACAGTTCCACCCTCCCATCTCACCTCAACCCTAAAATCATGCCTTGTGGGAGCTTCTGGAGAAGGTGACTTTTATGGTTGTAATCATCAAGCCAAATGATGAGCTCATAGCTCAGTTGAAGATTTACACCCACAACTTTAGTAGAGGAACAAAAAAGAAATAGAAAAGGTTCTGGGTCTCCCCTTTTGGTATGCGTCAGCTCAGGGTATAATTCTCAGTCCTGCCTTCTGTCCTGAAAGAAAGAAAGTGCTTAAATTCAAACCCTATGGGATTTTACCCTATTTAAAGTCTGGAAAGATTATTCTCCTCCTGTGATCCATCTGACTAGGCAGACTTATATGAAGAAAACGGAAGAGTAAGATATTTTAGAGAGATAAAGATTAAGGGGAGAGAGCAGAAAAAAGGGGAACTATTCCTATCCAAACAATGTTAAAAAAAAGAGTTGAGCATAAGCACACGCAGATCATACTCTGGGAAATCTGCATATATGCCTGTGTCTTCTTTTCTACTCCTCTGAGGTTCTCTACTCCTGTATAATCATTCAAGGTAACAAATGCATATTGAATATACAACGAATTTGTTTGGTCAATGTTTCCAGGCCTGTCAATCTGTACTCTACTTTTGGAGTTTACTATAATTAGTTTTGATTTTTTTGATACAGATAATTCAAGCAAAAAAAAAAGTTCCCAATCAAAAAATCTCAACAATAAATTTTAATGTCAAAAAAATTTTTTTTTGCTTTTGGACTAAATTATCCAAATTCCTTTAATGTAAAAGAGAATTATGATTGATACATCAATGAATTCATGATCTCATCAATGTGGATGCTATCTCTATTGATTCAGAGTACTTACTCTCCATACTTCTTTATTTTTTTTTTGAGTCCTTTCATAAATCTCCTATTACCCGTGACAAGGACCCCTCAACTGATCTTAGGGGTATATTCAGAAAGGCCTATTTTGTCTTTCAGCTTATCATGCTACTATAAAGAGTTTACACTAGGAAATCTCCAAATATGCATGTACTTAAGTTTCCACAAAATTTTGAACTGGGATCCAAAATTCCTGTATAAGCATTCAGAGTAACAACTGCCTATAGGGTATAGAACAATCTTTATTTTATCCCACAACGAAAAAAAGTGAAGAAGACATAAAGGACTCAGTGAAGTCTATAAACAAATACAGAAAACATGTAGAACACTTACATAATTCCCTTTAGAAGTAATTGAACTCAGGATTGTCAATGGGAAAAACAATCTGAAATTCCAGTGAATCTCTAGCCTTCCCATAGGCTTCTAGACACCTCCTCCCAGATTTTTGTTGCCCTCTGCCTTTAAACTCTATCCTGCCTCCCCCAATGCTGAAGGCAAATACTCTGGGGCTTCTTGAAAGGCAAATAAGTCCCTACCACTAAACTTACATGGTGGGAATCCCTCCCAGTGGTAGCAAAAAGAAAAGTACAGGTCTTCTGCTCCCCCACTTTCTATTTTCCTCTAAGATGAGGGGTCATGTGTGTGATGATCTCATTTCTTGAAGAGGTATAGTACTCAGGAACTCTCCTTTTCTTTAGAGAATCAGGTCCCAAATACTTGAACTTGCAAATACTTAAAAGGCAACATCCAAGGTTGGCACTGCCCAAGAAATCTCGCTTCTCTGGCCTTCTACTGGTTCTTTTAAAATTTGGGGGCTTTTGGCACAGCATTCAGGCTATCCTTTCATTATCCCTCTGTAAAGGAATGACTGGCCAATGAGCCCAATCCTTATGAGCACGGGCAAAATGCTTAGCTGATATAATACCCTCATAGACTTTGGAGCATGTGCAGACATTCTTTAACTGGTTCTGGTCTGCTAACCATGTGATGAAAGGAAGCCTCTTTGATTGGCTATGGAACCAGAAGTGGGATGCATTCAAATGGTACTGGCTGACAGAATGGCTCTTAGCTCTGGCTTTTTCTGGCTTTATATGGCATTGGAGATGGAAGACATGTTAACTGTGGGCCTCCAGGTGAGAGAAGGGCCTCAGGCTGTCTCCCAAAGCCAGCATAAAGCTGAGAGCTCAAGACCTTCTGTTACTTCTGTTGCTACTATGTCCCTTCATTCTATGACTTTGAAAAATCAGTCAATTAATAAGCATTTATCAAGTTCCTACTGTATGCTAAGGCTACAAAATGAAGGAAAAGGCAGTTCCTGCCCTTAAGGAGCTTAGACTCTAAAGAAGAAGACAACACACAAACAAATATATCCAAAGCACACTATATACAGGATAAAAAGGAAATGATGAACAGAGAGAAAACAGTGGAATTAAGAGCAGTTTTAGGGAAGACTTCCAATAGAGGGGAGGATTTTAGTTGGGACTTAAAGGATGCCAGGGAGGTCAGCAGTCTGAGTGGAAGAAAGAGAGTGTTCCAGGCATAGAAGACAGCCCAGAGCTGAGATAATGTCTTGTTTGTGGAACAGCCAGGGAGAAGCAAGTGTCACAATGTTCATGACAGGGGCAATTAGGTGGTGCAGTAAATAGAGCACCTGCCCTGGAGTCAGAAGGACCTGAGTTCAAATCCAGTCTCGGACACTTAACACTTACTAGCTGTGTGACCTTGGGCAAGTCACTTAACCCCAATTGCCTTGCTTTTCCCTCTCAAAAAAAAAAAACAAAACAACAAAGACTGGAAAAGCAGAAGGGAGGTAGTTTATAAAAGGCTTTGGATAACCAACAGCATTTTGTTTTTGTTCCTAGAGGCAACAGGAAGCCAGAGTCATAATGGTCAGGCACCAGAAATCTGGGAGCTTGAATCCAAGTTGGAATTTACAGGAAGCCAGATAGTAGACATAAAAGTGTAAAGTGACCAGCTCAACCCAGCCCTACCATAGCTAGGATATGGATGCATCCAGCATCTATGCCAAATTTGGAAATTAACTTGGAAGAACCAATGCTTTATAGAAAATGCCTAAATGCCTTAAAATGCCTTAAACTGAACAATGGTGGTTGACTCTGTAGTCTCTGCTGTTGGGTGGGCTGAGACCAATAGATCACTTGGGTCTGGGAGTTCTAAGCTACAGTAGGACTAAAATCAGTCAGACATTCACATTAAGGGCATCAACAATATAGGCAGCCCCTGGGAGCAGAAAACCACCAGGCCTGCCTAAGTTGGGACAAACCAGCCCAGGCTGGGAAAAAAAGAGCCGGTTAAATCTTCAGCATCAGTCAATTCTGGGACCAGGCCTATGAGTAGCCATGGCACTTCCATACTGGGTGAAACAGGAAGACTCAGTATCCCCTAAAAATGCTTGAAGTTTGAGCCCACTCTTCCTAGGAAATAACATAATATAGGGGAGAGTATGCCCCTAGGGGAAAGATCAGAAAATGTTTTTTCTTCTGTTTTTGTAATATCTTCATTGGAAATACCCCTTTGCAAAATAATGTTAATTGTTTAAATGGAACTGGTGTACTGATTCTTCATGGTCAAAGTAAGAATTCACCAGAATGAGGGCTCAAGCTGATAACATCATAGAATGATACTGCCACTGCCCATCATGGGTACCCTAGACCAGGGCTTCCTAAACTTTTTCTACTCGGAACCTCTTTTTGCTCTTCAGCAGTTTGTTGGCATCCATGGCGATAGCATACACAGGGCAAAGTACACATGCTTTGCATTCAGAACCAAGGCTGCCGTGAAGTTTCATGAAGGACAAATGCTACCAGAAACACTTCAGATCTACCACATGTTTGATTTCTAATTAATTTTTGGTTGTTGCACATTCAGAAACCTTTTACTGTTGCCAAAGTTTTCATGACTCCATGTGGGGCCACAACCCACAGTTTAAGAAGCACTGCCCTAGACCAGCAAGAGAAGATATAGTCAGCCTATCTCTGAAAACCCAACTTCCTATAGTGCACCTATGAGTGGGAAGAGTGAGGTCAGAGTTTTACTGCACCTTACTTTGCATGCATGACCAGTCCACTTCTTTTTTGAATCATGTATGTCCTTAATAATGTTTTCAATACCCCCTCCCATGAGCAAGCCAGCCTTGGTGAAATTCATTTTCCTATCATGTGTTTACAGAATCATGCAGAATTTTGATTCTTCTGAGACTGTGCTATCTAAAGGCTCATAGCCAAATAAAGACAGAAGAATAATCCTATTAAAAAGATGAACTTTTGCTTCCACCAGCAGCTTAGATAACTGAAAGCACAGGGTTGTCTCCCAAATGGGATTCTGCCAGAGCTCTTTTCCTCATTTAGTTCTGCTCATAGTTCATTGTTCATTGGAAGTACCTGCCCAAGATATGTGGATTACAGCAATAATTCAGTGAGAAAACTTTCCAAGTGCATGCTATAATCTGGCTAATATGTGTTTTCTATTCACTTTGCTGAAAATCAGTGTGGTATAGTAAATAGAGTATTAAACATGTAGTTAGGAAAACTGAGGTTCAAATACTGTCCCTGATACTTAGTAAGTGACCATGGGCAAGTCACTTAATCTCCCTGAGCCTTAGCTGCTTCATCTGTAAAGTAGAAACAATGATTGTAGTACCTACTTTGCTAGATTATTGTAAGGTTTAAATTGTAAGGTTTAAGTTTGTTTAAAATGTGAGAAAAAGATAACCTAAGCAATTTTAAGGCATTTCATTTTGTCTTCTTTATTAATGGTATAAAACTTTTCTTAATTGAGAATATTCTTAAATGAGAGCAATTACATTGAATATACTTCATTGTTTTTCCAAATCTTGGTTTAACTTTTTATCATGCAGCAATTCAAAGGCCATGTTCTAAGATCAGTTTGGTTTTGATAATTGTCATGGCTGGAAAAGATGCTTTGAAAAGCTACATCAATCCAAATAGAAGAAGCGTATCACTAGTTGCACTTGCTTAATCATGAGACTCATTTTTCAATTCCATCTGTCAATTATACATTGGGGAGTTTTTGCTGAAATTTAGCTAGTATCATGTCAGTCAGCATTGATTACTCACTTACTATATACCAAACACTATGCTAAGTCGTGGGAAAACAAATACAAGTAAAAATACAGATAGTCTCTGCCTTCAGAGAGCTTACTTTCTAATGAGGGAAGGCAACAGATAGAAGGGAGTTGAAAAATAAAGGGGCAGGAAAATCTGGAAAGTCAGGAGCAGAACCTGAAGAAGAATGAAGATATAAACATGGTGGACCTGGTCACTTTTCTTGGGGCAGGGGAAGAAGGAAGGTGCAGAGAGTGAGGAGCAGAACCTTGAAAAAAACTAGGGAATGGTCTGGATACTTCCCTTAAAATGGAGGTTCTGGGAGGATTGTTGTTTACCCTTCATTCTTGAAGAGGACCAATGACATCAGGAGGGTGATGGCTTGACTTGCAAGGGAATTAGATTTAAGCGAGGCAGGGCTGGGCAATGTCATCATTGCTCTTCTGCAGAGTAATCATAGTCCGATGTTAAGACATAGGTTAGGACGACTGGTGATGGCCCCGAATGCAGTGGGAGACCCTGGCCTTTCCAGGTCTCAGTTTGTCTGATGCAATGCCCATTTGGTGATTAAAGGCTAAGTAGGAAATGAGACAAAAGATGGCCTAGTTTGACTTCTCAAAAGAATGAATCCCTGGGAGGAACTGACCGATCAGAGGAAGGAGCTACAAAGTCAAATTAACTTCTAGGATAAGATGGTTGCAGGGGAAGAGTGAATTTCCAGAGTGAAAAGGCTGCTATGACATGGCAGACAATGTGTACACCAGATTTCAAGCCTGGAGTATTTTATTTCAGACTTTCCTAAATGGTGAAGAGAATGATCACTGGCTGCTGCAGTTCTGCTCGAGGAGTAGAGTTGATGTGAAAGCTTTGAGGCACCTAGGTGGTGAAGTAGAGAGAGTGCTGGATCTGGAGTCAAGAAGATGAATTCAAAGCTGGGCTCCGAAGCTTACTAGCTGTGTGACCCTGGGAAAGGCACTTAAAAAAAAAACAACCTTCATTTGCCTCAGTTTCCTCAATTGTAAAAAAATGAGGATAATAACAGCTCAATCCTGTTCTCAAGGAACTTGTATTCTAATTTATCAGATTAGATAAAACCAGATATTACAACCCATGGATTCACTAAATCAGGTACCTGCAATGCATTGCAACAAGGAAACTGACAAACAAGGGCACCACCATCAACCTCTCCTGTTGGGGACCTCCTACTCTTTCTTCTGGATACCTCATGTGATCAATCAGTCAATAAACCCTTCTTAAGTACCTGTTGTGTTCATGACACTGTGCTAAGTTCTGAGAATATGAAGAAAGGCAAAAAGACTGCTTTCAAGGAGTTCATGATCTAACTTGGGAAACAACATACAAATCTGTACAAACAAGCTATAAGTAGGATAAATTGGAAATAATCAACAGAGAGAACAGTACTGGAATGACAGGACCAAGTAAGGGGATCAGTTTCAATCTGTATATTAAATAATGGTACAGCTTAATTATTTTTAGATCAAACGAAATAAAAATAGGAATTCTAATATCTTCTTCTTCCACCTCAGTGGATCATCTTGTGTACCCCTTAGGGTATACACACCCCACTTGGAAGATTGTTGCTCTAAAGAACTCAGCTTACAACACCATGTGTGTGGCAATCTTCCAATACCACCTGGGGAGTGCCCTTCTTGTTCTATTACACCTCATCTTTGTCATAGTGATGGCCTCTCAATGCCACACAGGTAGTAAACTTGTTTTATTCTGAGTCCATTTGTGTGTGTTGCATTTACACACACTCACACACACACACACGCTAATTCATTTCACCAATATATCCTGTCCACAGAAAATGACACTGACTATATCAGTGCTGGGTCCCTAATAAATGCCTTTGAGTTTCAAAGGTGAATCTGCTCATTACATTTGAAATAAAATCTCTAAGTAAGAGTTAATGAACCAAGGCATGGGAGTACCTTCACCACAGATAGAGAATCCCACTTCTGCCCATGATATTCTGCATGATACAGGAGTGTGCATATCTTGGCTAAGCATATGTCTGCCTGGTTTTTACCTTACTTGATCTTGATATAGTGAATCATTGATCAAAGTTATTTTCATAGCCACAGTTGTCAAATAAATTATTTTGCCACAAGTGTTATACATGTATCAGGAGAGACCATGTAGTGCAATGGTTAAAAAGCCAGTCTCAGAGTAAGAAAGACTTATGCTTGGCTTGTGACCTTGAGCAAGACATCCAACCCCTCTCAGTACTATAAGCAAATTTCATGGTCTATATATTAAAGTACAGTTTCTTATTTGCATTGGTAGAGGGAGTTTCCTCACTGAAAGTTATCTAAATTAATAAAATCACAGATATAGACTAAAAACAGTTATATATGATGTGTCATTTGTATGATTTTTAACACACACACACGGGGAATACCTTGTTTGAGGAGAACCTTAAACATACTGAACATTTTGCTCTACTAAAGCAAAAAAAAATTAAATCAACAACAAAATAAACACAACAGGATTTTATATATATATATATATATATATATATATATATGAATAAGGTTTAGTTTTGAATAAATAGAGGACTTATTATACCTTGCGAGTCGACTCCTTAAAGTATATATTCACAGCAGCAGCCCTCAAGTGCCTTGATTGGAGTTACAATTGGTGAAGTTGACCAAAGAAAGAAAAATGGCAAATATTGAGGGGCTGTGGGAAAACAGGCATTGCTGGTGGAGCTGTAAATTGGTCCAGCCAGATGCTGGAAAGGAATTGAAAACTATGCCCCCCAAATTACTAATGTGCATTTGCCTTTTGACCTAGCAATGTCACCTATACCCAAAGAAGTGTTTCTAAAAAGAGGAAAAGATTCTGAAAGTACAAAAATATTTATAGCAGCTCTTTTAATAGTGACAAAGAACTGGAAACAGGAGTTGCCCATCAACTGGGGATTGTTTGAACAAATGATGGCATATAACTGTAATGAAACAGCATTATGCTGTAAGAATGGAGTAAGAAATTGTTTCAGAGAAACCTGGAAAGACTGGTATGAATGGATACAACATGAAGTGAACAGAACAGGAGAACCAATTTATACTATACTAACATTGCAAAAGTTAACAATCTAAAAAACTTAAGAACCTTGATCAACACAGTGACCAACCACAATTCCAAAATGTGAGGCAGCTGGTGATAGAGTGCTGGGCTTGGAGTCATGAAGAGCTGGATTCACATATAGCCTCAGTCATTAGCTATGTGACTCTGGGCAAGTCATCTGACTTCTGTTTGCCTCAGTTTCTTCATCTGTAATTTATTTATTTTTAGTTTTCAACATTCACTTCCACAAGATTTTGAATTCCAAATTTTCTCCCCATCTCTCCCCTGCCCCCATGCCAAGACTGTGTGTATTCTGCTTATCCCTTCCCCTAATCTGCCTTCCCTTCTATCACCCCCCCTTCTCTTATCCCTTATCCCTTCTATTGTCTTGTAGGGTGAGATAGATTTCTGTACCCCATTGACTGTGTATCTTATTTCCCACTTGCATGTAAAAACAATTTTTAATATTCATTTTTAAAACTGTGGGTTCCAAATTCTCTCCTTTCCTCCTTCCCCACCCACCCTCAGTGAGAAGGCAAGCAACTCAATATAGGTTATACATGTATAGTCATGCAAAACACTTCCATAACAGTCATGTTGTGAAAGACTAAGTAACTATATTTCCCTCAATCCTAACCCGGCCTCATTTATTCTATTTTCTCCATTGACCCTGTCCCTCCTCGAAAGTGTTTGCTCCCCCATTCTACCCTCCCTTCTGTCACCTATCTATCCCTCTTATCCACTTCTCTCCTATTTTTCTTTGGGTAAGATAGATTTCCATATCCAGTTGAGTGTGTATGTTATTCCCTCCTTACTTAAGTCAAATACAATGAGAGTAAGGTTCACACATTCCCTCTCACCTCCCCCTCTTCCTCTTCATTGTAAGAGCTTTTTCTTGCCTTTTTAATGTGAGATAATTTATCCCATTTTACCTCTCCCTTTCCCCTTCTCCTGGTATGTTCCTCTCTCACCCCTTACTTTTATTTTTTAGATATCATCCCTTCATATTCAATTCACCCTCTGCCCTCTGTGTGTGTATACATATATAAATATATATATATTAAAATGTATATATGTATATATATATCTATATATATCTATATATATATATATATATATATTCCCTCCAAAATGAGAAAGGTCTCATGAGTTAAAAAATATGTTATGTTTCATGTAGGAATGTAAACAGTTCAGCTTTAAAAAATCCCTTATGATTTCTTTTTCCTGTTTGCCTTTTCATGCTTCTCTTGAGTCTTACATCTGAAAGTCAATTTTTCTCTTTAGCTCTTGTTTTCTTCTCAAGAAAGCATTAAATTCCTCTACATCATTGAATATCAGTTTTTCTCCTTCATCAATTACATTCAATTTTGCTGGGTAGGTGATGCTTGGTTTTAATTCTAGCTCCTTTGACCTCTGTAATATCATATTCCAAGCCCTCCAGTCCCTTAATGTAGAAGCTGCTAAATCTTGTGTTATCCTGATCGTTCTTCCACAATACTTGAATTGTTTCTTGCTTATAATATTTTCTTCTTGACCTGGGAACTCTGGGATTTGGCTACAATATTCCTGGGAGTTATCCTTTTGGGAATCTCTTTCAGCAGGTGACTGGTTCTTCACCTGTAAAATGGGAATAATAATAGCACCTATTTCACAGGGTTGTTAGGAGGATCCAATGAGATAATATTTGTAAAAAGCACTCAGCACAGAGCTTGGCACAGGGCAAATACTATACACATAACTGCTTCTTCTTTTCCCTTCCCTACTAATATCCTGACAGAGACATGATAGATTAATATGCAGAATGAGACCCATTTTTGGAGATAGCCAATATGGGAATCTGTTACAAGAGGCCTTGTTTATCTTTTTCCCCCAAGGAGAGGGGTAGTGAAGAAATGGGAGGAAGAAAAAAATGCTTGACAATTTGTTTTTATTTTTTTAGAATGTCCTTGATGAATATCTAATAATTAGAATTGCTACTGGGTCCTTTGGGTGCTTTGGAATTTTATTAAGGGTCCCTCTCATCTCTGAACCCGTGCACTAAGTGGCTAGGTTCGGTTCCAAAGAATTTAATAGGCTCTAATAAGAGTTTCAAACTCTTTCCTTTCACTATTTGGTTCATTATACCACCCCCACCCTGCCCCATCCCAGTCTTCCTGGGGAAAATTACTTAAAATTTAAGTTTGGTTCATATCAAAGGTTTCTTCAAAGGGGCTGGGTGGTGGGGGCAAGAAAAATACTCAATGTTCAATGTAAACCAGGTGTGGAACACCTATTTATTTCCTCCACACAAAAGAAATACTTTTAAACAATTCTTATAAGTATGCATTAATAAAACAATCAGGAATAATAAATGCTAGCATCATGTCGCAGGAGGTTGAGATTTAAACAGAAGAATATAAAGGAGTTTCTGGAACTGTTGAATAGGCATTTAACATTTCATCTCTCTCTGCACTGGCTCCTTCTAGGTAGATGTCTTCTGGCAAGCCAGACTAGGAATTGGGTTTATCCTTTGGCCAGTGGTCATCTTCTCCAAGAGTAGGAGTTCCCCCTCCCACCAGGCAGTTTCCTAACAACTGGGTCTAGTGGATCTTCAGACCTCCCAAATTTATGAGTTCTCCTCAAGATTGGACACAGTCATCTCAGGATTCAATTACCTACACTCAGGGAAGAAACACAAATGGGGGAAAGGCAACAAGGAAATCCATGGGCCAAACTAAACTTATCTAGTCGAGCCCCTACTTTAGCTCCCATGAGTTGATTGTTTGGCATTTCTCCCAGAATAGAGGGAAAGGACATTAGTCTTCTCCAATCCACCCCTCCACAAAGAAACTCAAATAGCTCTGACACAATTCACAAATAAAAAGTAGACTTCCAGATATGGGTCACTTTCTTTTCAAGATCCACTGACTTATTAACTGTTATCTTCAAAGTAAGTGAGCCCTTCAGCAATGTCACACATGGCCTCAGTGCAGTTGGGGGTGAGGATCCCCCAAAGTACCCAAGGGCTGAGCTAATATATGTGGTCAGCTGAAAGTAGCCAGGAGAACTCTATACACACCCTGTAACACATAAGTAAAGTATTCTCATAAAAATATTATGAAAGTGAGAAAATAGATGTATAGGTTGCTATATTCTCAAATGTCTTTTGGAGAGACAAAAATATTGTCTGTGATGCTCTTTTTCATTAATCTGGAATCTTTCCTTCCTTGAGCTGTTTTGAAAATCAAATGTCTTTAAAGTTGTGTCACTACCAGCATGGATTTCTTCTCAGTGTGTTTAGTCAAGTTCAGTTGCTATTCCTATCTTTATCTCCAATGCCATTTCTAACATAGTAAAATGGGGACTAAGGTAGGGGCACCACTGAGATAGTGTTTCCACTATCATCACTGATAGCATAGAAACACCAGTAGATCTCTTTCACGCCTATTTTTATCCTCCCATTCTAATCTACAGATGTTCTTAGGACAGCCTGACTTAATTGGATCTTGTGCCAAGTTTTCTATGGACTCTCTTTGCCCTCACTTTCTTTGTACTGTTTTGAGAAGTGTTACCACTAATAACTTTCAGTCTTCCCCATTTATTCTACAATATTTCAATGGATCTATGATGTCATTGGGAACTTCTCTCCATTGATGTAAATGATAAACTATTCCTGACCATCTGATATGACTCTTGCTCATATCCTCCCACCATCCTCCCTCCCTCTCTTCTTTTCTTCCTTCCTTCTTTCCTTTTCTCTTTATCTTCCCAATTTCCTTCCTTACCTCCTTCCTTCTTTTCCTCCTTCCTCTTTCCTTTTCTTTCTTTTTTCTTTCTTCCTTTCTTTTTTCTTCCTTCCTTCCTTCCTTTCTTCCTTTCTTTCTCTCTTTCTTCTGAGTCTCCCTCTCTTACCTATGTTAGAAATTCAGAGGCCACACACAGCACTGACCCTACTACTACAGGGACTTTGATCTACTCTGTTTCTAACCTGCTGTGGTTTATTCTTCTTAGGCAACATGGTACCCCTCACCCCACCCCATTCCCTACTTCCAGGGACTTCATTATATTGATGTGTGAAGACCTGATCAACTTAGCCCATTACAGCTCAAGAAAATCACCAGTCTTAGCCTCCTCGATAACTAGAATTATAAATTCTCGTGACCTTCCTAACATTTTTTTTATGTTTCAAGGATATCAATGGAGTGTTCAAGCTGTCCCATCAGTTATCTCTCACTCTCACCTCACAACTGGCACATCTTCTTATTGAATTATAATTTTGATTATTACATTTGATTAGTTGATTATTATATAAATTCAATCATTCTTTGATGACATCTTTGTATTGCTTCTCTGGCATAATTCCTAGTTTGTCAAGATTTTCAGCCTAAGCACACCAACCATGTGCCTCTCCACTGCCTTTTGAGTGATTTTTAACTTCAGGTCTTAATAGATTTAAGTATTCTGTGACTCACAGCCATATGATATCTCTAGAAAAATATTGACATATAAGAATGTGTCTGATTTCCAAGAACCAGATTAAGTAAAGAGAAGCTCTTCACCAGTAGACTAACCACTTTGTAGTGATTTTTTTTGCACATGAGATCACCAACTCTATGGATTTCAAATGAGCTTATATTCTAAACCAGTGTTGTCCTTGGCCATCAGATGAACTTCTCTTCACTTGACAAAGAAATCAAGTGTTTTCTGAGTGGGGCAATTTCTGGACTTTCTTGGCCTCCTCTTTGTGGTAACTGATTTGCATTCTAAGAAAGAATGAGAGAATCAATGTTTTCACTTTTTTTCCATTTCTCACTTTTCAGAGTCAAAAGCTCACTTAAACAAATTTGGTCAGAACTGTGATCACATGCAATGTATGTTTGTCTCCAATTTGGTATTGATTTTGATCCTTACGTTAGCAATTTGATTTCTTGATTACACACAAAAATCATATCATCAATCATTTTTTTCCTGTCCACAAAAATATAGTCAATTTTGTTTCTTTTTTTTCTAATGTTGTTAGGTACTTGACATGTCCAGCAATCTGAATCCCCACTTAAAGGAAGTATCCCCAACATATAGTTTTTGAGCAGTCTACAAGCCCAGTACTTTGTTACATCCTTTGAAAAGAGCCAAATTTTTATAAATTTTCTTTTTTATTATGAACTTAACAATCATCAGCAAGCACAAATATTTAAATATTAAAAGAGCAAAAAATAAAATTGAATATGAAATTATGAATTTCTCTTATGTATTTTGTGTTTTAAGAGTATGTTAAAATTAACAAGTTAGAAACAAAGTTGCCAAATTTTTGTCTTCTTATGAACTTCTTTTTGTTTTCTACTATGTATTTTACATGTTTTAATGATACTTTTTCTTCCCCTTTTTTGCCTATTCCTCCCTCTGTGCATACATACTAACTTATACCCTCCCCCCAAGTAAGAGCTCTCTCTTATAACAAATAACTATAGTCAAAACATATCAAGACATTGGCCATGTATGAAAATGTATATCATGTTCTAGTCTATCACCCCTTTCACAAGAGAAAGAAGGCATGTTCCATTATCAGCCTTCTGCATTAACCAAAGTATGAACTCAGAATTCAACAAAGTTTTTGCCATTTCCCTCAATAATCACCTTTACATTAGAGCCAAGGTACATTTAGACATTTTGGGCTATCTTGTCCAGTTTTTCATGCCATTTTTCCTCCTCTTTTACAACAGATGTTGGCACATACCAGAGTATCTTTATGATTGTGTTGGCTTATGTTTGTCATGACTACTTCAAGGTGAGATGGTCAAATAACCCATGAAATGATATTTCTGTGTCCTTGGGTCATGCAATGAGATCAGCTCTGCCAATTCTTTACTCATCTCTCTAAGAAAAATCTATGGACCAACCTTCTGGTAGGCAACAATTCCTTTCTTGTCTCCTAGTTTCATTTATAGCAGTAATGTCAACATAGATGTGGTTCAGTTCCTCCAGCAATGTATCAACTCTGTCATCAGTAAAAACAAAACAAAACAAAACAAAAAACCAAGTTTAAGAATATCAACAAGTAAATTAATTGTAACACGTGGGTAGATTCCCTATCCCATCCCCCTCAACTCAGAGGGTGAATCTCTAGGAACCAATTATCCCAGACTGGAGGCATTCTGTGGGTACATTATCCCTAAATCCAGAGTTTACAAGCTCTCACCAATGCAATTACCTCTACCAGCCAGAGGGTACAGTTGGTTCAAACCAAAGACAATTAAATGGCATAGTAATAAAAGTAGCAATAAAATATTCCCAATACAGACAGATTAGCGGCATGTTTTCCCACAAATATGTACACCATAAGTATAAAAAGTAGACATAAATAGGGATGATAGGGAATGTCAATGGAGAGGTACGCACATAGGAAGCATGCGTGGCTGGAACACACACATGGACAGATATGCATAGAGGGAACATGAGTGAACCAGGTGTAGTGCCAATGCAATATTCACAGCTCCAACAGTCATGATAAGTATACTTGCATAGTGGTCAACTGCAAAATATAACAGACTCTCCATATAGAAGGAAGAAGCAAAACATTTTTTAGACACCAGAAAACCAAGTCCCAACATCAGGAAACCAAATCTGTCATAGCAACATAGAAGTTAATGCACCACAACATAGCAAAGAGTCACAACATCCTTTAGCCTTCCCACAAACCAACACAAAACCAATATTTACTCACACACTTAACCGCCTCCTTTGCAAGCATCCTCTCCTCCTAACCCTCTGGCTGTTCTGACTCCCAGTTTCCTATGGGCTCTGCTCTACCCTTCAGCAAACTCTTCCCACCACAGGCCCCATGTGATTACATTCAGCCTATTAAGGGGCAGAGTATATTTTCAAAGTAGGGAAGGTCTTCAAATTCCCTTAGGCTTATAAGGGGAAGGAAAAATCTTCAAATTACCATTACCATTACACTGGGATATGCATGTAGAGAGATAAAGCATGCCTTCAATGCTATAGGGTCACTTTAGGAATTTAGCAATATCATCTTGTTCCTCCCACTGGACTTGCTCTTGTTTGTCTTATGGTTTCCCCTGAACACTGCTTAACAGGGCACATAGACTCCTGATAATGTGCTAGCAGAATTTCACTCTGCTGAACATTGCTCCAACGCCATCTCCTTTGGATGCTGCGTGACTATATTCTCTCTGGCCTCCAGCTTCTGACATAGCTAAAATCTCTGACATACTTTTAGGGTCTTGATTATTGAGGCCTCTTATCTCCCCAGAAGAAAATTATGAGCCAAGGTGTTAAACTCTTTAGGACAAAGTTGAGGGAGATAGAAAAAATGTCCTCCTAACTAGTTAACATCCTCAAATTTAGTCTTTTCTTTGGACTTGTCCAGAAGACTGGGTCCTTCTGCAAGAGATCTTACCCTAGCTTATGTTGAGCATTCTATATACCTTCCAATTTCTTTTAAATCTAGACTATAAACCAGGGAATGGTTATTTCCTTAGCTTCCAAACAATTCTAGGATTTAAGGTTCCCTAATTTTTGAAGCACAACTCTCTTCTGTTCTCCCATGTAGCTGAGCAGGTAGGGAAAAAGTAAAGAGACCAGGAAAGCCCAGGGTCAAGGGCATTATCTCAACTACCAGTTTAGCTACATTCTTGGTTTTTTCACAGGCAGCTAAAGCCAGCCTCAAGGTCTCAGAGGGGTTTTAAATCATTTGAAGCATTCTTTCATACTATATTTGTAGAAGGTCTAAGAAATGTGAGATTCTTAGAGAATCAGAGAAACCATCATGAGAACAGGTCTCTTGTCTCGTTGGTCACTCACTGTGGCCAACCTTCTTGTGATGAGACTTTCTGTATCTTTTGTCTGCTTTCCAAGTCACCAGACTCACACTCAAACACTTTCCCTTCTATGAACCTACTTTAGTTTGCATTCTGCTTGCATAATCCTTGAAAACCCATGTTTATCTCCACAAAGGAACAAGGCTTTGGGCATAGAACTTTTCTGACACCAGAGAAGTCAAGCAATTTGCTTAAGTTTGTATAGCTAGCAGGTTGGTATAGTAGAAAAAGAACTGATTCTGGAGTCAGAAGATCTGAGTTCAAGTCATACCTCTGATGCTTTTTATCTCTGTACCTTGGGAAAATCATTTCACTTCTCTGGTCCTCAGTTTCCTCATTTGTAAAAATAAGAAAGTCAGACTAGATTGCCTCTGGGGTCCCTTCTGGCTCCAGATCTATCATCTTGAGTATCTGGGATAAGATTTATCTCTTTGTCTCTTGACTCAAAATATAGCCCTATTTCCAGTTTGCTTCACCGGTATATCTCAGATACTAATACAGATAGAAATCCCTAGAAATTTCTGAGACTGGGGAATCATTTTTGTTAATACACCTATTTTTGCTTTGTTAATAGGTACAGTCCTTGGGGATACACAAAGGGAAAGCATCCACCTTAAGGATAGATGAGCAGGCTATTTTGAGGGAGAGGTAGCATGCTGGAGGAAACCCTTCCCTAACTGTGACTGGAGGTGGGGCACACAGAAATGAAGCCTTATTTGTCCTAATGGGATTTGCCTTATGTGACTTGGGATGGCTTTCATTGTCCTTTTTAATAGTCAGAGAGAAGGCAGCTGCTTCTGTATGGTCCTGATAGCATTTTTTTCTTCTGGGAACTTAATGTTTCCCTGAGTTAATATGATCCTGATCGTGAAGAAGATAAAATCTAATCAAGAAAACACAGGAAACCATGGTTTCTAGAAGTTCTCTTGTGAGTAGAAAAGATAGATTTCCTGGGTCTGATGTGGGACTAAAACCCAATCATAAGATCGTAGGATTACAGAGTTAAGGCTGCAGGGAACTTTACAAGGCCTTCATTTAGTCTAGCCCCTTCAGAAGAGAAAACTGAAGCCCTGAGAGGTTGTAACTTGCCCAAGGTCAGAGAAGGGATAAGAGACAGAGCTGAGACTCAAATATAAGATTCTCAAACCAGAGGCCTTTCCAATCCATATGTCTCAAACATCCTACCTATCAAGCCAATTCAGGGATTTTTCAAATTTCGAGGCAGAGGCTGACTATGAATAATCTTCATTCTTATTCAAGCACAATTTGAAATTTGCCTTCCATGGGGACATAAGCCATTTTTTACATCTGCCTAGAATTTTTTTTTAATTTCCATTTCTCACATGGTCAAGGAATACTTAAAAGTTGCTGTTCCATCAATTACTTTGTGCCATAATGGGAGTACAGCCATACGCTTCAACATAGGATCGTAGTCTTAGAGCTAGAAGTGGAATTAGAGGGTATTAATTCCAAAACCCCCATTTTATAGATGAGAAAACTGAGCTTGAGTGACTAAGTCACTTTCTTGGGGATACATGACTAGTGAGCAACTGAAACAGGTTTTGAACTCAGGTCTTTCTGATGACACATCCGTTGTACTACCCACAATATTATGCAATGTAATAGTCCCTCTAATAGAATGGTTCTTGCAGGGGTGGAAAGGTGGTACAGTGAATAGACCACTAGCCCTGAAGTCAGGAGGACCTGAGTTCAAATCTGACCTCAGACACTTAATACTTACTAGCCACATGACATTGGGCTAGTCACTTAACCCCAATTACCCTGCCCTTTCCCCTCCAAAAAGCAAAAAAAAAAAAAAAAAGAGTGGTTCCTGCAATGTTTTTGTGCCTCTTTGGCACCTAAAGTCAATCCTATCTCAGATTGTTAGAGGTTATCTAGTTCAAAAGTGTCAAACGTTGTCCCATGGGCCATATTTGTCCCATAACACTCCTGACAGGCCTAAACCAGGTTAAAATGTAATTGGGAATATTTACCAAAATAAATAAACATGTAATAAAACATAGATAATATTAGATTTCAAGACTAAGTTAATATGTGGCCTACAGAGATCCTTATACATAGTTCAGTGTCTCCTATTTCTATCTGAGTTTAACACCACTGGTCTAGTTCAACACTCTTATCTTACAGAAAGGAAAGCGCCCCAGAAAGACACATATGAAATGACTTCTTTAATATCTGATATCATTATTAGAGGTCAATGGATACATTAATGAATCAATTAATAAATAAAAGTGGTCCTAAACAAATCGACACATAATCCCTTCCTTTACACTTTGGACCCTACTTATCCAAATTTTCTTGTTGTGAGAATAGAGTGGCTAAATAACTACCCTGGGGCAACACAGCTAGTAATTTTCTGAGGCAGGATTTGAACTCAAGTGTCCCCAACTCCCCAGTCCAACACTTTAGAGTCACACCTTAGACTCTTCCCCAGGAGAAGGTTTTATTATTGTTGCAATTTTCTTGTTTTTTAAAAAAAATATTGATATATTTTGCTTTTATGTTGTATAAAATTTTCCCTCTATCCCTCCCCCTCCCCTCAGCTGTAAGTTTCCAATTTTCTCTCCATTCCTACTTAGACATCACATCTTTCCACATTCACCAGAATTTCTAAAAAATCTATAGTATATAAAACATTATTTCCCTTTCCTTCTGTGCACATATATTAAATATAATTCATAAGAAAACTGGAAACCTGCCGGGAAGTAACATCTGGAAAAAAGTCAAAATTAAAAAGCTCTCTTGTGGGGATCCTCTATGCACCTTGTACCCCCACATTTCAAAGTGAAAAAAATCTTGATCAGGCCACTCTGGACTTGGGGAATTCTTCTTAATTCATGAAATGCTGTGAAGACAGGCACATGAATATGATGGCTGCAGCACCTTCTCCTATTGCCTACCGGCCTACTTTCCACAATGTGAATTAATCACTTGTCATGTCCCATCATGAAAGAGGAGAGAGAGAGAGAGGGCCCAGAGGGCAAAGAAGGTACAGTAGGGAATTCTGGAATTCCAAACCCTATGACAAGGAGATCTTACCTATTCAAACCAGGGGCTTGGGGCTCTAGGCTTTAGGCCAAATTTTCATTGACATTCATGATGCTCACTGGCAGACAAGCTTGGCCTGGTGAATTGCACCAGACTCCAGATGATCTGAAGGGACAGCCTTTATTTTGAAACCTAGAGAAAAAGATGACTTTGGCAACAGGTTAGAATCTGACCAGTAGGAAGGCAGTAGGTAAGGCTACGAAGTAATGAGAATTTTTTAAAACCCAGGCCAAACCCTATCCTATACTCTCCTATAAAGAAGTCACTTGGTGAACAGAGCATTGGACTTGAAATCTGGAAGACCTAGGTTCAAATCTTATTTTCAATAGTTACTTGCTCTGTGACTCTGAGCATGTCCCTTAATCTATCTCAGACTTATTTTCCACATACGTAAGAAGAAAGGGGTTGGACTCAACAATCACTAAGGTCCCTTCAAAGTCCTAATCTATGATCCTCTCTGACTGGGATGATCCCTAAGAAGATATATTCATTCCAGGAATGTAACCATTGCTCAAAAATATTCAGAAAATTATCTTTTGGAGCTACCTAAAGAGTCGCTTTAATGAGCCACACACAAGAAAAGCACTGATTACCTTGTTTCTGATCAAAGAATCGAATTAAACAGTTAATTCATCAGGCTTGGCTCCAAATGACTTTTGACTGTGTAAAAATCAAAGGATGATCATCTGCCACCACAGAGGATGTTTAGAGGGATGTGCTGAAAGCCCTGAAAGCAATTCTAGCAATATTTGTGAACAATGGCTGAGGTCGGAATAAGTATATAGATTGCCAAGGGGACTACCTTGATTTTTTTTAAAAAACAAACACATCAGAAATTATGAATCCAAACGAATGTGGTCCTCTTCTATCACATAATACTAACTAGTAGTCATCATAGCATTTAGGGCAGCTAGGTGGCACAGCAGATGGTGTCAGACACAGAATCAGGAAGGCTCATCTTCATGAGTTCAAATCCAGCCTCAGCACTTACTAGCTGTGTGACCCTGAGCAAGTCACTTAACTCTATTTACTTCAGTTTCCTCATCTATAAAATGAGCTGGAGAAGGAAATGACAAACCACTCCAGTAGTATGAAAACCACAAATGGGATCACTGGAAAAATGACTGAACAACAACAAAATAATACCATTTACAGCAAACATTTTGCACGTTATACCATCTGATCCTCACAATAACACCGTGAGGTAAGTGGATACTATTATCAGCTCCATTTTACAGACAAGACAACTAAGGCTGAAAGCGGCTAAATAATTTCCCGGAGGCAACACAGTAATTGTCTGAGGCAGGATTTGAACTCAAGTGTCCCCGACTCCCCAGCTCAACACTTCAGAGTCACACCTTGGACTCTTCCCCGGGAGAAGGCTTTATTATTTCTGTGTGGGTGAGACTGTTGCTAAGTATAAAATAGCCCTGTGACTCTCCCTGAAGAAGGAAGTTGTCCTAAGTAGGTGTATGTGTGTGTGTTCACTTGTCTGTGTGGGAAAAAAGACAGAGAGAGAGAGAAAGTATTCAGGTTGCTCCATAGACAAAACAGATTTTCATTGCCAGGAGCCCCATCAGTGGCTCACCTACCATAGGGATTCCCAATTTGCCCTTTATCATTTACAGAGTATGTTATGTTTTGTTTTGTTTTTTAATCAAACTCTTTCACAATTTCATTGTGCCCCATTCCAAAGATCTGTCTGCTCTGCTACTCCCACCCTCACTTCCTTCAGCTATCAAACACGAGCAGTCATCCTGGCTAATGTGTTAAGGAAGCATCCAGGGAATTTGTGATTTTCTGTGCTTAAACCTATCAGTTACAAGCCCAGAAAGCCATGGGCTAAACAAACAGCAGAAGAATCTCTCAAAGTCTGCTGGCTTTCTCTCTGTTTTGAAAGTGTAACTTCACCAGTGAATGATTAACCATTCCAGAGCAGGTCTGTTAATAAAAACCTAGCTTCAATTACTTTGGTCTTTCTATCCAGCACCTCCTGGGTGCTCAGGCTTTAATAAACGTTAACCCCATCACAGTCTTCTCCTTGAGGATTTTAGTAGCTGCTTTATGGATGCTCCATACACGTTCCCTTCTCTCCTTTTCCCTCTCTTGGCCATTTCTCTTTCTAAACACTTATCTGTGCTTTGAATCCCCGCCTAACCCCAGTAAAAATCTAGCCAGTCAGTTTTTCTTACTTATTGCCAGTATTAGTAAAAGCCTGGGGGTTATGTGGGGTTAATGGGCTGAAAGGAGAGGCTAGCGTGAGGTTTGGGATTATCTGTGGATTTCAAGGATTCTGGCTGCTTCTGTTTCTCCCCAGCAAGCACCACACATGTCTCTAGATAGCCGCTCCCAAGTAGAAATTTTCTGGTCAACCTTTTGAGTTAGAAAACAAGGAGGTGATGAGGACTTTGAGGAAAAAAAAACAAAATGAACAAAAAATAAACCCTACTCACCTACTGTTGTGCAAAGCCCATCTCTGGATACTTGGCCTACTTACAGAATTCGAGAGCTGGAAAGCACTCATATCTGAGAAGAATCACCACTATAACATACCTGGCGAGCGCTTATCTCATCCCTGCTCCGAGACCTCTAATGAGAGGGAAGGCCCCAGCTCTTGAGGCAGCCGATTGCACTTTGCAGCAGCTGTAATTATTAAGAAGTTTTTCCTAACGTTACAAATATGTTTACGTCTTTCTAGCTAGCATGGATTCCTTCTGGTCATGGCCTCTGGAGCCAATAAGAGTAAGTTTGATAAGTTTAATGAGTCATGACAATCCTCCAAATACTTGCACCAAGCTTTTCTTGCCCCTGTGAATTTTCTCTTTTCTCCAGGCTAAAAATCCCCAGTTGTTTCATGTGAAATAGACCAATGTCTCCTCATCTTGGTTGTCCTCTCCCAACACATTCTAACTTATCAATATCCTCTCATAATAGTAATAGAATGAATAGTAGATAGAAAGCACTTGGAAATATTAAACGTGTTGTGGAAGTGCTAGATGACTATTATTGTGTCCTTCAGTTTAACAAACTAATTCAACAAATATTTGTCAGACACCTACCACATGCAAGATATCATGGGAATTGGACCAGGCCTGGGATTTCATTGGCACAAGAAACTTCCAGTAAGGAAATTTCCCTTGCCAATGCAGATTGGCATCTGCTCTACAACTTATGATAGGCAGGTAGGTGGCACAGTAGATAGAGTGCCTGGGGCTGGAGTCATGAAGACTCAACTTCTTGAGTTCAAAACTGGCTTCAGACACTTACTAATTGTGTGACCCTGGGCAAGTCACTTTACTTGGTTTCCTCATCTGCAAAATGAGGAGGAGAAGGAAATGACAAACCACTCCGGTATATTTGCCAAGAAAACCCCAATAAAGAGTTGAACAGGACTAGAAATCCCAAGGGCAGAGTAGTTATAGGCTACAATGCAAATGGCAGAACCTAGCTAACCACAGTCCAAATTCACCCAAGACTGGTGATCTTCTCTATGGGGTGGGTCCATACCACTCATCAGCGGTTCCTGACAGGGCATCTCTGCTTTTCCTTCCCTTATTCTCTAACCTAATTTCTTGAGTTTTACTTTGAGGTCTTCTTCAACTTCAAGAAGAACCTTAAAGTAGTTATGTCTTGAGTGTTTACAATTCCATTTTAAATGCTTTTGTTATAAAGTCAGAAAGAGTAAGAAATCACCTTTTTGGTGATGACTACTATCCTCTAGCATAGAATAGGGGAAAGTACATTGACTGTGGAAGCCTTGTGCTTAGACTCACATTCAAATCCTGCTGCTAACATTTACCACCATAGCCATTTGTCAAATCACCCTAAATCTATGTTTCTTTGTCTATAAAATAAATGGGTTAGATTTCCACCTCTAGATTCTTGATCTGAAAAGATTTGAAATCTTATTCTTATATAAATATATGCATATATACACACATACATATGTACATATACACACATAGATATATAAACACATATTGTTAATTTTTATTTTCACTTCCAATTTCTTTCTCCCTCTACCTCTCTCCTACCCATTCAAAAAGCAAGAAATATGACTCCCATCATATGTATGAAGTCATGCAAGACACATTCCACATTAACCAAGTTTTGTTGGTGTCTTTTTGTACTATTATTTCCTAATGCCATTCCTCCTCACCCCTGGTCCCTTGCTATCACAAAGAAAAGCAGTTCAGCAACACTGACACTCACAGAAACCTCACTTAATAGTATATATGTATGTCTATATGTATATAAAATTCTATGTATGTATGTACATATATGATATACATATATAATTGTTGTTTTCAGTCATTCTCAGTCATATCTAACTCTTCGTGACCCCATTTGGGTTTTCTTGGCAAAGATATTGAAGTGGTTTGCCATTTCCTTTTCCAGTTCATTTTACAGATGAAAAAACTGAGACAAATAGGGTTAAGCAACTTGCCCAGGGTCACACAGCTAGTAAGTGTCTGAGAGCAGATTTGAACTAGGTCTTCCTGACTACTGGCCCAGCACTCTACCCACTGTGCCACCTAACTGTTCTCTCTATATTTTGTGGCCAAAGTATTTAAGCTTCTGTTTCAGTATTTGACCTTCTAGTGAATAGCCTGAATTAATTATTTCAGTATAGACTGAGTTAACCTCCTTGCTGTCGAAGGACTCTCAAACGTTGTCTGGCATCACCATTTGAAAGAATCAATTCTGCAGCACTCAGCTTTCCTAATGGTCTAACTTTCACAGCTATATGTTGCTACTGGAAAAATCATAGTTTGGACTATGTGCACCTTTGTTGTCAAGGTGATGTCTCTGTTTTTTAGTATGCTCTCCAGACTTGCCATAGTTTTCCTTCCAAGTATCTTTTAATTTCATGGCTGCAGTCACTATCTGCAGTGATCTTTGAGCCCAAGAATATAAAATCTGACACTGCTTCCATTTCTTCTCCCTCTTTTTGCCAGAAAGTGATGGAACTGTTGCCAAGATCTTAATTTTTTTGATGTTAAGCTTCAAGGCAACTTTGACACTTTCTTCTTTAGTCCTCACAAAGAGGCTTCTTAATTTGTCTTCACTTTCTCCTATCAGAGTGGTATCGTCTGCATATCTGAGATTGTTGATATTTCTCCTGGCAACCTTAATTCCAGCTTCTGATTCATCCAGTCTGGCATTTCACATGATATACTCCGCATATAAGTTAAATAAATAAGGTGTACTCCTTTTCCAATCTTAAATCAGTTGTTCCACATTTGGTTCTAATTCTTGCTTCTTGGCCCTCACACAGGTTCCTCAGAAGACAAGTAAGATGAGCTGGTACTCCCGTCTCTTTGAAGACTTGCCACAATTCGTTGTGATCCACATAGTCAAAGGCTTTAGGGTAGTCAATGAATCAGAAATAGATATTTTTCTGGAACTCCCTCACTTTCTCCATAATCCAGTGAATGTTGGCAATTTGGTCTCTAGTTCTGCCTCTTCAAAAACCAGCCTAAACTTCTGATAGTTCTTAATTCACATATTCCTGAAGCCTAGCTTGCAGAATCTTAACATAACCTTGCTGCTATGTAAAATGAGTACAATTGTTTGGTAATTTGAACATTCCTTGGAACTGCCTTTTTTTAGGATTGGGATGTAAGCTAATCTTTTCCAATCTAATGGTCACTGTTGTGTTTTTCAAACTTGCTGGCATATTGAGTTTAACATTTTAACAGCATTCTTTTTTTAGGATTTTAAATAATTCAGCTGCAATTCCAACACCTTATTGCTAGCAACGCTTCCTAAGGCCCACTTGATGATAATAATAATAATAATAATAATAATAATAATAATAATAAAAGAAAGCATCATTGCTAGAATAGAATCCAACTACATTTCTAAATCTCCACTGAGGTAAGGGCTTAATTTAGTCATTCAGAGGCAAGATGGTATAGACCAGCATATTAAAAAGATTTAAAGTCCAATATCCTGAGTTCAAATCTCTGCTCTGCTACTTGCTATCAGGGTAAAACTGGACAAGTTATATGACTTCTCTGAGCTTTAATTTCCTACCTTGTAAAATAAAGGGGTTGAGTTCAATTGTGGGTATCAGGCTTTTTTGGTCCTTGTAATGCTTGGTTTTCAGTAAAACGCTTATATACTCCCCCATTCAATATGAAAGGCAATAAATTCTAAAGTTTATCATGTATGCATATGCAACGAAGTAGATTAATTTTTCATAAGAAACATTTTATCTAGATCATAGCATTTGTAGTATCATCAGGTTTTTAAATGTAACTTTTTTCACTATCACTAGTATTTTTAAAATATTTCATTGGTATAATATAGTTATTTACCAAATAGTCCTGTATTCCCTTGACAACTTTATCATACCCTCTGGGAGTAAAGTTGGGGATCGCTGGGACTAAATGATCTCTTGGGTCCTTTCCAACTTTAAGTGAGAAGATTAACATTCAGAATCTAGCTTTTTTTTAAATAGATAAAAACTTTATCTATCACCTGTTTTCTTTTTTTCTCCTTTTTCTTTCCTTCTCCAGATGCCAGGTGAAGAGAAAATCCCCAATGCCTTCCCTCTGTGTACCCATAAAATACACACCAAAGATAAGGTCATAGAAGAAAATGCAAGAATTCAGTCTTGGTTTGGATCATTTTAAAAAATTTTTTTTATTTTAAAAACATTTTATTGAATTTTTTTTTCACTTAAAAGGCATTTTTCTCTCTCCATTCCACCCCACCACCACTACCACCCCCCAAAGAAAGAAAATCAAAGTCCTTATAACAAAGCTCCCTAGTCAAGTAAAACAAATTCCCATGTTGGTCATGCCCAAAAGTACATGTCTTATTCTGTATATTTAGTCTATCAAGAGGCAGATAGCACCATGCTTGGTTATTGCATTGATTAGAATTCTTAAATCTTTCAAAGTTGCCTTCACAAAACTGTTTTTATTTTTTAAAATTGTTCTCTTGCTTCTGCTCACTTCACTCTGTGTCACTTCATAGGTTCTCAGGATTTCTCTGATACTGTCCCTTTTGTCATTTCTTATGGCATAGTAGTATTCCACTACATTCCTATAATTTGTTTGACCATTCCCCAAGTGATCTGAGGTATCTCCTCTGTTTCCAATTCTTTGTCCTCACTGAATGAGCTGCTAGAAATCTTTTTGTACAAGTGGGTGTTGGAATTAATTCTTTCCTTGTCTTTATCTCTTTGTTCCCTTTCCTGATGGGGCTGGTAATTAGCTGGTTGGCAGTATATTGCCTTTAGAGTAATCAATTTCCACAATCCCATTCATTTTTCAGGAGAAGAATGTGACCAGACACTAATCAATGATCTCGATCCATTGCTTCATTGGTAAGTAGGAGGCAGTGGCATAAATCTATCCCAAAGAAACCCATCATTTTCATACACCTGAATTGTCCAGTGCACTGTGAGGCAAAACATTCAGTGACCTGCGTATAGCACTGTCATTATGGCTTGCTTGAAAGGTAAAACACAAAGCAAAGTACTTTAAAAGTCAATCAGGGGGTGGCTAAGTGATGCAGTAAATAGAGCACTGGCCCTGGAATCAGCAGGATCTGAGTTCAAATGTGACCTCAAATACTTAACACTTACTAGCCATATGACATTGGGCAAGTCACTTAACCCCAATTGCCCTGCCTTCCCCCTTCCCAAAAAAAAAAAAAAGCCAATCAGCACTATGAAAGTCCAGTTTAAACAAACAATGGTCTGATTCTTTTGCCGTTGGAGTTATGACTAGATATGGAAATTAAATGCACACGCGTGCGCGTGAGCACACACACACACACACACACACACACACACACACACACACACACACCCCAATGCACTCCTTAGCCCTTATAGATTACATAATATCAGGTTAAAATCCCTTCTCAGGTTTCCCACCTTAGGAAATGAATATCTAACTGTCAAACACATTTGCCAAGACCTTTTGGTACCAGGATATTCACTGGCAAGAAAATCCATATTGGTCTAACCAGCCCAAATCATACTATACATATTCCCCACCTCCTTGCTTCACTCCTCCCCCATCCTCCTCCCAAGTTGTTTCCATCTTTCAAATTCTGCCCAAAGCCCCAGGATAAATCAGCTGAGTTAAGTTTCTCCAAAAGCCTTATGGGGATGGATTTAACAACAAACAGTTTAATGTTATTATCTCCAGTGAGACAGGTGGAGAAGCTTTGGTTCAGACCTCTAATGAGAATGCCCTCTCCTAGTCCTCCCCTGCTTTTCAAAATTCTCTCTTTTCTTCAAAGCCCAGCTCAGATCTCACTTTCTCCAGGAAGCTGTCTGTAACCACCTTGGCACATAGCAATCTCTCTCTTCTGAAAGCCTGTACCATTTCTCTTTTGGAAATGCTTTATTAATCCTTTTCATTTTTATGTCTTGATTCCTCCTTACAACAAAGAAAAGAAATCAACAAACAAAAAAATTAACAAAAAAAACGCATAAGCTGCAAAAACCAGTCAAGTCACATGCGGCATTTTTCACCTGTAGTGCGCCATCTTTTTTCTGAGAAGTGGAAATTGACATTTGTTATCTGTCCCATTCATTTGGCACTTAGACATAAAAAAGCTAAATAACAAGGCAGTAATATGAATTGGTCATAAGATCAGAGATATAAAAGGAATTCAGAGGCCAAGAAGTTACAGAATCAAAAGATTATAAGTGATCATAGATTTTGAGCTGAAAGAGATCTCAGAGCCCAACCCCCACATTTTGCTGATAAGGAAACTGAGGTCCAAGAAAGTTTGATGTCTTGTCCTAGATCACAGAAATAGCAAGCATCAGAGGTAAAAGCCTCAGATTGTCCCCCCAACCCAAATGTAGACTCCACATTATCCTTTGAGCCACCTCATTTTCACTAAGTCCACACAAAAATACCCTGAATATAATAAGCACTCAATAAATGCCTTATTCATTTTTTTTCAATTCAACCAACCACTTTTATGAGAGGTATCTTGGTCTAATGAATAGAGGAGACAGGAAAACTTACATTTGAGTCTTGCCTCTGATATATACTGGCTGTGTAATCTCAGGCAAATCATCCTGCTTCACACTGTCCTGGGAAACTCCCCCAAGACTATGTATGAGCTACAGATCTATACCAGTGGAGGAAATCTACATGATGGAAGTTCCTCATGATGAAGAAATCACAGCTTAGGATTTTAAAAAACCAAATAACTCTACTATTTCTGTGAATTTCATTCATGATGCTAATAAGCATAAATGATAAAATCACATAATTTTAGTTCCTAAAGAGTTTTATTCTTTGTGTCTGGTTTTAAGTACTTCCACCAGAATATATCTACCTGGGTTTTTTTTGGTTTTTTTTTTTTACCAACATTACACATATGATGGAAAAGCTGAGCTCTGAACTGCAAATATCTGACTCCATTACTTGGGGATCTTATTCTAGATCTGCTGAGTAATCTTGAGCAAATCTTTTAACCACAGATATTGGAATATTACAGAATGATTCAAGTAGGTTAAGAGGTAGCCAGTGGCTCAGTGGATAGAATGTTGGGCCTGCAGTCTCAGGAAGACCAGAGTTCAAATCTACTAGCTGTGAAACCCTGGGCAAGTCATTGAGGATAATAGTAACACGTACCTCACCGAGTTGTTGTGAGGGTCAGAGGAGATAATATTGATAAAAGTGCTTAGCATATTGCCTGATGCATAGCAGGTACTATATAAAAGCTTATCTCTTTCCCCTCTTAAGTGCAGCTCCTTCAGTTTTATAGCTAAAGAAACTGAGGCCCAAAGAGGTAACCATTGACTTTGGACAACCTTGTACCAGTTTCCCTGGGTAATTAAGAAAGAACCATATCATATTCTATAGAACATGTGTGTTTGCTTTTCACAAGCAACATATAAACATTCGACAGCCAATTTAGATTTCAGGGCTTGCTAAATTCCTCATTTACTGTGTTTATAGTTGTGTGTCAAAGAGCATTGGTGAGAATGAAAGCTTTCATTGACCCTGTTATCTTGATTTTTTTTCCATTTCCATTTTATTAGGCCCATAACAAAATAGCGTTATTGTCTGGGAGGAAGCCAAGTATGTTATTTCCAAGTAACATCAGCCTTTGAGGACTGACTACTAGTAATAGCTCAAAATTAGCTGACACCTTCAGGGAATGCAGATGGGATGATTTGCTAATCCTAAATGCAGAAGACCATAAACAAGAGAGAGACCTCAAAGAAATATTCTTAAAGGTTAAACATTTGGACCAGATTTGAATTTACATGAGCTTTTCAAAATGAGTCATAAGCCAGCAAATAAGACCCTTGCTTTGACCAACAGGCAGAATCGGGGACTTGCCTTTTGCTTTCCTCCTCACCTCCTCTTCATGAGTGACTGGTACAAGATAAAAGATGTTCCTGACATCCCAACATCACCCCGGAAGAGGGAGAACTGACATGGTTGAATATTAGAGGGTAATGTCCTGTTCCTCTATAGTGAACAGTCATAAGTAGCAGAGTCAGGATTCCAGCCCAGGACCCCTGACTTAAATTACCGTATTACACTATTACTCATCATGATCACCAAGCACCAAGGTTCCACCAACTCCTGCCTCCACCATTAGGTAGGACCAGATAGGATCTGTCTGTCATAGCTTTTGTTGTTGTTCGGTCATTTCAGTTGTGTCTGACTCTTCATGACCCCCTTTGGGATTTTCTTGGCAAAGATAAACTGGAGTGATTTACTATTTCTTTCTCCAACTCATTTTATAGATAAGGAAACTGAGGCAAGCAGGGTTAAGTGACTTCCTTAGAGTCATACAGCTAGTCTGAGACCAGATTTGGAGTTATGAAGATGAGCTTTCCTGATTCCAAACCCAGTTCTATCCACTGAGGCACCTACCTGCCCCCAACCTCTTAATCCAATCAACTTTACCATTGCTACTATGAAAAGTATGATAAGATACTGTCCTGTGCTTTATTCAAAAACTCTTCCTTGGTCACTATTCCTTATACTCATCCATGCTGGTTCCACCCTTCTCTGTCCTTATGCCAACTATTCTCCACCCTTCTATTGTGCCCTCTGAAATTCCCATTCTGTTGTTAACAAATTACCCTTCATATTAGACCATGACTTCCCCCTCTACTGCCACCACTAAAATTAATCTACATATATTTTATATTTACTTAGAACCATAGATTTAGAACTCAAATGGTCTTTCAAAGACATTTAATCCAGCCCCCACATTCTACAGGTGCAGAAACTTAGGCCCAAAGAAGTGATTTCAGGTTCTCTGACTCCAAATCCTTCCCTCTTTCCATGGCTCCAAGCTATCTTTCCTTTGCATATGTGGTTTCCCCAAGCTCCTCAAAAGCAGGGATTATTTTTCTTGATGTTCTCAGCACCCAGCACAGTTCCTGGCACATCATTAATAGCACATTAAGAACTACTTGTTGAAGTTAATCGAATATTTATTAGGAAGACTAGAAAGAGAAATTGCTTTGAGTCAATGCAGGGCCAAAATGGACACCAGGGAGTTAGAACCTATAGAGTCATTTTTGATAGCCTATTGTAAGTTTTCTGGCTGGAAATCACCCTTGCAAACTGACAAGAGAACCTGATGGAAACAGAATAATTGGCGAACCTGACATCTTTCAAAGAAATTAGATGTGGTGCCAACTTGATCTTTGATCATGAAGGGAACTAGAGCAACATGTGAGAATTGCTATTGAATGAAAAGTAAACTTTCAGTAAATCCTATCAAAGGCAATTTTTCAAATGAACAAATTCCCTAATTCATTTGGCCCAGTGCCTATATATGGCAGCTAAGCGAGCCAGGCTTGAGGGTTTTTTTGCCAATCACTCCATGAAGAGGGGGACATAGAGTTTATTTCTACCAAAATATCAGCCTTTCAGGGCTGTCACACAGATCTTCTACCCATAATCATTTTCCCTTAGCACCTGCTCCAGAGGCAGAAATCTACTTTCAGAAATGCATTCCTTTGGAAGAATTCTTCCAGAGTCACCTACACAGTGGCCCTAGAGAAGTAACATCTTGAGCCCTAGGCAGCTGGTGCCTTAGCAATTAACAGTTAACCTTAGGGCATGGAAGTGAAACTGGAGAGAGGAAAGTGGCAAAAAACCAAACTTACTCTGTTTTACAATTTTGCCTGGGGCTGAGCCTACAGGGGAGTAAGTAACTAATCAGAATGTAAATGAAGGAAAGGAAAGCTTAGAAAAAACTGAAGTGAGATATGCCAATCTAATTTAACTGTAAGACTGCCCAGCATCTGAGTTCCATCCTAAGTTAAGACATCCTCAATAAAATGGTGTAATGATAGCAGTGCCAGGCATCTGGGCTCTTGAGCCTTTCATAGCCCTCTGTCCTCATCTACCACCCACCTTCCCCTCTTTCTATGATAGAAAACCTCAATTCTATTTCAATGGGTCTAGGCTATCAATATGAACCCTCCCTATAATATTCCTTCTCATCCTGTGCCATCCTAATCCATGCCCTCCCCTAAGGGTAGAGGTTGGGTAGGGGAACTACCCAACATGCTAGGGGCCCTCCCCTGAGCCTTTTATTATTTTAATGCCAAACTTGGGCTGACCATCTGCTATCAATGTTTCTACAACCACCCTCCTTTTCCCATCATACATTTCATGACTGATATATATTTTATGCTCCTTCTTGGCAACATGGTACAACCAACTTACCCGCTGTTTGTGTCTACAGCTCTTTGTCTTACTTGAAATTTGGATTCTTTTAAGACTGTGGTACCTTATGATTTACAGCCAATAGCACAATAGCACCATTGAGAGAATATGGTTATTAGATAGATTTTTGCATCAAGGAGCATCTCAGGGTTGTTGAAAGTGTTTCATGTCTGGGTGCAAATACCATGTTTTGGAGAGAAGCTACATCCTCTAAAGAACATAGAATCATCATCATCATCTTCATCTTCATCATCATGGCTAGAGTTGATCTGAAACTTACACTTTACAAATATCTCCTTTGATTTTCACAAGAACCCTACTAGGTAAGTGTTATTATCATCCCTATTTTACAGATAAGGAAACTGAGTCAATAGAGGTTAAGTGACTTGCCCAGGGTCACACAACTAGTAAGTATCTGAGGCTGGATTTGAACTCAGGCCTTGCTGACTTCAGATTCAACACTTTACCCACCATGTGTTCGACCTAGGTGCATAATGGACAGAATGTTGAACTGGGAATCAGGAAGAGTTAGATTCAAATCCTGCTTCTGACACTTAGTGAGCTTCAAGGCAACTCTGTAAGACTAAATGTTATAGGTGGATTATTCTCTTTCTCAGTAAAAAGAAGATCCATATTGACAAAATCATAGGTCTTTGAAATAATGTCAACATTAAGTCCTTGAAATACCGATATCTTCCAGGAGCGTTCTACCCGGCCAAACAAGCGGGAGGTTCAGAAAAGCACCGAGGAAAGAAATTCTTTTTTTTTTTATGAAGACATTAACTATGTCTTCTCATATCTCTTCGGTGTGGCCAGGACTGGTCACTGGAATTTCCCACGTGGAGTTTCAGTTGCTTTGCTGTCGCTGTTCATTCCATTTACACTCTTGTACTCAAGACGTACGCCGTGTTCCCGGCTTTTCGGAGTTCCCTCTGCATCCGTTCAGTGAGCCTCTCCGTGAGTCTCTGCGTTCATCGTGTCCCTTCTGGGCTGTAGCACAAACAGTACAATTGATTTAGCCAGTTCCCAGCTGACGGGCACGCTTTTTCCCCTGGGTCCCCACTACCACAGAAAGTGTTGCTATAAACGTTTTCACATACACGGCGACTGTCTGTCGGATTCACAGCTTTCAGAATATTGGCAGCAACAAGGACAGACATTTTTTTAAAATTTATTATTTAAATTTCCCTTTACCTTATTGGTTTTTCTAAATGGACATTCAGTCAAAAGGGAAATTCGCCACTGCTCTGCGCTCATGGATGACAATCTAGGCTGCTCTCCTACCAGCCATCAGATAGATAAGCAAAGGGTTTCTAAACAAGTCCATCTATAGCGGTCCAGGCAGAAACATGATTCTGCTCCTAATTATGCCACATTCCTGTGCAGGAAGATCAGGCCTGAAGCTGACACAGGTTTGCATCAATAAATTTCTCTCTCTTTCTAATCTGACAGCAAAGAGAGGGAGATGCTCATCCGTATTTTGACAGCTGGGGTGGAGTGAGAGGAGGGGAGGGAGGAGGGGAGGAAGCAAAGCAAGATCTCTATTTCCATGTCTTGGGGACTCAGAGAAAGCAGGGAGTTTTTCAAAGTGAAATACACCCAGTCATGCAACACTGGATTTAAATCTGTGAGTCAGAAAATAGACACATGGTTATTATTGTAGAAGACAGACAAAATGGGACAGAGTGGGAATACAAAGGAGGGAAATGATTGGCAAATGAGTGGAAGGAGGGTTAGGGGAGCTAGAGCAACAACTTTAGGTTCAACTTTCAAATAAAATGGCACCAAAAAAAAAAACCAAAAAACACAGGGGTGGCTAGGCGAGGCAGAAAATAGAGCACCAGCCCTGGAGTCAGGAGGACCTGAGTTCAAATTCAGCCTCAGACACTTACTAGTCATGTGACCTTGGGCAAGTCACTTAACCCCAATTGCCCTGCCCTCCCCCCTCCAAAAAGGAAAAAAACTGCACCAACAAAACTGAAGGTCTTATACTGAAGGTCCAGCATCAGGACCACGGGATGAGAGCCACTAGCTTGGCTGAGTGGGGACAGTAATGGATGGAATCTCTTCTCACAGACTAGGTTTGATGATTCCACACTAGTTCAGAAAAAGTCATTTCTGCTCAGACCAGGTTATACAATAAGAACAAATGCTGGCAATGGGCTGAATTCTTTCCACGTGTTCTTAGATCTAGAAGGTACCTTGAGGTTATCTGGTCCAACTCCTTCATGGACAAATGCAGAAGCCTAGTGAAAGGATGGGCATTTATGTAGCGTCTGTTATGCTCCAGACACAATGCTAAGTGCTTTTGCAAATATTATGTCATTTATTCCTCATAGTGACCTTGAGAGGCAGGGAATGCAAATAAAAACAAAGCCAAAGATGGTCCCTATCCTCAAGGAGCTTGCATTCTAATGGTGGAAGACCGCACAAAGAAAGCAGCAGAAAAGATAGGATATGTGGGATGCTAAAGTGCCAGGAGCGGATGAAAACTTGGCTGGCCTGGAAATTGTCCTTAAGATGGAGATTCTGAGAGGAAGCAGCCAATCAGAGGAGGGAGCCCCAGGGCTCCTTGAGGACCCAAACCATCTTTGCTTCTGCTTTTGCTCGTTTCCCCCCTTTCTCCACTGCAAAAACTTCATAAATGTTTGTGGACTTGACATAGCCTTTCAGTGTTCTTTCCCCGTTCGTTGCCCTTTCTAGCTCACTCTCACTTTTGTGTCTATTCCAAGGTCAGAATTGTTCAGTATTTGGGAAAACTCTGCCTTTTCTGTACAGGGTCCAGAACTTCTCCCTTGATGTGAGGTCAAAATCATTCGCCTTGAACTCTGACTCCACATCTCCTTTGGGTTCTACCCACAGAATTTCCACAACTTGCCTCTCCCTCTTTGTGGACATGCAACTTCCTGAACTGCTCCCTCTCGGCAACTTTTTTTTATTCTTTCCCCAATTTCCCTAAAAGCAGGAAATTCCTTTTTCAGCTCCCTCTGCTACCACCTCCCAACCCCACCCCAAGAGTCATCAGCTCATATGAGCAGCAAAGAGCTCTCATCTTCCTTTTCTCAAGCTTGACTCATTTTCTTGCATTTTTCTTCTCCATCATGGGCTTACAAATTTAGAACTAGTAAGTTTGCTAAAGGTAAGTCCAATGACATCATTTTACAGCTATGGAAACTGAGGCACAGCTAAGTGAAATGACTTGCCCAGGGTCACACAGATAATAAATGACTGAGGTAGGTTTTGAACCCAGGCCTTCCTGACTTGAGATCCAGTACTCTATGCACTTCAATATTTTATCACTCCCACAGATAATAGGATTGGATTAGGGCCCTACACTAGCCTTTGAAGCAGGAACTACAGCCATCTGTGTTGCCTCTATCCAGGAGGGCTTAGGCCTAAATACACCTACATCCTGGGTCATCTGGGCAGTGACCCTGAATTGTCTGGCTGTTACATACCTTTTGGCCCTTCCCTTTAGGCATGTTTCTCCCCTCGAATGGAAATCTACTCTGAGCAGAGACCCTGACTCCTGGGTCTCTTTTATTGTCCTCTCTCACTTCACTTAACAAAATACTTGTTACACAGTGGATAGTGGATACCGATCACTGGCCTTGGAAGTGTCCTCAAAGTAGAACCTGAAGGATGTTGCAGGCAGGACTGGCTCTAAGGCAAATTGTGAAGTTGCTGACTTTTGTTTTCAGCATCCTTCTATTCCTTTTTCTTTCCTAACCCTTCTTCTTCCTCCTGGCACAATCCATTTCCCAACTCCTCCCAAGGGGACTAAAAAAAAAAACACACCAGAAATTATGAATTCAAATGCCTATAGTCCTTTTCTATCACAACAACAACACTAATAATAATCATAGCATTTAGGGCAGCTAGGTGGCACAGTGGATAGAGCACCAGACCTGGAGTCAAAAAGACTTGGCTTCATGAGCTCAAATCCAGTCTCAGACACTAGCTGTGTGACCCTGGACAAGTCACTTTACCCTGTTTGGCTCAGTTTCCTCATTTGTAAAAAGGGCTGGAGAAGGAAATGGCAAACCACTCCAGTATCTCTGCCAAGAAAACCCTAAATGGGGTCATGAAGAGTCAGACACACCTGAATGACATGCTTCTATCTCCTTGTTTTACTCACATAGCTACCACTTGAGTTTAAGCCTTCATCACCCAATGCTGATACAGTACAATTATAATGGCCTCCTAATTAGTTTCTGTGTCTCTAGTCTCTTCCCAGTCTAACCCATCCCCCACACAGCCACCATAGGGATTTGCCTAAATTTCTGACCACATCACCCCCCTTCTTACACAACTCCAGTGTTTCCTGTTACCTTTAGGATCAAATAGAAACTCCTTTGTCTGGCATTCAAAGTCTTTCACCACCTGGCCCAAACCCACCTTTCAACCTTATTACACATAACTCCCCTTCATACTCTCTACGGTTTAACCAAACTGGCCTTACACAGCACTTCATCTCCCACCTCCAGGCCTTTGCTGACGATTCCCACCATGCCTGGCATTCATTTCCTTCTCACCCCTAAATTTTAGAATCCCTCATGTCCTTAAAAGCCCAAATCAAGTGTCCCCTTCTATATGAAGCTTTTCCTGCTTCCCTGAACAGTTAATGGGGGCTTTCAATGCATTAGTTCATAGGGGTGATTATTTTATGGAAATTTCAGCCAACTGAAGGGACCATTGAGGGAGAGATTTTGGACAAAATGGGCCTTTCCCAGAATTCTTCCAACCCTATCATCCACTGTTAGTAGCTTCTCATCTTGCATCACGTGACTAATATGGAACTATATTTTGCATGGCTACACATATATAACCTATATAAAACTGCTTGTCTTATGGTAGCGGCGGCGGGGGGGGGGGGGAAGAATTTGGAATTCAAAATTTTACAAAGCCAAAGTTAAAAACATATCACATGTAAATAGAAAAATAATAAAATATTTCAAAACAGAAAAATGACCTTCTATCTGGAACATATTAAGCACTTAATAAATTATTTTTGATTGCCTGACTAATTATGAGAGGCACCATGGTGGAGCAGGTAAAATGTTGCCCTTGGAGTCAAGAGGTTCTGGGTTCAAATCTTCACTCAGACACTTCCTAACACATCACTTAAGCTTTCTCACCTCCAGTTTCCTCATCTGTAAAATGGGGGTGGTAATTATAGCAACTAAGAGAAAGATTATAATAGCTCTTATGTCACAGAATTACAAACCTTCAAGTGGCAAATAAAGATGCTAGCTACGATCATTATTATAAACTAAAACATTAAATTTGACAACTTGTTGTGACAAAATGCAAAATATTAGGGGGAGAGAGGTAACACATTAACAGGGGCCTTGAATGCATTAACCCAGAGGGGTGACTCTTTTATGGGAATTTCAGTCCAATGGAAGAGCCATTGAAGAAGATATTTTTGGTCAGGAAGGGCTGTTCCTAACATCTTTCCAATCATACCACCTTCAAAGTCACCTAGGGCTCAGGTCAGCCATAGAGCAGACTTCCCCTTATAACCAACTTGGGCCTACTGTATACCGTACCAGTTAGTGGTCAGTCACTTAACCCCTGCCATGGGCTCCAAGTCAAAAGTCTGAGGGTAGATCAATCAGTGGTGGGAAACTAGTGAATGCAAGAGCTTGGGCAGAGGCCTTCCCCAGGGCCTGGGTTCTCAAAGCCTAACTTCAAGGAGAGGGGAAAGGAAAAAGGCTCAAAAGGGAGGCTCAGTGCTGTCTCCTCCCCTCCCCTTCTGAGTTCTCTCTCTCTCAACCAGGTGGATCCCTGAGGCAATGCAGGCTTCCTCTTCTATCACAGGGGAGATCTCTTTATGGGGAAGAGATATAGCTGAGGGAAGATTCAGCCTCTTTCCAAATTCCCTGCTGAGGCTCCAGTCCGGGGGTGGAGAAGACACATGAGCTTTCCAAGTGGGAACGTTGCCCATCTGGTGATTTTCTTTTTTTAAGATAGCTGCATTTTTCTGCATCTTAGGAGAGACAGGGAGGTTACTGGCCCAATGAGGCAGATAACTATGCTGAAGTTTTAAGGCATCACTCAGCAGGGTCCCTTTAAAGGCATCTTTTTTCCCTCTGCTCTCTTCAGAGTTTCTCCATTGACTAATTAAGAGCTTGGATTACAGCTCCCAGATCACTGAAGTACCACACTGCAATTACTATAACGATGACTAGGGCAATTACTAACCAGAAGACAACTGCCACTTAACTCTCTCCTTGCCAAAAGCCAGCAGCCCTCCTTGAGTTGACAATGTGAAGGGAGGTTTGGAAGGTAAGGTTTGGAAGCCAGGAAATTCTGGTGGACACAACTAGAGATTGGAGGTCTTTCTGGGTAGTCAATCCCCAGAGCAGGGCCTTGCCATATCTTTTAAAAATTCAGTGTAGGATGGGGGGAAGGGTCAAAGTGGAGAAGAGATGAGAGGCAGAGAGGGGAAAGGAGAGGAAAAGAGGAGAGAAGAGAGAAGAGGTCCAGGAGAAAGGGGAAGAGGAGAGGAAGAGAAAGGAGAGGAGAGGAGGGGAAGAAAGGGGGAGAAGAAGAAAGGAAGAGAAAGAAGAGAGGATAGGAGAGAAGGGAAGAGGAGGGGGAGAGGAGGAGAGGGGAGGAAAATGAAGATGTGTGGAAGAGAAAGCAGGAATGAAAGTGTGTTAGAGAGAACACACTTCTCTCACTTACCTACCTCCTTCAGCCAACAACACGTCATGGATCTGACCTTAACAGCCAAGTGTAGAGCACATTTCTATTTCAGTTTTCCATCACCAAGACAGCTTCTAAAACAATCAATCACAGAATGCTAGACGCAGAAAAAATCTTACCAGGCTCCTACTGTACAACAAAGAAGAACCGAGATCTTTGTGGTCCAGAGCAGGGAAGTGTCTTGCCTAAGATCAGACCCAGGATTAGAACCCAGGTTTCCTGAGGCCTTTATACCTTCCTTCCACTCCACTGGACTACCTCCAACATGTCAGACCCCAGGCCAAGTGATGAGTTATATCACTTACAAGCAACAGAATTTAATGGGGGGGAAAAAACACTTTATGAGATTGGCGACAGTCCAGAAAGAGCCCATGGCTAACAGTCTAACACTCCCAAAATGAACAAGAGCCAAGTATTAATGACTGACATTAATGACTGGTTGTTTGTTTGACCTTTCCTTGATAGAAGAACTTACACCTCATAGAAAATCTGAGAGATTGAGGTCAGTCAAGAAGTGTCTGTAGGGTATTTAACAAGCTGCAAAATAGAATGTTAAAAGTTCAGTAGAAGAGGGAGAGGCTAGAGAAGATGAATAAAGATCAATGAAAGTGTCTCAGAAAGGTCACAATGACTTCCTTGTTTGCTTGTTATATAAATTAGCTGTTCCCTGCTCTTAATTGCCTGAAGGGCATGGGCAGCTGTGACACATGGAAACCTACCACTCACTGCACCTTCCATACAAAGGCTTTGTATCCAAGTAAGGACCAGCCAGCCATCTGTAGTGGATGCCAGCATCTGTCTAATATCAGAAGGCTGATACTGCCCCTCCCTGTGTTGTCTGCCCCAGCTCCCAATTCAGCAAATATTTATCAGCTGCCTAATATGTACAAGATACCACACCGGGACCTGGAGGAGCCTATGGAGAAACTATAAGACTTGGGCTCTGCGAGATAAGGTATGATAAATGAACTAACATTATATAGTTATATATGACTAGCACCAAATGATGATCCAACTAAACCAGTGGTTCTCAATCTTCCTAATGCCGCGACCCTTTAATACAGTTCCTCATGTTGTGGTCACCCCCAACCATAAAATTATTTTCATTGCTATTTCATAACTTCAATTTTGCTACTGTTATGAATCATAATGTAAATATCTGATATGCAGGATGTATATTCATTGCTACACATTGAACATAACCCACAGGTTGAGAACCACTGGACTAAGCCATGCTACGGGTAGGGATCTGGAAGAGCAAACTGTCTCTCCTGACTGGGGTGATCACCAACATGTCCAGAAAAGGGAGTATAGCTATGAGTGTGTCCCTGAAGGGAGGGACTTCTTGTTGCTGTGTAATCATTTTTCAGACATGTCTGACTCTTTGTGACCTATTTTGGGGGGTTTCTTGGCAAAGGTATTTGTGTGATTTACCATTTCCTTCTCCAGTTCATTTTACAGATGAGAAAACTGAGGCAGAGGCCCCAAGGTCACATAGCTAGTAGCACCTGAGGTCAGATTTGAACTCAGAAAGACTCATTCTCCTGACTCCAGGGCCAGCATTCTATCCACTGTGCCACCTAGCAGCCTTGAGGGAGGGCCTTAGATAAGTGAAAAACAGAGAGATGGAAGAGCATTTCAGGGCAGTAAGTTCATCAGTGAACTAGTGACGACATATTAGCCAGAGGAGATCAGTTTTGCTTTGAGTCATGAAGTATGACACATGAAACAATTCTGAGTGTACAAGATAGTGTAGAGCATCTTGTTGGCTCCAACCAGACTGTTGGCTCCTTGAGGGCAGGAACTGGTTTCATAGCTTACACAGCAGATCTGCACTAAGCACTCAATGAAAAATGGTTGACTTGCCCAAGACCATACAAGAAGATAAAACAGGACAATTCTTTTGGCAATAAATCAAAAATTTCAATCTAGAAAAGATATTTGGGGTCATCTCATCTGCTTCTCTATTCTTATAGATGAGGAAGCTGAAACTGAGAAAGGTTAAATGATTTGCCCAAGGTGGCAAAACCCAGATTTAACCTATTTCCCTTTTCTGGACCCGATTTTTTCTTCCCTTAGGAATGAGGGAGTTGTATCAGACAGTCTCCAAAATCCCTTCCAGTCCTAATATTCTCACCTGAAGCTACTCCTAAGTGACTCTCCACAGGACATGCTTTGATGCTTCAGAGTGAGTCACATATACTCACATCTTGTGACCAGTCTCATACATTTGCAGATTGCTCTCCTGTCCCAGGGCAACCAACGGCATGCCGGACCCAAAAGTTATGGGCCCATAGCCATAGATCATAAGTACTGAACTACTTGGTCACATATACATACACACCCACACAGAAACCATCTAATTACTATCAAAGAAGGCTTGTCCTAGATGTAAGTAAGCAGGAGCATTTCCACGAGGCTTTTCTTGCTAATTGTTCTCAATTAAAGCTCCTATATCCAGCTCTCCATTATTGATGCCACTCTTCCTGCTGAGCTGGAAAGAAATAATTGGTCATTCTATCCCCAACAGCGCTTCCCTGGGAAACCATGAAATGTGGCAAATGAACACAGAGCTAGAGAAACAGAAATCCTACAACCTACCCCCTGAGTGACCCAGGTTGAAACTCTTAAAATGGAACCAGGAATGCTGCCCTTCCCTTGTTCCAAATTTACCCCTCAATCATGATCCCCAAAGAGGGCTGATCCTCAGGGCCAGAACTGCTTCCTTGGTGACAGGTCTGCTGTGTCTAGCAGGGACTTATAAGTGCCTAGTTCAGAGACAAAGACTTTTTAGAAAACAAAAAAATACTATGGGTGATGTGGAAAGAGGAATTAACTTGGAAATAGGGCAGCTAAGTGGATAGAGTGCTGAGCCTGAAGCCAAGAAGCTCTGAAGTCAAATCTAGCCTCAGACACTTAATAGCTATGTGACCCTGGGCAAGCCACCTCACCTCAGTTTCCTCATCTGTGAAATAGGGATAATAATAGCTCTTACCTCTCAGAGCTGTTGTAAGGATCAAATGAGGTAATAATTGTAAAGCTCTTAGCATGGTGCCTGGCACATAGTTGATACCATATGAATATTAGTTATTATTATGATATGGTATCCTAATTACTCACAGTCTGATGACTTCAATACTCAACTGTGGGACTCAAGTTTCTCCAAACCTCTGTTTTCTTATCCATACGATGGGTAAAATAATACTTGTGCTACCTACTTCATAGAGTGGTAGGGAAGAAAACACTTTGTAAAATGTAAGGTGGGGCAGCTAGGTGCCAAAGCAGATAGAATGCTGGTCCTGGAGTCAGGAAGACTCATCTCTATGAGCTCAGATCTAGCCTCAGACAATTACTAGCTGTGTGACCCTGGGCAAGTCACTTCACTCTGTTTACCTCAGTTTTTTTCTTCTATAAAATGAACTGGAGAAGGAAATGACAAACCACTCCAGTATCTTTGCCAAGAAAATCCCAAATGGGGTCATGATTGAAACAACTCAACAGCAAACTTTAAGGTGCCATGTAAACATGAGCTATCACTTTTTGTGAACACTGTTCTACGTAGATGCCCAGCTCCCAGAATGTCAGAGTACAGATGCCATCAACCCATCCCACACCCCTACTGATCACAGAGAGGATTCTCCTTTTTAAACCTGGCGGAGGAAGGGAAAGAGACAAACGTTTATTAAGAAATGATTCTGTGCCAAGCACTTCTACACACATTATCTCACTTGATCCTTCTAACAACCCTGGTAAATTGGTCTTATTATTTTCCTTATTTTATAGTTGAGGAAACTGAGGCTGGCAGAGATTAAGTGACTTATTCAGAATCACACAGTTAGCAGGTATCTGAGGCTGGATTTGAACTCGGGTCTTCCCATCTCCAAGCCCAGCACTCTATATTAAAGGGGCTTCTTCCATAGGCTCCCTGATAGTTGAATAAAGTTAAAGTGAAGGGTTAGATTAGACATCTAGAGCTGGAACCAACTTTGGGGTCATCCACTCCAACTCTTTCATTTTCCACAGTAGAAAATGGAGGCACAGAAGAGTGAAGTGACTTTCCCATGGTCACAAAAGTACAAAATAACAATCAGGATTTGAATTCAGGTCCCGAGGTTCCAATTCCAGCACCCTTTCTGTTACACCATTTGAGCCAAGGATTAGATTCCCCCAACTGGTCAGTGAAAGGCTAATCTTTAGTTCTTTGTGAAAGCCAGTGTCTTGACAGCAGTGTCTTTTGAAGGCTGAGATAATTGACCAGGGTTTTGGAAGGGCTTTAGTATGCAAAAGCCCTCATCTCCAATAACATCATAAAAGCATGAAGCACCTTTCAGCCGCAGTGCTTACTAAACCTCCTGTTTTATCAGACTAACAGGATTAGCAGCTGCTTTACAGGGAAAGAACAAATCAGTTTATGTGCTGCTGAACAGGGTTTCCTTCTCCTTTTGCACCAGGTAGAAAAATCTCTGGGTTAGAGTGAAAATTCACCTGGAGTGACTCTGCTCTTGTTTCCTTCCTGCCACAGGTCTATGATCCAAAATCTAAACACATTATTCAGAGCTGGAGCTAAAAGGAACCTTATTTTCCTTATCTTTTAAAGGAGGGATAGCTGATATAGAGGCAGCTAGGTGGCTCAGTGGATAGAGCACTGGGCTTGGACTCAGGAAGGCTTTATTTTCTTGAGTTCAAATCTAACTTCAGATACTTACTAGCTATGTGACCCTGGACAAGTCACTTAATCCTCATTACCTCACTCTTCTCATATGTAAAATGAGCTGGGGAAGGAAATGACAAACCATACCAGTATCTTTGCCAAGAAAATCCCAAATGGAATCACAAAGAGTAAGACATGACTAAACAACAACAGATAATTTCAACAACCTTTTTAGGATGTGTGCTTAGAGACTTACAGACAAATCTGGAATAATGAGTTTATCTGGGAATTGAGAAGCTCTGGATTCCAGAGCCCCCAGGCAACTAAGACTGGTAACAGAAAAGATGCCAACCTGTGCACTCTCTTGCTTCACAAGGAGAAGATAGTGCCTTCTCTACAGGCAATAAGACTATCTTGGACTTGCATAGAATTATGGGATTTGACTTTTTTTTTCTTTATGTTCCTATTCTGAAGCAAAGGAATATCATGGGGTTTGGGACTAGAGAGTGAAAAAGAAAAAGTAGAGAAGGAAATCTGGGGGGAAATTGTGTGATGTAAAAATAAAAGATATCTATAAAAATTTATCTTTTAAAAAATCTGGTTTGGGGTTTTTTTGATTTTTGTTTTTAAATCATGAACATTTCTTTTAGTCCTACCCCAGTCCTAAACCATGAAATATTTCCTTGCCTCAGGATATAAGCAAGAAAACCCCACCAAAAGTCTACGCAGGTTGAGGACATTCTCACTTCTTTTCAGAGACATGCTACACTTGGATTGACAAAAGGCATTAGCTATTACACCAATAACATCTTAAGTCTGGTGGAGAAAGAAAAGTAAACATGTACAGAACACTGTGTTAGACATAGGGATACAAAATGTTTAGGTTAAGAGAGAATCCTTGCCTTCAAGGAATTTATAATCTCCACATTGCCTATAGGTGGTTCATTGAGTAGTGTTGGGCCTGAGTCAGGTAGACCTGAGTTCAAATATGGACTCAGATACTTCCTGACTGTGTGATCCTAAGCAAGTCATTGAATGTCTGCCTAACTCACTCTCCTCAACTGTCAAACAGAGACAATACTAACTTCTATCTGTATCAGCAAGCACCCTAGCATACCCAGGGTGGCTGCTAGCACAGGTTCTTAGACCTGCCTTTCTAAAGGAAAGCAACTCAAAATGGGTTAACAATCTTACTTTAATCAATCAAACATATATCATTTACCTAGTTCAAGGGAAAAAGTCAGCACCCTGAACTTCAGAGAATACAAACAGAATACAAACAGAAATTACAAGCAGACAAAGAAACAGATCAACAGACAGGCTTCCAACCGTCTGACCATTACATCCATACCTAGCCAATTACCAGAGAGGGAAGCACCAACATCTGGGTTTTTCCAAGCCAGGGGGGCTCAACGGCTTCCCAGAGTCTCGTCTGGCCAAATCACACAACTCTTCTCAAAGTGAGCTCCAAAGCAAAAACTCACACCGATGTATATATAGCCTTCTCCTGGATCAGAGAATGTCATAATCCTCTTGACCAACTGCCCAATCACAAAGTAAGAAGGTGTGGGCATTCCTGAAGAACAAGCCTCCCACCACAGGCTCCATGTGACCACATTCAACCTATTAGGGAGCAGAATATACTTTCAAGTCAGGGAAGGTTCTTAGAGCCACGTAAGCCTATCCAAGGGCTGAGAGTCTGAGAAGATCTTCAGATTCCCATAACACCATCTCTTAGAGTAGTTGCAAGGATCCAGTGAGACAGGCTTAGCAAGGGGTCTGGCACAGAGTAGGTATTTAATATATGTGTGTTTTCTTCCTTATTTGTATCCCCAATGCCCAGTACAGGTCCTTGTATACGGTAGGTACTTAATGAGTGTCTTCTAAAAATATAGAAAGGTGGTAGATAGAAAGCTGAATTTAGAGTCTAGAAGATAAGGGTTGGAATCCTAGCTCAGACACTTACAAGCTGTGTGAATCTGGATAAATCACTTAAACCTCTTCTCATCTGAGTTTTCCCATCTGTAAAATAGGGATAATAATATCTATGGTAACCACCTCATTTGTTAATGAGGATCAGATGAGATCATATATACAAAGCACTTTGCAAACATCAAAGTCTTATAGAAATGCTATTATAGGGGGCGGCTAGGGGGCACAGTGAATAGAGCACCAGCTCTGGAGTCAGGAGGACCTGAGTTCAAATCGGACCTCAGACACTTAACACAAAAAACTAGCCGTGTGACCTTGGGCAAGTCACTTAACCCCAATTGCCTTCCCCCAAAAAAGAAAAAAAGAAATGCTATTATATATTGTTGCCTGTGATTTGAATATAGGAATATGAGATACAAAACATATAATACAAAATAATATCTAATAACAGCATTAGAGAAATGCAAAGTGATATTGGGGGAGGAGGAAGTTAAGAGTAGGGGTAGGGGGAGGGAATCAACTAGTTATTGCTAGTTGTCATCTATTGCCCCCAAATAGGAAATTATTTGCCCATAAGGACACAGTGAATTAGTGGCAGATCCAAGATCAGGACCAGGTCCTCTGACTCCAGGTCCAATGCTCCTGGTACCAGATACCACACTCTTTGTTCCTTTCCAATATTTCAATACTGACTTTGTTTATTTCAACAACATCAGCTTAATCCTATTTTCTCTGTTACACATCTTGTTTTGAGCAAACAGAAGAAAACTGAAAGAAAATACATAAAATGGGAGATATATAGATATAGATAAAGATATAGATGTATGTATGTATTTGTCACTTCAGGTTTTATATATCAAATAGGGCTGTGAGCTAAAATACCAAGGCCCAGCTGGAATTTTGCAAAAGAATTCTCCATCCCCCACCTTCAGTCCACAGCCCCCAGAAATGCCCTGGTTCATGTCCATGGGAGGGGAAAAGAAACGATAGGGAAAAGTCTCCTTGCTTGGGCCCCCAGAGCTGCAGGCAGGGCTACTTGGGTGGTAGTTCGGCCTCTGGATCAAAGGAAACATCACCGGGCAGTTTCTCTTAGGAACTCAGGATCACTTCAAAGATGAGTCCCCTGCACTTACCATTCCAAACTCGATAACTCCAGGTAAATATAATTAAAACACATTTGTGGGCATCAAGCCATTAGGATGAAAGAAATATTTTCCAACCCTATCAGGAACAAGTCTTAACAGTCTAATACAGGGAAAATGCAAAATATGATTAATGATCTGGATTGCAGCTTCGCCCAAGAGCTGGAGATTAATTTCAGTTGCTGATAAATGGGCGTGCATTCAAAAATCAGAGAAATGTGTATCGCCTCCAAGTACAGAAGCCAAAATCACCATCTCCATACTTTGTTTTATGATGCAAAATAGGCTGGCTCATCTGTATTTTTTTCTGGAGGGGATAAAAGGTGTTAATATAGCATTTGGGGTCGGTAGAACATATTTCAAGCCATCTCTCAACCCCTGCTGTCCAGTCCCTCCTCCCACGGCCTGACAAAGGTGATTTTGAGAGGTTTCATCTTTGAGTCAGCCTATAACTGGACAAACTTGGGGCAGACTCACCTAAGACCCAAGAGAACAGTTCTGGGAAGTCATGCTCATGTTTCAAGCCTGGGAGAGGTAAAGAAAGCTTAAAGAATCATAATCTTGGGACCCTCCTGACTGATGAGTAGGTGTTTCAGCAGTGGACCCTGTAGAACAAAGGAATAAAAACACTCCAATTGCTTTGGGGAATTCATTTTGTACAGAAAATGTGTCAAAATTGGAAAAAAGTACAGGGAATATATCAAAATGGGGGGAGAAAAAAAAGAAAAATTAAGCTATTGGTACAGCATGCTAGAAAAACTTTTCAGCAAATACCATCTGTGTGACCCCAGGAAAGTCACTTCACCTCTGTAGGCTTCTGTTTCCTCCTAGGCAAAATAACACGGTAGGAGCCAATGACCTCTAAAGGCCTATCCAATTCTAAATCTGTGGCCCCAAAACCAAAATGGCTTGAAACCCATCAACCAGTGACTGAGAAGAAAGATAGAATCAAAAAGTATAGATATGAGTTTGTTAAACCCCAAAGAAAATTCAACTCAGCAAATATCTATTGAGTACCTATGGTGAACAGAACATTGTGTTACCTCTTGGAGGAAGTACATAATTTAGATAAGGCATAATCCCTGTACTCATAGAGCATATAGACTAGGAAAGGAAGATGACAGATACAGATATGACTAGAATACAAAATACTATAAGGTAACTACATAAAAGAGAGTGGCCTGGATTGCATTTGGGGAATTGTGAGGCACTTTCAATGATCCTCCACTGGTCCTTTAACAAAAGGGTATCTATGTAACACCAGTACTCTTCCTATGATGCTAACATGGCTTTGAATTATGGAATAACACTGCCATAGGGGACTGGACAGTGAGGTCCTACTTCTGGGAATGAGCTCAGGGGACCCCCATAGATGTTTAGCATACCTGCTTCCAAAATCATGAGTTGATATTTCTTTTTTTTCTTTTTTTTT
>CM053580.1:328591600-328607431 GCA_028627135.1 Pseudochirops cupreus | reverse complement strand
TGAAGCGTATCTATCTATAAGACCTAAGAATAGAATCAGAAGTCTCTCCATGGGTGACATTAACATGAACTCAATCAACAATATTTTGACATAGAAGGCTTTGAACAAATGGGTGAGTCATGCTAACTATCCTCCCCATAGCCTTGCCAGATGCCTTCTTATCCCTGAGAAAATCCTGCCTCAGGGCCCCACTTTCCTGATTGGTGACTGCCTCCCCAGAACCACTTTTTCAGAAAAAGCCCCAGTCTTCTTTCACTTTACTCCAGACTTTCTGGACTACCCATATCCTCTAAAGCCTTGCTAGCTACCTTGCCCCCAAATGGGTGTTTGTTTCTCCTTCTTTTCTCCTACCTCCTTGTCAGTTTTGGAACTATGAACTGTGATTAAATTGCTTCTGCCTGAAAAGGTTATGGCCACCTATTCCTCTATAGCTCCCCTCACCATCCTGTGAGCTTCACTCAGTATCTCTGCTCCAGGGACCAAAGTGTCCCTGGCTACCACTGCCCTTGGAGAGTGTCTCCCTTATTAGCATGTAAGCTCTTTGGGGGCAGGGATTATTTTTGCTCTTTATATTTGCATCCACTGTGCCTGTCACGTAGGAATCAAGGACTCTGTGATCCAGTGATGCTGGTCTCCTTGATATTCCTTGTCCGTGACCTTCCATCTCCTGACTCTGAGAGAGTTCACTGGCTGTCAATCCCACATGCCTGGAATTTTTTCCTTTCTCATCTCTGTCTCCTACTTTCCCTCACTTCCTTCAGATCTCAGCTAAAATCTTATCTTCTGCACGAATCCTTTCCTAGTCCTCCTTAATCTTAGTGCCTTCATCCTGAAATTATCTCAAATTTATCCTGTCTATGTCTTGTTTGTCCATAGTTGTTTGCATTGTTGTCTCCCAAGTAGAATGTGAGCTCCCTGAGAATGGGGACCATCTTTTGCTTTTCTTTGAATCCCTAGGACTCAGCACAGTGCCTGGCTCATAGTAAGTATTTAATTAATATTAAAACAGGGACTATTTTTTTTTTTGGTCTTTCTTTGTATCCGTGGGATTCTGTACGATGCCTGGCACATAGAAGGGAACTTAATAAATACTAAATCAGCTTCTATTTTTTGCCTTTTTTGTATTTCTAGGACTCAGCACAGTACCTGGCAGGTGGTAGATACTTAATAAAAGCTAGTTGACTAATGAAATAAGTGTCTTGTCATTCATTTATGTTCTCTATACTTCAGAATCCAACAAACATTTTTCTATTACAAATGCAGACCTTAAAAAATCCTTGAGAGTTCAACAAATAAATTGCCCGGAAACTTGTATGTTATGATAGATAAAACTATTTTCCATAATCCCTTTTTCTAATATGGATCCATAAAAATCTTAAAATATTTTGCCATATCATATACTCATAATCTCTAATCTACATGGAATGAAAAGCTTATGAAATATAGAGACCTAGAGGAAGGAATAAAGCCATGTGGGAAAAGAGTTACAAATCAACTCCCTCATCTTGTCTGCTATTGGAGAACCTTGAAGATGCTTTTGGTGAACCTATAGGAGATGAAGTTACATCCCAATGCTTTAATTTAATTAAAAAGAGCAATTGTTGTATCTAATTGTGTAATAACCTACAGAACATTAATTATAATAGAAGAGTAAGATAATGACTTATCCTAAGGTCATTTCTACCTTTACTCTGAAAAAGATGAGATGAATAAGATGAGTGATGAAGATGATGATGATGATAGTAGTTAACATCTATATTCCACTTACTATATTACCAGGAATTATGCTAAGTTTTTGCAATTAATATCTTGTTTGATCTTTACTAACCTGGGGAGGTAGGTGCTAATATTATCCCATTTCACAGATGAAGAAACTGAGAAAAATGGAGGGTCAATGATTTCCCCAGGTCACACAGTCAATAACTAAGGCTGGATTTGAACTCAAATCCTCCTGACTCCAGTTCTAGCACTCTGATAATACTATTGCTACTACTGCTACTACTACTACTAATGATAATATGATATGATTCTATGCACCATTGAAATAATAGGTGAAAATAAAAAAAAAGATTTCTCAATGCCATAGTCAACTGTCTAAGGCTGTCAAGTTTAGATAAATGTCAAGCTACACTAAGATGGGAAGTTTCTTTATCCTAAGTTCTTATTACCAGTGAAATCATAGATCTGGCATAACTACCCTTTAAAAACAAGGTTTGAGAAAGTTGAATTAGAGCAGAGCTTCTTAACTTCTTTGGGGGGGGCACATCATGGACCCCTTTGATAATATGGTGAGCCTATGGTCCCCTTTACAGAAGAATATTGTAAAATGTAGAAAATAATGATAGCTAACATTTATATAACTCACTATGTGCCAGAAACAGTGCTACATGTTTTACAATTATGATCTCATATCCTCAGAACAAGGGAGGTAGGTACTATTATTCTCCCCATTTTATAGCTGAGAGAACTGAGGAAAACAGAGGTTAATTACTTGCGTAGGGCTATATAGTTAGTAAGTGTCTGAGACCAAACTTGAAGTTAAGTCTTCTGTACCATCTAGTTCCCCAGAAATATATAGGATTACAAAGGCAACCAATTATATTGAAATAAAGATGTAATATTTTCCCATCCAAATTCACAGATTTCCTCAAAATCTATTCATGGACCCCAGGTTAAGAACCTCTGGACTAAAAACCCTCTAAGGATTTTCTCTTCCAGTTCTAAACTTACCTTCCTAAATGAGATAATATCTGTAAAGCACTTAGCACAGTGTCTAGCACAAAGTGCTAGCTCCTATTATCATTATCATTGCTGTTGATGTTGTTCTCCTAAGATCAGATCTATTGTTATCTACTAAATGATGGCCCTTTTAGAGACTTATGTTGAAAAAAAATCCTATTGGGGATCTGTGGATAGATTTCAGGGGTTTCTGAACATGTTTAGGTAAAACATAACCTCTTTATTTCAATATAACTGGTTTTCTTTACAATTCTTTGGATTTTATTTTATGCGTTAAAAAAAAACATTCTTCTGAAAATGCATCCCGAAGCTTCACTGGGCTGCCCAAGGAGTGAGTCCATAACCCCTGAATGATTAAGAGCCTCCATCTAGCAGAAGGCGAACAGGTTAAGTTACTGACACCCAAGTGTGAAGGAGAGTGGTGATTTTCTTCCCTGACAAGAAAGTGCCCAGTCCTTGTGTGCCATGAGGATAGAATACACATGCAGAAGTGGGAGAAAGGTACAGTGAGGGGAGGGGATGCTGCTCCACCATTGAAGGCCTGATCGCAAGAGTTTTCCCCAAACTGCTTGCATCCAACACTTCTGCCAACAAAATAAAGACAAATCAGCCTCTACCCTCCAAAAGTCAAATTTTGCTGCCCTTGTGTGACCATGGAGCCTCATTATCAAATGCCTTTCTTATAGAATTCTTCTTCAAAAGGAAAAGATTGGACTAGGAGAGAGGCATCAGAATGACAGAGGGGATAGGGCGCTGGGCCTGCAGTCAGGAAGACTTGGGTTAAAATCCTGCCTAAGACATTGGTTATATGACTCTGAGCAAGTCCCTTGACTTCTCTGTGCCTCAGTTTCCCCATCTGTAAAATGAGTTGGGAGAGGGAATCTTGGAGTTGATGGCCTCCGAAGTTCATTGCAGCTCTAAATCTGTGATGCTATGAGAGGTAATATGTAATAGTGGGTGGAAAACTGGTCTTCATGCCATGAAGGCATGAGACTTTCTTTGGCTGCATGATGCTAGACTGGTCATTCACCTCCTATTGAAACTAGTACTTCTCTAAATAGCTCATTGTTTTGAGGAGTTCATATCTAATATTGCTTGATCATTTTTCAGTTGTATCTGACCCTATGTTACCCCGTTTGGGGTTTTCTTGGCAGAGATACTGGGGTGGTTTGCCATTTCCTTCTCTGATTCACTTTACAGATGAGGGAACTGAGACAAACAGGGTGAAGTGACTTGCCCAGGGTCATACAGCTAATAAGTAAGTATCTGAGGCTAGATTTGAACTCAGATAGATGAGTCTTTCTGACTCCAGGCCCAGCACAACATCCACTGAGCCATATAGCTGCTCTGTATCTAATGTAAGAGACCTTAATCTGGAGTAGTCAAGTTTGCATTAGTCACTTCGGAGCAAGTATGTAATGTCTGGGTTTCAAATACGTCTAGGAGGCTATCTACTTTTGGAACGAGGACTTGGATCAGGAACCATAGGACTAAGATTCAAATCCTGACTCTACTATTTTCTACCTGGGTGACCTTGGGCAATAATAAGAGTTAACACTTGAATAACGTTTTAATATTTGCAATGTACCTTACACTTTTATCTTTACCATGACTATAGGAAGCAGGTTATTATCCCTATTATTCCTATTTTACAGACACAGGAGTGACTTGCCCAGAGTCGCACATCTAATAAGTGTCTGAGGCAGTATTTGAACTCAGGCCTTGTAAAAGTACTTTGTCCACTAAGGCACCTAACTGCCTGCTCAAGTCACTGCCACTCTCTTGGCCTCAGCTGGTTCATCTATAAAGTGAAAGGTTGGATTGGATGACCTCTGAGGTCTCTTCCTGCTTTCAACCATGGATCCTATGATCTCCTATCCAAAGCCTTGAACTTTTGGCCCCTGGCCAACTCTTCAGTCCTTTGGAGTTTGGTTGGCGTCACCCAACTGCAAGCACTTCTTCCCATTGGAGGGCCTGGCGGGGGTGCTAACCACTTCCCTGATGTTTAATGCCAGCGATCAAATGTAAGTTAAAGAAACATTTATTTTAAAATGTAAACTGATCGCTGTGGAATTTCTGAGCTGGATAGAGCTTGATGCTGCTATTTTGATATGTAGAAGTTCGTTGATATAAATAGGGTGCAGTTGTCCTTACACATAACTGAAGAGAAGAGCTTTGATGACAGCATACATAAAGAAAAGGCAGCTCGCCCCCTCAGGAGCTTGCCTGACATTGTGCTTTTAGGTGTAAAATATGTGTGTGAGTGGATGGGATGAAAGTGGCATGGGTTGGACCAGTTGACCTCCAAATCTTTGAATGAATGAATAAATGAATGAATGAATGAATGAAGTAGCACTTAGGAAGTACTTAACTCTATGCCAAGTTATATAAAAGTCAAGATGGCCCCTGTTCTCAAGGAGCTCAGACACTAAATGAGGTAGAAAACACATAAAAAAAGTTTGGCTGCAGGGTAGTTGAGAACCCCCGAGCAGACTTGAATTCCCAAGTGTCTCTGGCAGAATGATTCTTCAGAATGTTGTGTGAAGCCAGCAGGGAGGGACCCTTCTATTACTGCTTCCTAGAAGTGAGTATCCTGATACTCGTACCCTCAATAAGTTGATTGATATAATTTCTGTTTTTTTAAGAGGGCTTGAAACCATTCTACTCTCCATTAGTAAAATTTCCTCATAGGGCATTGTACTTGTAAATAAATCATCCCTTTTCTCCAATGGAAATAATACACCCAACTTCTCCAATGAAATGATGTATCCATCATCCCAGTTCCTTATTTCTGAAATGTGCATAATACAAGTCATTCTACTTCCTTCTTTTTTTCTAACTCAAATTGCCCTAACTTCCCCTTTCCTCTCACTTCCAAGAACCCCATTTCTCCCCATCATGCTTCAAATGATGCTGAATTGCAATTGGGGGTATCTTTAAGTATGAAGGAGTCCAAGTCTGGGATGTCAAGACCTTAAAACCTCTGTGTACATAGATGGACTCTCCCCTTCCTCTCCCCTGCCCATCAAGAATCACATCACTCCCCAAAACTTGATTCAGCATCCTTGAAAACAAAGACAGTGAGGAGCCAAAAAATGCAAAAGGGACCCCCTCAATATGACACTGTCTGGCCTAGTTCCAGGATTCATCAGCAGTCATCTCATATAGTTGGATGATTGCCAGGAAGTGTCCTTCATGAAGATCAAGAAAAAAAAAAGAGAGAGAGAGAGAGAAAATGTAGTTCACAAGAACTAATTTCTTCATGCCTGATACAAAAGAGAATTTTCAGTCTCTTTGCTAAGGCTGAGATGAAAGTTAACCTTTAAAAATCCCATTTTCATTCCAGTACCATGAAACCTCAGGCTAAGGGTAGTCTGCATTTTAATAATACCAAAATATGGCCTCAGTTGTTGGGATTTGTTTCCCATAAATCTCAATTTTGCTTCAGAAAAGCTGGTCCTGCCTTAGCCTCAGAATAAAAATACCAGAAAGAAGAAATCACATTAGTAATTTTTTTAGAGCTCTCTCTCTCTCTCTCTCTCTCTCTCTCTCTTTCTCCCCCCTTCATCCCCCTCCCTGCTTCCCTGCTTATCCTCCCTCTTATCTTTTCATGTTTCCTCATTCACTATTTGTTATTAATCTTCAAGGCCGGATCTTTACATTCCAGATTTTTAAGACTTACTGACAAATGTGATTAAGATTAGGGCCTAATGAGCATTAGAATGAAATCTTTCATTTGCCTTGAGAAGGGAACAATTTGTTTTGGGAGGACCACAGTGACACTGGTTCAGACAGCGGCAAGCAGCCTTGCCTCTCTGTGGCTACTGAAAATCTGGATTGATGAGGTGTAGGGATTTGTCTGAACTAATTGTTTCATTCTTCCACTTGGGAAGATATGGGAGTGGAAAACTGTTGGGTCTTAGGGTCTATGACCTTTGTTTCTTACTAAACTAGGCACGGATTGCAATGAGCACTGATGCATTTCAACAAAAGCTTCAGGTACTGATTAGGGGGCCAGATGGCTCAAGACCTGTCCCAATCCAAATGAACATGTTCTAATGGAAGAGGCAACCAGAATCACAGAATCATCAAATGTTAGAACAACAAAAAGCTTTGTAATGGTAGCGTAGTGGATAGAGCCCTGGAGTTGGAGGTCAGAAGATCTGAATTCCATTCCTGGCTCAAGTCCTTACTAGCTGTGTGACTGTGGGCTAGTCACTTATCTTCTCTGGACCTAAAGTCTTAGTCCAGGGTGGGGAAAATGGGGCTGTGATTTCATGGGTTTAAAGACCTTTCAGGTGAAAAAACTTTCTCTACCCATGAAAATTGACATCTTCTCTGCAACAAAGAGTCTCACAGATCTATTTAGATTACTGAGTGGATGTCATTTGCTTAGGATTGCACGGCCATTACCTATGTTCAGAGGTGGGACATAAACTCAGGTCTTCTTACTGACTTTGAGGCCATTCCTCTATCTACTATGTCACGTTGCTTCTCCATCTGTTGTTCAGTTGTTTTAGTCATGTCCAATTCTTCATTTGAGTTTTTCTTGACAAAGATACTGGAGTGATTTGCCAGTTTCCTCTCCTCCAGTTCATTTTACAGAGAAGGAAACTGAGGCAGAGTTAAGTGACTTGCCTAGGGTCACACAACAAGTAAGTGTCTCAGGGCAGATTTGAACTCAGGAAGATGAATCTTCCTAACTTCAAGTCCTGCAACCCCTAGCTGCTCCCTCCATCTGTAAAAAAGACATAATAATGGCACTTTCTTCACTGGGCTACTGCGAGCATTTTATGTCTGTGAGATGCTTTACAAAGCCTACAATGAGTGTTCATTATTACCTAGTTAAACTGTCTCATTCTTGATGAGAAATCTGAGTCTTCAGGGATAGGGATAGATTTGTCTGAGGATACAGCTAGTTAGTTGAAGAACTGGGACTCTGTCCTTAGGCTCTTGATTCTCAAGGCCCAGTGTACTCTCCAGTATTTACATTTTAGAGTCATAAATGTTTTAAACCCATTAGCTTCCTAGCAAGAGTTCTGTGGCTTAGAAACAGAGTAGAATTAATTGGCAAGTCTTTCTAATGCTGCTGGTTTGTTTTCTTGAGAACACACATGACTCAGTCACATTCACCCAACACTCAGGCTCCCAAATACTGGCCTGAAATGGAAGGTAAGAAATGCAGCTTAAGTAGATTGATTCTTTGGAAAATGGAGAGCACAGTCTGCTGGCTTCCTAACACAGTTTTGCAGGGGAGAACCTTGAAGTCCATTTATCTTTATGTGCTATGGAGGGTATATTCCTCTATTGTGTAGGAGAAAGGAAACCCCCTCAGTGCTCCTCTCTGCCTTAAGTCTGGAGTTTAAGCCTACCCAAATGCCCAGTTCTGTGCCCTACAACCCTGAAGTTACTGAATATATCATTTTGTTTGAAAAAATGTTTCAAAGGAGAGTATTTCAATTAAAATAAAATTAAAATTCAATAAATTTTTATCAAGTTGTCACTACATTCAAGGATTTATACATGGTATAGTCAAAAGAATGCTAGATTTGGATCCAGAGGGCCAGGGTTAAAAGCTTAGCTCTGTCACTTCTCTGTCACTTTTCCTTTCTGAGCCTCAGTTTCCTCATCTGTAAAAAGAGAGGGTTGGACTAGATCAGTTAAATTAATAAATAAACATTCCTTGAGTTCCTACTATGTGTCAAACAATAAGTGTTCCTTAAGTGCCTACTATGTGTCAAACACTGTTCTTGGTGTTGGTTATAGTAAGACCAAAGTGAAACAGCTCCTGCCCTCATGGTTCTAATCTTTTGTTGCAAGAGACAAAATGTACACTTGTAGATTTATACAAAATAGTTACAAGTGATTTGGGGAAGGAAGGTGAAGGAAGTCAGGAATAATTTCATATAGAAGGTGGCAGATGAATTAAGTCTTGAAGGAAACTGAGGATTTGCAGAGGCAGAGAGAATTCCAGGCATGGGGGACAGCTAGGGCAGAACCATGGAGAACCATGGATGTGTCCAAAAGGACTTTCACTGGGCCAGGAAGTATCTTTTCTCAAAGGAGACTCAAGACCATGTTTGGGTATGAAATGACATCAGCCCATTGGGAGAGAGAGGGACCAACCCTGAGCCCCAGGGTTGGTCTACACTCCCACTTAGGTGTGGCCATGGTGTTTAAGGAACAGTAAAAAGGCCAGTTTGACAGCATGGGCCCATAAAGTTAGAGCCAGAGAGTTCTTTGGGAGTAATCTAATCCAGCCTCTTCATTTTACAGATGAGGAAGCAAGCCGAGAGAAGGAAGTCATTCAAGGTCACATAGTAAGTTAAGTGGCAGAATTTAGTGTTTAAACTCCAACCTCAAATCCGAGACTCTTTCCTCTGTACTTTATGACACAGATCTTGCTCTCAAGGAGCTTACTCACTGAATGGCAGTGGAGAAGGATAGGGACACAAATGACTATGGTGAAGAGATTGTGAGAGAAGTGTAAAAGGAGAGAGCTGGACAAAAGGCTATGAGAATTGTGAGAAGAGAGAGAATCCTTTCCCCTGGAGGGATTCAGGCAAGGCCTCATGAAAGAAGTGGCATCTGAATTGGCCTTCAAAGGCAGGCAAAGAATTCAACCAATGGAGATGGGGTAGGGTGAGTGGGGAGTCCATTCCAGAGATGGTAGGAGCCAAGGCTCCTGGGTGTAGTTTCAGTGGAAGAAATAAGAATGCAAGCAAGTTTATTCATAGACATAGGTTTACCAGGAAATTGCAATAAAAAGAAATGAGATGATTTCAGGGGAAGAGGCCTTTCTTTCCCACTCCAGAACCCATTCCACTACATTCCCATGTCATCACTAAAAGGTGAAGAGAAAAGTGACATGAGCTGGGTCTTCTCTGCCTCAGCAGCTCCTCTGGATGGGAGCTCTGAGCAGAAAGACTGCCTTATTTCCTCACCTCTGCCTCTAATTTGAGCCCCTAGGTCCCTTCAAATGAAAGTTTAGCTTAACTACCACCTCCTGCAAGAGTTGTTGTTCAGTTGTTTCAGTCATGTCTGACTCTTTGGGACCCTATTTTTTTAGGAGGAGGGTTTTGGCAAAGACACTGGAGTGATTTGCCATTTCCTACTCCAGCTCATTTTACAGATGAGAAGACTGAGGCAACAATGGCTAAGTGACTTGCCCAGGGTCACACATCTAGTAAATGTCTGAGACTGTATTTGAACTCGGGAAGATGAGTCTTCCTGATTCCAAGTCCAAGGCTCTATCCACTGCACCACCAGCTGCCTTTTCTCATGTTGCAAATCGTTAATCATAAACTAGTTTGTGTTTAGTTTATCTTTACTTACCTGTGTACATGTTATATATTTTTTCTCCCTATAGAATGCATGTTCCTTGAGAAGACTGTTTCATTTTTATTTTTGCATCCTCATGAATGGTGATGTGCCTGCCATGTCACAAATATTTAGTAAATGCACGTTGAATTTGATCCTTCTTGGGTAGTGGGGAAGAAGTGGGTTTTCTTCTCATCCATCCAGTGAGAAACCATGGTAACCATCTTTCCCTTGTGGGTGCTATAGCAATCCACCCTCCCACCCAGGGATGGAAAACTGAACAGAATGTTTTTTTACCTCAAGGGATCAGAATGTAACGTCAGGTCCAGCTTAGGAACATCCTTGCTGAGACAGCAGTTGTTAGCTAAAATAAAGAGGGTGAGATATTGGTCCATATCTAGCTGGATATTAATGACTGGGGAAGGAAATTCCTGAGAGTCCGATTGGGCTATGCCAATGTTGGAGAGATGGCTTTTCAGATGAGTAACCTGTTGGACTGCAAGGTGATCTCCCCCCTTAAAAGGACAGATGAAGCCTTTTGATTGAGTCATTCATTCCAAATGGACCTGGAGAAAGCACTGGAAAAGAGTATTAATAATATGGTGAGAGAGTAACATGTTCCAACCCTCCCCCCGCTATCCTCAATCAAGATTGTCTCAGCCCTGGTAAGAGACCACCCCATTTTTTGAAAACTAAACAAAACTGACTTACCAACACGATCCTTGGGATACTGACAACCACCATAGCAATGTGGCAATCTCTAGGGAAGACTTGACCAACTTGCTCCAGCCTTGAAAATTTTGGAATCGGAAGTGGCCAGGGCCCAACCCTATGGGAATAATAAGACAAACAGTATGCCCACAGCTCAGTAGAAGTATAGACCTGCTCTGGGGCTCAAGACCCTGGACCTGTTTCCCAGTTAAGCTGAGGGTTCTTTCATGACCAAACATGGTCTTGAGTCTCCTCTGAGAGACGACACTTCCTGGCCCAGCTTAAGTCCTCCCAAGTGAACCCCGGGTGCTGGGATTGACTCAGGCGGAAGAGAGCCACATCCTGAACCACACACATCATTTCCTCCAGCCCCTCAGCTTTCCTGAGCTGGGGCTTCTCATGCTAAGGCCTGACCTGGCCTGACCCTGCTTAACAGCCGAGTCCTGCCAGGGTTGCAGGACAAGGTAGTGTGGCTGTTGGCCAGAATACACAATGGACAGGGAAGGGGGAGGGAAGGGGAAAGATCTAGTGATCCCATGGGTGTTTTCGATACCTCTGATTTCTGAATCAGGATGGATTCATTGATTTCCCTATTTATCTTTGCTTCCCCCTCCCCCCGCCCCCGCCCCCTTTCTGGCCGTACATGCTTACCCCAGAGTAGACTTTGGATTAACTATGGTTTCCCTTGCTAGTTATGGGAATATAACTCATAACCTGGGAGAGGGAGTTTCATAATAATTCTGGGGCACCTCTGGTTCCATTCCCTTAAGTGTCAGAAAAGAGCACTGAGCCCGATTCCGAGTTCCAATTCTACCACTTATTACCTTGGTGATCCTGGGCAAATCATTTGAGCCTCAGTTTTCTCATCTGTAAAATGAAAGAGTAGGACTAGGTGGACTCTTGGGTCCCTCTCAGCCCCAAGCTATGATCTTATGAATGTTCTCTAATCTATTGTCTTAACTGCTTTGTGAAAGATCTACAGTCAAAGCCTCAGGCTGCATTGAAAGGAAATTAAAAACAATTCTCAATAGGCTACAACTTCATACGGTTCTGAACACTATGGGATCTTTTCATAATGATCCACAGCAATACTGCGTGTAGCCAGAAATTCTGGGGCCCCAAGGAAAAATTTCAGAAATACCAGCACAATGCCTGGAATGAATATGGTTGGCACAGAATAAATGCTTGTTGATTGTTGAATGAATGAATCACAAAATAAACATTGCCCCAATAGACGGGCATCACAATGAGGTTGGAGCTCAGCGAGTTGGGTAGTCTTGCTTATTCTGATTCTTGCCTGCCCTCCACTGCCCTTCTCACATTTTCGGTGCAGATCAGCACAAAGTCCACTTTCTCCATGAAGCCTGCCCTGATTGCCTTAGTCAAAACCGGTCTCTTCCTCCTTTAAAGGATTATAGTGCTTCCTGCATACTCTTCTTTTGCTACCTGCCATATTACGCTTTATGTTGTTGTCTTCACTGTCAATATTTATAGAGTCCTTTACTGCATTGTCTCATGGGATCTCCGTCATAGCTCTGTGTTATGTATGGATTGTCTTCTTCTTGTTGTTGTTACTGCTGTTCTTTACTTTACATCCCTGGCTCCTAACGCAATATATTAAGGATAGAGAATGGAATTGTGATTGACATACGGGAGCTCCTTCCACTGATGAAGGCAGACACTTGTTCTACAAGTTGTTGTTGTTGGTTGTCCTTTGTTCCCTAAGAGGACCGATGACATCAGCAGGGTGATGTCTTGACCTGCAAGTGAATTGGATTTAAGTGAGACCAGGCTGGGCAAAGTCTTCAGTCCTACTCTTCTCCAGAACCATCAGAGTACAGTGGCAAGACATAGGACCACTGCTGATGGCCCAGGATGCAGTGGAAGACCCTGGCCTTTTTAAGTTAAAGCCTTTCTCAGGTCTCCGTCTGAGGCAACACCCATTCAGTAGTTGAAAATTAGGTAAGAATTGAGGGAAATTAGGGCATAATTTGCAAAATATGCCCTAGTTTGCCTTTATAAAAGAATCAGTCTGGGAGGGGAAGACCCTCAGAGTTTCAGCCCGAAAAGAAACAACTGCTATTTATACTTACTCTGAGCCATGAAAATTCAAACAACAGCTCTGCAATTTATAGTTTTGAGGAATTACCTAGAGCAATGAGAAGTTAAGTGACTTGTCCAGGGTCACATAGCCAGTGTGTGTCAAAGGCAGTACTTAAACCCGAAGTCAAAATTTTCTGTCTCCAAAGTCAGTTTTCTATCTGTTATACTACTCTGCCTCTTTGACATGCATGCAGTAGGTCTTAATTCTTGTTGAATTGGATAGTGCAGATATTCCCATTTTACAGATGAGAAAACTGAGGGCCAGAGATGCCAAGTGCCTCTCCTTGTAAATGAAAACCTTAATACTTGAATCCAGTTCTTCTGACATACCCCCTCCTTCCTTAATCCAAAATTCTTTCCACTATACCACAATCGTGTATATTTTAATCCCACAGGGGTTTTATAATTTGAGGAATATTTATTATGCTTCTTTTTAATCCCTCTTTGTCCCTAACACAGTGCCCTGTTCACATTAGATACCTCACAAATATCCACAGTTGTGTGAATAAAAATTAACTTCCAACCCCATGAGGCAGAAAGACCTGAGTTTAAGTCCAAATTCTCATACCTGCTGTCTATGTGGCTCTGGAAAGTATAAGTCATTTACTTTAGTCAACATTCTAAAACTAGCAGGTGCCAATCTGCATTGATAGAGGGTGGTTTTTCTCCCTTCCTCTAGAATTTCCTATACGGCGAAATCACTGTGTCAAAAATCAGGTTGAATTATTTACCTTTAATTTGTGGCTATCTCCAGCAGGCTTAGAAGGCTTATTGACTTAGGTGACAGGGTCAGAGATCTCTAAGGTAGCTCGCCTTAAATCATTGTAATGTTCCGGAAATGCCCGTTGTTGAATTAGTAGAATCTTGCATTTAGCACCATAGGAAGGTGGGCCTCTGTGACCACTCCCTTATTAGTCTCTTGAGCCCTTTTCAGTGTTTGCACATTCGCCATCTGTGTTGGGGCTGTTTGGATGGAAGCTACTCAAAGTTCAAAAATTCATCAAACTTTTATTAAGTGCCTACTATGTAGACACTCTCCTAGGCACTAGGGATGTAAGGACAGAAACTAACCAGTTCCTGCCCACAGAGAGCCTACAGTCAACTGTATTCAATATTCAACATCCAATAACAACAACAAAAAACAGATGACATTTATGGAGCGTGTTAAAGTTTGCCGAGAGGTTTACAAAGATCATCTGATTTTACTTTCTCAATTATCCTGGGAGGTAGTTGCTATATTACGTCCATTTTACAGAGGAAGAAACTGAAGTAGTGAGAAGTTGTGACTTTTCCAGGGTAGTGCAGTTCTTAAGTGTCTGAGGCTGGATTTGAACATAGGTCTTCCAAGTTTAACTTTCTTTCCATTGCATCACCCAGTTGTCTGTTCATTAAGCTCGTCATTCAACATTAACATCCATAAGCAAAGACAAAGAAATCTGCAAAGGGAGGGACCACCAACACCTGGAAGTGGTGGGGATGATGGAAGGCTTCACAAAGGAAGAGGGGACCTGAGCTGATGTTTGAAAGATGAGGATGCTGAAAGGCAGAGCAAATGACAAAGGGCAAAGCAGTCATGATGGGGGCGAAGCCCATCCACAACACAGAGTGATGATGGAGATCACATGAGGCAATGTAGTAAAGGACTATATAAATATTGACAGTGAAGACAACAACATAAAGCGTAATATGACAGGTAGCAAATACATGAGGAAGGAGATGTAATGTCAAGTTTCAGCAACAACTAGCTCTCCATTTTAACCAGAATGGAGAGTATATGAAGAGAAGTAATGTAAACCACAGTAAAGAGGCAGGTTGGATGATTCGCAGTCTTTCATGGGGACAGGCAGCCTTCACTTTCTGAACCAGACAAGTATTCTTGAAATAAACATTGAACTGTGAGATCTTTGTGGCTGGAAAATAGAACAGACCTTAAGGAAGCATGTCTTTTTCATCTGTACAACCAGAATGCTTGGATAGTCTATTTTATGGGGCGGTTGCAAGACACCTGCTTTGTAAGTTGTTAACAGCTATAAGAAAAAAAAATTATTATGGTTGTAGAGTTGTTTTTCAGTCATTTCTGACTCTTTATGATTCCATTTGGGGTTTTCTTGGCAAAGATAATATAGTGGTTTGCAATTTCCTTTTCCAGCTCATTTTACAGATAAAGAAACCAAGGCAAACAGGGTTAAGTGACTTGCCCAGGTCACACAGCTAATGTCGAAGGCTGGATTTGAATTCAAGAAGATAAGTCTTCTTGACTCCAGGTTTTACATTCTATCTAATGTACCACCTAGCTGCCCAGAATTATTATTAACATAAGCTTTTAGCCCCATTTCTGAAGACAATAGCTCCTGAAAGATTTTGTCTTTACCAATAGTCCTATGTTGTTTTGGATACTAATGAGCAATGGTAAATTTTAGAACTGAGCTATGGACATTTCATCACAATTGTAGAAGAAGCCATAGACCATACAGTAGATCCCCTTTTAAGAAGAAATTCTCAGAAGTGTATGGAGGGATGGAATATATTTATTGGCATTATCATGGATGCTGAAAGAGACCGTCTACTCCAACTTCTCACATTTACTAGATGAGAGACACTGAATAATATTTGTATCTGCTAAGTGACCTTAGACAAGTCACTCCTCTTCTTCAACCCTTCTTCAATTATAAAGATGGGCTAAATAAAAGGACTCGAACAAAATTAAGTATTGTGTAGTTCAGTTTTAGTTGGTGGAATATTGTAGTAGATTTAGAAATTTGAGTGAATTCTAGTTTGAGCTGGTTCTCTTTGTGTTTTTTCCACCCAGCTAATAGTTTGGTAAAGAATCATTAATAGTCAATTTGTTATAGATTCCAGAGGACAGATAGTAAAACACACTATTTCTTTCAGGAGAGAGAAAGAGAGAGAGAGAGAGAGAGAGAGAGAGAGAGAGAGAGAGAGAGAGAGAGAGAGAGA
>CM053580.1:328571414-328591100 GCA_028627135.1 Pseudochirops cupreus | reverse complement strand
ATTTATTAATTTATTGCACTATTAATATGATTTGTTGTTTTTATTTTATTATATTATCAATATAATTTGATGTTCATTTTATTATATTGTTATTTTATTATTACATTATTATTAATATGATTTATTATTATTTATTATTACTATCCAGTTCACTCTGAGGACACCTGCTTACTCTTCCTATTCCTAAGGTAGAAGGATTCTCCTGGGCTGGTCCTTTTCTAGCATACTGCTCAGTACCTAGTACATACTATATAAATGCTAGCCATTATTATCATCAGTATCATTGTCATTGTTATTACGTTTTGAGAATAAAGAACTCCAGATGGTTTCCAAGGAGGCCTTCAACTCAGTATGTGTACAGGTTTGACTTCTTCGTGCCAGAGACACCATATTAGGCATTTTCTCATCTCATTTCATCTCATCTCATCTCATCTCATCTCATCTCATCTCATCTCATCTCATCTCATCTCATCTCATCTCATTCTCCTTAGTTTCTCCTTCACTCATTGATCCATTAGGACCCTATTAAAAAGATGGAGCTTGGCCATGAATGCCTGCAGACCTTACATTTTTAATAGAGAAAAGCACTTATGGTTCCTATTTCAACAAACTAAACTCCTTTGAAAGCAATATGCTCTTCCTGAGACTGAAACTGCTACCCCTCTCAACTCAAGACACCCAACTGTTGCTCTGGGCCTCCATGACACCCCAATGACATCAAAAAAGATACCACCCTAATGGGGAAGTGGGCAATTTGTAAAGGAAGTGATGGTCAGGAGCACTGGGATGACTAATTAGGAAGGCAGAAGAACAAAAGAGAAGAGAAAGTACTGAATAACGCTGTCATCCCTAAAGACTGAGAGGAGGCACACAGGAGCTAAGTCAGAATTGAAAAGCTGAAAATTGAAAAATTAAAAAATTCAATGTGTTTGATGAGCTATGATATTTAATCAAATATGAGACCTGACAAAGACCTTGAGGGGTCATCTAATCCATCCCCCTGCCACATACATGACATCCATTCATGCCATCTTTGTAAAGACCTTCAGAGAAACTCAATCAGCCTTCCCTCTGTTCCTCACACATAATTCTCCATCTCCTGTCTCTATGCCTTTCCAAGAACTGATCCTCATGTCTAGAAATACAACCTACTCACCTCCATCAAATAAAATCCTCTCTTCTTTTAAGATTCTTCTCAAATACCATCTCTCACAAGAACCCTTTCCTTATATCCCAGCTACTAGTGCCCTCCTTCCCAGACTTGGGACAAGCATCTAACTCCTTGTATCTAATTACTTTTCATTTATCCACATGTATTCTCTTTATAATTATTCTGTAATATAACTGGAACTCTCTCCTTCCTCATTTCTGCTTCCTGGCTTCTTTTAAGTCTTAGCTAAAGGTCCCATCTTCTGCAGAACCCTTTCCCATCACTGTTAAATCATTCCTCTGAGTTAATCTCCATTTTATCCTATATATCAAGTAAATATCCTGTTTGCACATAGTTGCTTGAATGTGTCTCTCCCATTAGACTCTGAGCTTTTTGAGGTCTGTTTTTTTGTCTTTCTTTGTATCCCCAGTTCTTAGCACATTGCCTGGAACATAATATATAGTTGCTGACTTGACTTGACTTATGCATGTTTTTGTTTTCTCCCCTGACAGAGTGTTAAGTCCCTTGTGAGTAGGGATTGTTTCATTCTTTGTACCCCCAGGACCTAGCACAGTGACTGGAACACAGAGTGTTTGCTGATTAGCTGATGGATTGAGAACATTCTATCTCCTTAGTCATCCAGCCCAGTGGGAAATCACCCTCACTGTCAGAACATTCTTCTCTTTGTCTGATTTAAGCCTCCCATGCTGCCCATTTCCTCTTGGGCCATTCTCAGTAGTGATGACGAGCAGCTGCCAGCCCTCAAACCTATACATTGACCTTTCCTATATTTAAACGCCACTGTGAAGTTCTTCTGAACGTCATGCAGATAGAATGAATGGGGGCAGAATGGCAGTCGGCCAGAGTGTGGTGAAGAGGAAGAAGAGGGGGTGGCAAAAATCATTGCCAGGCCATTTGGAACAATATCAACATTATTTCCTAAGGATCAAATATCACTGAAGCAAAGGCATTTATCAGGGGATCTGGAGGCCCTCATCCCCATCCTCACTGTGGCTGGGATTCCCAGAAAGCTGGCCCCTTTCTGTTCTAGGAAGTTGACTTTCTGAGCTCAAGCTTTTCCTTTTCTGCCACCCTTTTTCAGCCCATTGATTTTTTTTCTTTGGGGGGAGGGAGGGTACCAAACCTGTGATTTTATTGGTATAGGAACTTCCAGGTGAGGGAACTGCCTATTCAGATAGACACCTGCTGTACAGTTTATGGTGTTGGAGGGTTAGTTGCTTCAAGAACTGAGAAGGTAACACAGCTGGTATGTGTCAGAGGCAGGGGACTGCACCCATGCCTTCCAGTTCAGGAACCATCATTATATGTGCTAGGTGGCACAGAAGATAGGGTGCTCGGCTTGGAGTCAGGAAGACCTAAGTTCAAATCTATCTCAGACACTTAACTAACTGTATGGCTCTGGGTAATTCACCTTAACCTGTTTGCCTCAGTTTGCTCATCATTTGCATCATCAAATGGAGCTAATAATAAGCATCTATCTCCCAGGATGAATGTGAAGATAAAATGAGATAGTATGTGTAAAATGCTTAGCACAGTGGGATTGTGCATACAGATGGCACTATATAAATGCTGTGACTATTATTATCATTATTTATATTACTGTCCTGGAAAAAGAGTGTTAGTCTATCCCCCTATGGCTCTGCTTACCTTCCCATGATATACACAAATCAAAATATGCCTCCCTGGCCACCTTTCTTCTATGCATGTGTCTCCCTTATTAGAATGTGAGTTTCCTTCAGCTAAGAACTGTGTTCTGCTTTTAAATTTTCCTCCCTAACACTGACCGCCCTACTCATTCAGTCATTCCTGACTTGTAAGTCATCTCTCTAGCCAGCACAACCTGCAGTCCCAATCCTAAGAATCTTACGAGCTTTATAAAGATGCATAAATCCTTTAACCTCCCTGTGCCTCAGTTTCCTCACCTGTAAAATGAAGGGGTTGGATTCAAGAATTTCTAAATCCCTTAAAGCTCCAAATCCACAATTCTACAATTTTCTGAGAAACAGACTAGTTAAGTTTGAAGAGACTCCTCACTAGAAGTTTCACCAAAGGATGCTGATTTCTTTTTTTTTTTTTTGACCATTGCAACTCGCTAAGGCAGTGTGTGGTAGAATGGAAAGACCACTGACTCTTGAGTCAGAGGCTAAAGTTCCCTCCCTGAAAGTTATTCTATGACATGTAATACTATTCTCCAATCAAAAAGTGAGGTGGTCAGCAGAGTTGACCCACTGGCTATCTATTGGTCAGACTTATCTTCAAGGCCTAGAAAAATTTAGGATGGAACTCTGGCCCAAACTGAGTTTTCCACTTTTATTTTTAGGTTCAGACTTGTTATTTGACCTACATGAGGAGTTTCCTTCCCTGATACAGACCAGCAATTCATCAATAACTTAGTCTTGGAGAGTTGCCTGGTATGCTAAAAGGTTGTCATGTTGTCCGTTGTCACACAACTAGCGTATGTGTATGTCAGAGGCAGAGCTTGAAACCTTGCCAATCTCTCAATATTTTTTTCATATTGTCATCTTATTATTTCCTTTAAATTGGTCTTGTCTTTGGAGTTAACCTCTTTTGTAGCTTTGTAAGCTCCAGAGAGCAGAGACTGTGTCTTCTATTGCATTATACCCCCATAACAGCTAGCTCTGCCTTGATGACATAACAAATCATCAACCAACCCATTAGCATATATTTTAAAAGCTCCTCAGGCTTGCCAAATATCAAATAGATTGGTTCAGTTTTTCCTATTTCATCCAAAATTGTGGATAGCCTAAAGATTCAGGCTTTATCTGTGCCTCACACAAAACCCCCTTTTATTCCATCCCACTCCCCTGTCAAATATTTGGAATGAACAGTCATAGCCTGTGGTATATTCAATCCTTATTACTTTTAACAAGCATTTATTTTCTCTCCCTTCTCCCCATCCCCCAACCCAGTGAAAAGGAAAAATAATGCAAAACAAAACCCAGGAAACAAACAGAAACAGACAAGAAAAAATTCCCACACTAGCCATGTGCTAAAATGTTTGACTTGTTCTCCATTTTGAGTCCAATGCTTCTCTGCCAGGGGGTGGATAGCCTTCTTCAATCTTAATGCCCTGGAATCATGATTGATCACTGCATAAATACGACGTAAGTTTTTCTCAGTCATTTGTCTTTACAAAGTTACCAGCTCTTCATGTTCCTTTAATTTAAGTGCTCTCATGTCCATTATTCTGTTTGATTCTCAGAAGAACACTGAGCTTCCAGGATGGTTTTAATTAAGTAGGAAGCCAATGCTCAGAGAAGCTCAGCAACTTACTCAGCATGACACAGCTGGTGAAGGACTTTTTAGACACCTAGGTCATCACACTAGTAGGAGGTTGTAGACTCATTAAAAAAAAAAAATTCAAGACACTTCAGTAATCCAAAGCAGGTGCTTCACACTCAAGATCTTTCCAGATATACAGTCCAAAGGGCATTTTCGTGTTTAACCTTTGGGCTGGGCGCAGGTTTCTGTATGTGTAGCCTGGATACAAGCTGGTCACAGACAGGGTGTGGGAAGGGCTTGTCATGGTACCCTGCATACATTTCTGGATACCAAGTCCAGGGAAGGCATGACTCCTGAAAATCCCACGTTGGCTCAAGGCCTCCAATCCATTCCCATTCCCCCAACTCCCAGGATCTGCAACTTTCTAGGGAATAATGCAAACATAGAAATAAGAAATCATTGCTTTTCTGGACCATTCTTCCAAATGACTCCAAGGAACTGAGAATATCAAGGGGAATTTTCTGACAAGGTGGCCAAGTCATAAATTGAAAGCCATTTGTAGCCCCCTGGTATATTCCTTGAAGACATGTTATTTTTTTTGTTGTTGCTACTAATATTAGTAATAATAAAAAGAAGAGGAAAAGGAAGAGGATGAAGAGTCTTATTGATAGCTTTTGTTTTTATATCATAATCATCTCAGTATCTATTCTCAAGCCTCAAACCAACCTACGTAGTCACCATGTTTAACAGCGTATACATCCTTCTGTACTCATAATTCCTTGCCTCTCTACCAAAAGAAGGGAGTGTTTTCTTACTCTCACTATGTCAGAAAGAATAGGGTGGACTTAGAGTCAGGAAGACCTCATTCAAATCTCACCCCTGGAAACTTACTGGTCCCATGGCTATAAGCCTCTTAAATTCCCTGAGCCTCAGTTTCCTTTTCTGAAAAGATGAAATGGTTGGACTAGATGGAATCCAAGGTTCCTTCCAATTCTAGATATGTGATACCATGATCTGTTCTTTGCAACCAAAATGGGTTATTTGAAGTCACAGCTTTGGAACTTCTCAGAACAATGGAAAGAAGACAGAAGATTCAGAAGACCCAGTTTTCAGATTCACTGCTTCCAGAGGTGTCTATGTGGCAACAGGCAAGTCACTTACCTTCTCTGTGACCCATGTTTCCAAATAGAACATTATTCTCATTACTGCATAGAGAGGCTGGAAGTATCAAGATGTTACCTGTGAAACACCTCGTGCTCCTTGGATTTTTTTTTAAGTACCTGATGTATTCGAGGTATTATTATAATGATTTATGGAACCTGTGATCAAGACAAAGGGAAGATTCACCACAAACATGCCCATCTTGTACCTACAAATTTAACATTCATGCTGGCAAACGACTCAGGGATGATTCTCAAGAGCCAAATTCAATTTGTCCCATTAAGTCCAATCTAAGGCAAGTTTCTTTCATGTGGCTTTGGAGTCTGGCAGACCTTCTCAAATCTCATCCTTTGATGCTCATCCTCTCATAACCTGACAAAGACGCAGACCTCGGCCATAATCACCAATTTTTTTAATCAATGCAGATCGTGGCAATTGCTGCCAAGTTCAGAGTGGAGAAACTCAATCCCATTCTTCCTGAGTTTAGACACCCAAATCACATAGGGTTTATAAAAAGGAGACAAGCTAATTACAACATTAGGCTCCTTTTGGATCTGATATGCATTAGCTAAAATAGAAAAGAACACACTGCAGCAATCTCATTTGATGCAGGAAAGACATCTGAAAATGCATCTTGGGAGATATTCTCTCATACTTCTGAACACAGTGTTTGAGGTCAGAAATACTGGAGATGATGGCATGGGGTCATTTTGCTGGAGGGAGGGGAAGAGGAAGAGGTAAGTGGGCAGAGAGATTTGGCTCAGAGGGAAGAGATTTTTGCCTTCTGTCCAAATAAAGCCACCAGGTTGCTTTTGATTTATTTGATTAATATAATTATCTCACATATAATGGCTGGCACATTAATTATCTCCCTGATAGTATGTTTTGTATCCTTAAGAGGGGTTGTACATGGGGCTTTACTGCTGTAATCATTGTTTTCTTGTCAAGTTTATAAGGTATGTCAGCTGGGAAAGAGAAATAACAAGTTCCCTTTCCAGGAGAAAATACATAGCTAGAGGGAAGAGAATGGAGAGCTGACCCTTTGAAATATGTGAAGCAACTGGCTGAATTAGAATGGGTTGATTCCATAAATGAAGACATGGGGCTGCATAGTTTTCTGCCTCAAGTCTGGTGAATGGTAAAATAATCCACTTTTAGCACAAGCCTTGGCATCCTCTCAGCTAAGAAAAGGAAAAAAAAAATCATTTGTGAGATCTATGCTATTTCTTATAAGGCAACTGAGAAATGAGCTAAGGCCTAACACCTGAAAAAAATCAATTGATCAACAAGCCTTTGTTAAGTACCTATTATGTGCCAGGCTTTTTACTAAACACAGGGGATACAAAAAAAGACCAAAACATACCATATTATGCCATACTGTAACATATAATATAATGCAGTCATTCTTCAGGCATGTCCAACTCTTCCTGACCCCATTTGGGGTTTTCTTGGCAAAGATATGGTAGCAGTTTGCCATTTCCTTCTCCAGCTCATTTTACAGATAAGGAAACTGAGGCAAACAGGGTGAAGTGACTTGCCCAGGGTCACACAGCTAGTAAGTGTCTGAGGCCAGATTTAAACTCAGGAAGATGAGTCTTCCTGACTCCAAGCACTCTATCCATTTTGCCACCTAACCACCCAAACATAATATAACATAACATAACATAACATAACATAACTAAACTAGCCCCTGTTCTCAAGGAGCTCACTGTCTAATGGGGGAGAGAATTTGCAAACAATTATGCACAAACAAGATTTGTTGGGACAGCTAGGTGGTGCAGTGAGCAGAGCACTGGCACTGGAGTCAGGAGGACCTGAGTTCAAATCCAGCCTCAGACACTTAACACTTACTTGGGCAAGTCACTTCACCCTGTTTGCCCCACCTTCCCCCCTCCAAAAAGACCAAAAAAAAAAGAAGATACATTAGAGATACTCAAAGAGGGAGGGAGGGTACTACACTACCACAAGGGGATTGGAAAAGGTTTCTTGTAGGAATTGAGATCTTAACTAGGCCTAGAAGGAAGCCCGGGAAGTCAGGAGAAGGAGATAATGAGGGAGAGAATTCCAGGCATAGGGAATAATCAGTGAAAATACATGAAGTCAGTTGATAGAGTAACTTGTTTGAGGAACAAGGAAGCCAGTGTCACCACATCAAGAGTACTCTGTTCTAAGCTCTGTGCTAAGAGATGGAAATACAGAGACAAAAGCGAGATGCCCTACCCTCAAATAGCTTGCATTGTATTGGGGAGATAATATGTCCCTACATAGGAATAAGGCCTAGACTTGTGATTTCACTATATAGGAAACTCCTTCTACCAATGCAAATTGGCACCCTCTCTGCAGTTCCTACTCTTAGAGAACAGCCCGGGCTACTGAGAGTTTAAGTGACTTGCCTAGAGTAAAATATACGAACAAGGTAAATGGGTGGGGAGACACCAGCAGCTGGGGGAGAGGGAGGATAAATCTGTAAAAACTTCAGGAGGTATCCTAGTGAAGTTAAAATAGAAATACAAGCCCTTCCCCCCACATACACATTTTCCTCATAGTGCCTTCTGTTATTGACTGTCATTGACCACCTTTGGGCTACCAGTGCTCACTGACATCCTTCAGAAATAGGTCAATATAGACTGGAATGTTCCCAATCTTGGTGGGCTTGTAGGCTATCTGCAAGGCTGCTTTAAAGCACCTAGGTAGGTGCAAGGATCTCTATTCTAGATGCAAGATAGTTTTCCTTAACTGAGCCCCCACTTCCCACCATTCATCTGGCACCTGCTCCAGAAAAGCTAAAGATGAGATCATCAGGACTTTACTTCTGTATTACCAATTTATCTATTCTCTTTCTCTCCTGCCCCACCTTCCCTTTCCCCTACCTAGTAAAGCCCTCTGTACCTAGGGAGAAGGCACTGGTGCTGACTGCCTAGAAGTTTGGGCCTTATCATTTATTAGTCTTACAGTAAGTTTGACCTTATGGTCAATCGATAAGCGTTTACTTATTGATTAATTACTGAGTAAGCATTTACTTACTTAGTGTACACACGTTGAGATAAGCCCTGGAGACACAAAGAAAGGTAAAAATAGTCCTTGCCTTCAAAAAGCTTACATCCTAATGGGGAAACAACAGTAAATTAATGTGTACATACAAGATACATAAAGAGTAAGTAGATGGCCACAAATAAGACATGATTTGGCAGGTGACTGGCTATACCCTCTTGACTAAAAATATCTCTCTCACAATTCATCATGGTTCACTATCATCACCCCTAAGGCATCCCTCAACCATGGTGTAATGGTAATGGGAATTTGAAGATCTTCCCTGCCCCTTGATAGACTTAAGTGAACTTGACCTTTCCTGATTTGAAGATATACTCTGCCCCCTAATAGGCTGCATGTGGTCACATAGAGCCAGTGGTGGGAGGCTTACTTTTCAGGAAAGCACAGCTTTTGTTACTTTGTGGTCAAGTGAGTCACAAAGGTCGTGATGTTCTGTGACCCTGGAGAAGGCTATAAATACCTCTGATGTGAGGTTTTGCTTTGGGGCTCACTTTGGGTAGAGTTGTATGATTTAGCCAGATGAGACTCTGGGCAGCTGTTGAGCCCCCTGGCTTTGAAAACCCAGATGTTGGTGCTTCTCTCTCTGGTGACTAACTCTAGGTATGCGATGGTCAGACAGCTAGAAGCTCTGTCTGTTGAATTATGTTATTTTCTCTGTCTGTATTTTTGTCTGCTTGTAACTTCTGTATATATTCTCTGAAGTTCAGGGTGCTGACTTTTTCCCCTGAACTAAGTGAATGATATGTTTTATTGATTAAAGTAAGATTGTTAACCCTTTTTGAGTTGCTTTCCTTTAGAAAAGCAGATCAAAGAACCTATGCTAGCAGCCATCCTGGGTATGCAAGGGTGCTTGCTGCTATACATGACAACCACTGCTCACTAACAACCTGTTGGCTTATTCTTGCCCACTAAGGAGATGGAAGAAGAAGCTGGATAGGAAGCAAGAAACCATAACGGTCCAGAGCTGCTATTTGCTTAGGAGTGGTAAGCACAGCAATAAGAAGAATGCTGTTGTTCAGTCATTTTTCATTTGTGTCCAACTTCTATGACCCCATTAGGGGTTTGCTTGGCAAAGACACTGGAGTGGTTTGCCATTTCCTTCTCCAGCTCATTTTACAGATGAGGAAACTGAGGCAAACAGGGTGAAGTGACTTGCCCAGGGTCACACAGCTAGTAAATGTCTAAGACTGAATTTGAACTCATGAAGATGAATCTTCCTGATTCCAGACCTAGCAGTCTATGCACTGCATCACCAAGCTGTCCAACAATAATGGTTGTTGACACTTACACAGCCCTCTTCAGTTAGCAAAGCACCTTACATTCATAACTTCATTTCATACTGATGATAACTGTCAAGTATATGCTATTATTATCCCCCTTTTACAGAGAAGAAAACTAAGGATTGGGGAAATTAAGTGACCTGCCCATGGTCACATTGCTAGTGGAGGCAACATCTGAACATAGGTCTCCTGGCTGCAAATCCAGAGTTCTTTCATATTTATGTATTGCTTTACCTTTTACACGGGCTGTTAGGCGCCACAGTAGAGTACCAGGACTTGGAATCAGGAAGACTCTTCTTTTTGAGTTCACATCTGGCCTCAGACACATTAACTGTGTGACCCTGGGCAAATCACTGAACCCTGCTTGCTTGCCTCAGTTTCCTCATCTGTAAAATGAGCTGGAGAAGGAAATGGCAAACACTCTAATACCTTTGTCAAGAAAACCCCAAATGGAGTCACCGAGAGTCAGACCTGACTGAAACAACCAAACAACAACAAACCTTTTACATCATGTTTTCCTTATAACAACACAGCTCCTGTGAGCTATCCAGTGCAAGTCTTCACTAAGAAGCTGGGTGGCACAGTGAATAGTGTTGGGGTGAAGAAGACCTGAGTTCAAATCCTGCCTCAGCCATTTACTGAGTTGTATGACCCTGGGCCAGTGACAAAACATCTATCTCAGCTTTGGTTTTCCTCATCTATAAAATAATAATAGCACCTATTTAAAGGTTGTGAGGATCAAACAAGACAACTTATGTAAAATACTTTACAAACCTTAAAGAATGCCATATGAATACTAGCTATTATTATTTGTAGGTGAGATAAAAGTACCTCTTGGTGGTCATATGACTAGGAAAGGATGACGTCAGCTTAACGGGTTCAAACCTAGATCTTCTGACACTGGTGTCAGTCATAAGGTTGAAGCGGGAGGTAGACAAGAAATTACCCCTGGATCATAGATAAGGTTTGGTCACACACCCAGTGACATCATGGGGCTATTGTTATATCCCTCCAAGCCTACATTAAGGCTATTGCTTAGTGAATCACTTGAAATCACAAACTGGGGAGGGCAGCTGGCCCAGTGGGCGTCTGTCTGTTGCACTAAGTTGCCCAATTTGGATGACAGGCTTGATTTTCCCAATATCTAGGAACACATTTGCCAAGGATGACTAACATCTTGAAGTACCCTGTTCTCTGTTTTGTTTTATTTTGTTTTCTGTCCACACCTGAAAATAGATTATGACCCTTTCCTTTGGATTCCCAATCCAGTGCCTGCTCTGAAATATTTGCCTGAGAATCCTAAGATACAGGACATGAAAGATGACAGAAAGAGCTAGACTTGGAAGAAGAGGGCCTAATTCAGTTCCTACCTTTGCCACTTCCTCCTGGAGTGACCTTGATTTCTCTGGGCCTCAGTGTGCTCATCTATAAAATGACAAAGTTGAACTAGGAGATTGTCATACCCTAGCCATATACATTCCAACTCTAAAGGACTCCATCCCTGGTTCCCTCAGCTCTGATTGGTGACCTTTTTGCCTTATTTTGTGGGAAACCAGGCCTCCTTGACACTTCTTGTCCCCAAGAAGTTGACTTCATTCCATCATAGACCCCTTATATGTATTTTCTTATCCCATTAAAATGTAAATTCCTCGAAGACAGTAACGATCTTGCTTACTTATATTTATATCCCCAACACTTAGCATATCTAGCATATAGTGAAAACTTAATGCATGTCTTACCTGTCCATCTATCTACCAATCTATCAATCTATCTATCTATCTATCTATCCACCTACCTACCTGTCTATCCATCCATTCGTCCATCTATCCATCCACCTATCCATCCATCTAGCCTTCCATCCATCTATCCATCTATCTATCTATCTATTTATCTATCTGTTTGTCTGTCTATCTGTCTGTGGCTATGATCATCAAAGGTCTTGAAATTCCTAGTGTGTATCCTCACAGCTCTCCTATGAGGTAGGGCCTGTATAATGAAGGAGAGTGACTGTCACTTTGGGTACAGAAGACCTAAGTTCAATATCTGATTTGAATATTTACCCATCATGTGATTCTGAGAAAATAATTTTCACAAATAGAGTAAATCATCAGGACTGTGAAATTTCTAATTCAAAGAGAAAAGACTGTCTTTGGCTACTCCATATTGTAGGATAATAAATAAATTGTAAGTACTGTATAGGTTTTCATAAGAAACAGGTGAGGGTTTGGGTTGGGGGGTTTTTGTCATGTTTATGGAATTAATAAAATAAAGAATAAAATGTTAATAATGAGGAAAAAAAGAAAATAATTTAATTTCTTTAAGCCTTCATTTCCTCATTCATAAAATAAGTGTGGCAATACTTATTGTCACTAACCATACATAGCTGAACAAGGAAAGTGATTTGTTATTATTATCACAAAATGCAATTATAACCAATTCTATAGTGCCTTACATTAAGCTGTTTTACTTTAATTTTATCATAACGAATAAATTGCTGAATTCCCACTCTCATTGCAAGAACTAGAGATGGAACAGTTTTACATATTCTTTATGCAACAAAATAGTCACCTGTGGTGCCAAAAAGCTGTAGTATACACAGGGCCCTTACCCTGGTAAATCATTTCAGCAGATGGGCTAAACCAGGTTGAAAGTAATCTACAGGCCTCAAAACTCATTCCTGAATTAGGGGGATGTCTACCCCAAGCATGTGAAGACTTCCCCCTGACCAAATGAGCAAATGATAACAATCTGTTCCAGCGGCCATGAAGGAAACTGAAACAGGTGCTATGGAGTGCTTAGAGCTGGTCAGACATTGAGGATGCCAAGGTCATCCACTGCATCCTAGGCTATTGCCAGTCATCCTCACTTTTGTCTTGCCACTGCACTTTGATGACTGTAGAAGAGAGACTAAGGCTGATGACTTTGTGCAACTCTGCCTCACTTAAATCCAATTCATGCGCAAGTCAAGACATCATCCTTTGATGTCCTTGGTCCTCTTCTAAAACAAAGGCCAAACAACAAGAGTCTGAAAAAAATGCACGATAAGAACCCAGTGCAAGAATAAGGAAAATTACATGAGCACACTGCCATGACTGTCTTTTTCAGAATATAGGTCTTTTGATATAGAAAGTTTTATTTTCAGTCAGTGAACATCAAAGTAGGGGAACAGGGCTCTGTGGAAAGCCAAGGAAGAAGAGGTTTGACTCCCAAGGGCTTTGTGATCAACTAGAGAGTAGGAAGATGGATCACATTTCAACTCTCCTCATTGTCATAACTATAACTTGGCTCCAACACAATGATCTCACCTCCTTCCCTCCCACCCTCTGCCACTGCTGGTCTGGCCTTCCCTCTGACTGCCCTAGGCACGATGCCCCTCAGGAAAGCCATAACCTAACCAGACCCTAGGACACATAGTAGCTACACTATAACTCTCTATCTCTACTTCAGCATCTTTTGCCCCATTACCATAGCAGCAGGCTCTTTGCTCCAGGACAATAGTCAGTGAGGAAGCCTTACCCCTTTCATTTTTTAGTGGAAAAAAACTAATAAAATAGGATAAGCAGGCATAGATGAGTTGTGATTACATTCCTTTTTCTCCTAAACCCATTCTTCTTCCAAATGTACTTGTTTCTGTCAAGGGTGTCACCATTCTTCTAGTCCCCCAAGTTCCCAAGCTCCTAGTTATCCCTGATTCCTCAGTCAACTGAGACTGTTCTTTTCAAAGTTACCAGTGATTGCTGCCAAATCAAAGGGCCTTTTCTCATTCCTCATCCTTCTTGACCTCTCTGACAACATCTGGCCCTTTTGATCTCCCCTTGCCTCCTGTATACTTGACTCTCTCCTCTTTGGGTTTTCTTTCTTGGTTCTTATCCTGTTTGTAGGACCACCCCTTCAGTCTTCCTCGCTGTACCCATATCACATTCCCTATTTGTGTCTCTAATTCAGACCCTCTTCTCTCTGCATTCTCTCTCATTTGGTGAAATCATCACGGGACCTGTTAAAATTTCTATGCAGATGACTCCCAGACCTATATATCAAGCCTCAACTTCTCCCTTGAAATCTAGCCCCAAATCACCAGCTACCTATTTGAAATTTCATATGATGCCTTGTAGGCTTATCAAACTCAACATGTCCAAAACAGAATTCATTTCCTTTCTGCCTATACCCACCCTCTTCCCTGCTTCCCTCTTTCATTTGAGGGCACATCATCTTTCTAGTCACCTAGATTAGTATCTACAACTTCTTACTTCCTCTCACCCACATGTCAATCAATCAACATTTATTAAATATCTACTATGTTCCAAGCACTGTGCTAAGTACTGGACATAACTACTCATTCGCTAAATATTGTCACTTCTCTCACAGTGGTATCTCTCACATCTATTCCTTTTTCTCTATTCCTGCATTCATTATGCTAGTACATCATCATCTCTTGCCTAGAATATTGCATAGCCTTCTAACTGTATTCCATGTCTTTTCTGTTTCATTAATATTTTTCCCTGTAATTACATGCCAAAACAATTTCTTAATTTGTTTTCTTCTTAAAGTTTTGCGTTCCAAATTCTATCCCCCCTCCTCCATTTCCATCCTCTTCCCTAAGATATGTCTCTCTCTTCTCCAATCCATTCTCCACATAGCTGCCAAAGTGATTTTCTTTTTTAAATAATATTTTATTTTCCCCTAATTACATGTAAAAACAATTTTTAACATTCATTTTTAAAAATTTTTGAGTTCCAAATTTTCTCTTTCCATCCCTCACCTCTCCCTCCCAAGAGAAATTAAGCAATTTGACATGGGTTATACATGTTCAATCAATCAAAACATATTACCATATTAGTCATGTTGTGAAAGAAGACACAGACCCAAAAAAGGGGGAAAAACACAAATAAATATAGAAAATGAAAAATAGTATGCTTCAATTTTCATTCAGACTCCATCAGTTCTTTCTCTGGAGGTGGATAGCATTTTTCATCATGAGTCCTTTGAAATTGTCTTGGATCATTGTACTGATGGGAATAGCTAAGTCATGTCATCAGCTAAGCTGATCATAGTACATTGTTGCTGTTACTGTGTACAGTGTTCTCCTCATTCTTCTCACTTCACTTTACATCAGTTTATAGAAATCTTTTCAGATTTTTATGAAATCTGCCTGCTCATCATTTCTTATAGCCCAATAGTATTTCATTACAATCATATACCACAATTTGTTTGGCCATTCCCCAATTGATGGGCATTCCTTCAATTTCTAAATATTTGTCACCACAAAAAAAAATGCTATAAATATTTTTGTAGAGATAAGGGCTTCCCTTCCTCCCATTTTTAAAGAAATCTATTTGAGATATAGACCTAGGAATGGTATTGTTGAATCAAAGGATATGTACAGTTTTATAGCTCTTTGGGGGTAGTCCCAAATTGCTTTCCAGAGTTGTTAGATCTGTTCAAATTCTGCCAACAGTGCATCCCAATTTTTCCACATCCTCTCCAACATTTATTATCTTCCTTTTCTATCATACTAGCCAATCTGAGAGGTATGAGATGGTACCTCAGAGCTATTTTAATTTGTATTTCTCTCATCAATAGAGAGTTAGAGCATTTTTTCATATGACTATAGTTTTTATTTCATTATCTAAAAACTGCCTGTTCAAATCCTTTAATCATTTATCAATTGAGGAATGACAAAATGTTTTTTCTAAAGCATAGATCAAATCAAATCTCTCCTCTACTCAACAAATTATAATAGCTCTCGATGGACCATGACATCAAATGTTATTTCATCTTTATCTCATCCTTCATTTCTATTTTTGTATGTTCCATGCCAATTCTAGTTATTACTACAGTAATATAGGTATGTGTTTCATAAATAAGTAAATGTAAGTATATTAGAGATATATGTTAAAAAATGTTTACTAATATTCATGTGTCATCAGAAAAGCTTGAAGATCATTGGTTTAAGCATTTAAGTGGATTTTACTGTCAAAGTTGGTTGAAAAGTTTCAGATAAAGAATACCAGATAGCAAAATAAGAATCTGATACTTGTAGGTCAAATCAGCTCAGTTCTTTGCTCACCCTTCTGAATAGCAATCAATCAACAAGCTTTTATAGAGCACCTATTTACCATGGGCCAAGCACCAGAGACACAAAAGCAAAACACCCTCTACCCTCAAGGAGCTTCCATTCTATCAGGGGAGCCAGTATATTTATTTATATTGTCTACAGTCAAAACTGCCTACAATCATTATAGAAAGTGAGTGTTATATAGACAGAGAACAGAAAATGCATGACAGTAAATATGTCTTTTCTAAACTTTGTGCCTAGCACAGTGGTCTACTCAGAGCTGTCTATTAAATGAAAGGATAGATGGAAGAACGAATGAATAAAAAAAATTACATTAGACAATTCATTGTAAAGAGAACAGACTTAAATTAATAAAGTACATTTACTATGAGACACTCATAGAGACTCTCCATCTCTCTCCCTTCCTCCCTCTCTCTTCTCTCTCTCAATACATATATATACACATATATATATACACATATGTGCATATGTATGTATGTATATGCATGCATATATATAATGTATATACGTACATAGATAGCTTTGTTATAAGGACAGTCCCTTTGTGAATACAGAACAAATCTCATCACGGAAAGCTACCAATGCAAAGACTGAGGTTGAGGAAAACTAACCTGTTCTTGCTAAGCAAGAGAATATGGAAGGTAAGAGTCGGACTCACAGCAATGGCCTAGGCATCTGGACATCAAGTGCTTGGCTCTAATGCCTCCCTCCATCTTGATCTACTGCCAAACATCAACCCTGAAAAAACACAAGCCCAAAGCAGGAGGAGGTGTTTGCTGAAGATGGCAGGAGCCCAGTAGCAGGAGTGAGGATCTCAATTATGCTGTGATATTTCCTGAACCCCACTCTTGCTTCCTGATGTGTTCTTTGGTAGTGGTAGGGACCAGATGTAGACATTACTACTGGCACCATCAATGAACAATACAAAGGCATTCCACTGGCAGCCTGTGTGATCTCAGGCAAATCATTTCAGCCCTCTAGGTCTCAATTTCCTCAACTAGTAAAGGGAGGGGACTGGATTAGATAACCTCTATCTTCTCTTCCAGCAGCTAAAAGGTTGTTGTGTTTGTCCTTCATTCCTGAAGGTGACCATGACGTCAGAAAGATGATGACATGACTCGTAGTTGGCTTTGAGGTGCAGTACAGTAGGATCCATCTTCCTGAGTTCAAATCTGGCCTCAGACACTCACTAGCTGTGTGCCCCTGGGCAATGGTATTGTTGAATACCTCATCTCACCCTGTTTGCCTCAGTTTCTCCATCTGTAAAATGAGCTGGAGAAGGACATAGCAAAGCCTGTCAAGAAAACCCCAAACAGGGTCACAAACAATCGGAAACAACTGAAAAAATGACTGAGCAACAATAGCCTTTTCTCCCAACTCTGAGTTGACAACACCGGCAATCCTACTCAGCTTCAAGGCTGGAAACAGAGAAGGTGTAGATTTCAACCAATTTATGGACTGGAGTTTGGAGTCAGGGGGCCTGTTTTCAAATCCCGGCTCCACCGTGCTACCTGTGAGACCAGAAAACGCACAGGGCAGAAAATATGTCTTATCAAAGCTTGATGTCTTCCCCAGGGCCCAGCACAGAGCTCTCTGCTCATAATAATTGCTTAATAAATGTTAGTTTAATGAATAAAACAGATGCATTGGATAATTCAAGTAAAGACCAGAACCATAGATCAACAAATGTGGCTACTGTTGGACGTCCAAAGAAATATAAAAACATCTTTTTTATAAAGATGAAATCTTTCATGCATTTGGGAATGAATATAGGACAAGCCTCTTTACAGCAAGCTAACAGTGTGACATCACAGGCTAAGAAAGGCTAAGCTGCTCTATCTGAGCAAGTGAACGACAGAGGCAAAGCGGTGACTCACAGCGATGGCCTGGGCATCTGGACATCCAGTGCTCAGCTTTCATGCCTCCCTTCATCTTGACCTACTGCCAAACATCAACACTGAAAAAACACAAGCCCAAAGCAGGAGGTATTTGCTGAACATGGCAGGAGCCCAGCAGCGGGGGTTAGGGTTTCAACTGCACTGTGATAGTTCCTGGATCCTGTCTTTTAGCATTCTAATGTAAGGACCAAGAACAGGCCTTCTTATTGGCATTATCTGTAGAGATGGGTTCCAGTGACATCCCATGTGACCAGGGCAAGTTTTTTCACCTCTCAAGGTTTATGGCTCCAAATCTATAACTTCCCTTTATTTTATTTTTTTATTTTTTTGAGAGGGGAAGGCAAGGCAATTGTGGTTAAGTGACTTGCCCAAGGTCACACAGCTAGTAAGTGTGTCCAGTCTGAGGCTGGATTTGAACTCAGTCTTCTTGACTCCAGGGCCAGTGCTCTATTCACTGCGCCACCTAACTACTCCTATAACTTCCCTTTATGCAAACATACTTTCTGCCATGTCTATCCAGGAAAGTCTGGGCTGATCTTACAGGTGATTGGGATGGGCTTCCAGAAACCCAACACTGGACTCAAAAGGAATACGTATATTCTCTCTGCTGGGATTAAAATGGGTATCAAAGCCTGTGGCCAACATATTCTTGTCATTACTGAGATCCACAAACCAAGATTAAGTATCTATCATGTGCAGAGCAGCTCTCTTGCCAAGTGCTAGGAGTATAAAGGGGAATAAGGTTCCTGTTCTTAGAGGGGTTTAAAGTCTTGTTGAGCAGACAAGATACACACATAAAATGATATATAGTAATACAGAGCTAGACAAGCTAAATCTCATGCAAGTGATACAGACATTCTTCTCACCCAAGTATATAATTTAGCATTAAACATAAAATTGCCTGACAATGGATTTGCTCTCCTTTCCTTCGAGTCTATGGGGTATGCAGAAGGTGTTTGGAGCAGAGGTCTCAAATACTCCCAACACTTCTGAGTACCTACAGAACCAGATTAAAATACAATTTCTGGGGTGGCTAGGTGGAGCAGTGAATAGAGCACTGCCCCTGGAATCAGGAGGATCTGAGTTAAAATCCACCCTCAGCCACTTAACACTTACTAGCCGTGTGACCTTGGGCAAGTCACTTAACCCCAATTGCCCTGCCTTCCTACTCCAAAAAAGCAAAAAAAAAAAAAAAAAGAATTAAAATACAATTCCTGCCTAATCTCAGTGTGTTGATGTATTAATTTTTTAAAGAAATATACAAATATTTGTATAATATAATGATTATATTAATTATATATTATATCATTATATAATATAATTAATACAATATTACAATATAATTACTTATAATAATTACTTATCTTAATTATATTATGTGATTATATAATATATAATTAATATAATTCAAAGTCAATATGTGGCCCACAGAGATCCACATGTAAGGCTTAAGGTCCCCTCCCCCTTCTATTTGAATTTGACATCACTGCTTTGGAGGTCTCCTATATGAATTTTTCCTCAGTGATATAAAACTATACAGGGGTAAGGATCGTGTGGCATCAAGGCCACATGGGGCCCTCTAGGTCCTCAAGTGCAGTCCTTTGACTGAGTCCAAGTTCTATAAAATAAATCCTTTTATTAAGAGGATTTGTTCTGTGAAGTTTGGTGAAGGTGGTGTGGTATAATAGAAAGAGCCCCAAGCCTGGAGTAAAGAAGCCTGGCTCTGGACCCCCACCTCTGCCATATACTACCTGTATGATCTTGGTCAACCTCTCTGAATGTCAGTTTCTTCCTCTGTAAAATGGG
>CM053580.1:328550218-328570914 GCA_028627135.1 Pseudochirops cupreus | reverse complement strand
TCGAGGACGAACAGAGATGAGCATGTGCAAACACTTGGAGTATCTGCAACATTCTCAACTCTAACCCAGAAGCTTCTGACCCAATATAATTCAGCAAACAGTAAGTACCTATTACGGGCAAGGCCCGGAACATTCAACACTCTGTAAATGAAATTTCAAAGCCATCTGACAGAGACTACTTTTTATCAGCAAAGGCAAAGTCTCAGAGCATGCTGCTGCTCAGGACTGGTGCATCTCCTGCTTCTGATGCTCATTACCCATTTTCCTTTGAACCAGTCCCTGAACCTCTCTGTGCTTCAGCTGCCTCATCTGTGAAATAAGGGGGTTGCCTATCTAGGCCTCCAAGATCTTTTCCAGTTCCAGATCAATGAAAACAATAGCTGGTGTTTATAGCCCTTTAAAGTTTGTGATGTTCTTTACAAATAGGATCTCATCTGATCTTCACAGCAGTCCTGGGGAACAGGGACTATTATTTTCCAGTTGGAGTGACTTGTCCAGGCTCACATACTTGGGCAAATTCGAGTACCAATCTGACCCCAGGTCTTCCAAATCCAGCACTTTATCAACTGTGGCCCTAGCTATTACTTAACATTACCAATTTGTGGACTTGTATATAGTCTTATTTGTTGAAAACGTTATGCCCAAACACATTGTCATATCCAAATAAATTTGGACCCATAACCTCAATATTGTACAACAGGTTGTTGCCACTTAAGTAGATCTGGTTTTACATTTTCTAAGCCTGTACTATGGGATTATCCATATTGATCTGAAGTTGCAAGGGATCATTGGATTTCAGAGTTAAAAGGGACCTCAGAGACACTCTAGGATAGACTGACTCCCTGATTGATCATACAGGTGAGGAAACTGTAGCCAAGAAGGGAAGCCAAGTGATTTTGCCTATGATCCCAGAGTTAGTTAGAGGAGTCAGTGTCAGTGGAAAGAAAAGACTTTAGATGCTTTTAGTTCTAATCCCAACTCTGATACTGACTGCCTTTTATGTTTATTGTTCAGTAGTTTCAGTCATGTCCAACTCTTCATGACCCCATTTTGGGTTTTCTTGGCAAAGATATTACAGTGGTTTGCTGTTTCCTTCTTCAGATCATTTTATAGATGGGGAAACTGAGGCAAACAGGGTGAAGTGACTTGCCCAGGGTCACACAGCTAGTAAGTACCCCAGGCCACATTTGAACTCAAGATTGTCCTGACTCTAAGCCTGTACCTTAGGCAAATCATTTAACCTCTCTGAGCCTCAGTTTCTCTCATCTGTAAAATGAGGGGGTTGAATTAGAAGGCCTTTTAGGTCCTTTCCAGTGCTAGAACTATGAGCTTAGTGGCAGAACCAAAACTAGAACCCAGGTCTACCCATTCCTGTTTTAATATTCTTTTCTCTATTCTACACTATCTCCTTTGGCATTAGGTCTTCAACTTTCCCTATTCAGTCAATGCTGTGGGTAGAGGTCTCTCAAACAAAGAATTCCACACTCAATTTCTTCCTTTCCCAGTTAAACCCAAATTTGGTTTCTGTCTTCTCCTAACTCCACTCTCCGAGTTAAAGATTTGTACTACGAGATCTAAATGTCTGCACAAGCAGAATGAATAAAAGATGTCTTTAACATAGCAACATTTCAAAGTGGTGCTTTACTCCAGGAGAAGCTCTGAACCTAGAAGGACAAGAAACTTTCCCATACTGGTGGCCTTATGTTTCAACTTGCCAACTTGTTAATTTAAAAAAAAATTTAGTCAGCATAACTCTGCTAAAAGCCAAACTATAGTGAGAGGGAGCTCCTCAGCTCACATTCTATTTTAATTATTTAACTGCATGAGCATTTTTGCATAATTTATGTAACAAATCTTCCTGTTTTGGATTTTAAATATGTCAGAGATATTCTCCCTACCCCTACACCCCCCACCAAAAAAATCTTGAGAAAATCTCATTTCACAGTTTCCCATAAAACCAGGTGCAGAACAGCTGCAGTCTACATGGAACGATTCCTGAAGCACGTCGTTGGTTGGTATCAGTAGCCAGTAAGAGACCATGAAATTGGGGAGATTTCTATAGGTACAGACATGATCCTTCTAGAAGGTACAATGCAGTCAGACTGGGTTTGTGGTTCTCCCATTAGAAGGGGAAGAACTTCGAAGAAGGGCAGGGAACTAACCCATGCTTGCATAAACACTCCAGGCTTCTGGAGAACAGAGACACCTACCAACCTGATGCTATGGTTGAGAGGTTAAACTCCCTTGCCAGCAGTTTTCAGTTAAAGCAAAAATGGAAATGTTCATGGGAGTCTAGATTTAGTGCTGGAAGGGACCTTGGGGGCCAATGAATGGAATTCTCTCATTTCACAGAGGAAAAGTGAGGTGGTGAATTCAGAGGCTTGTAAATAACAGAGTAAGAATTTGAAAGCAAGTCCTCCCTCTCCAAATCCACAACCCTTTCCAGTGTACCAGGCTTTAGATGAAGAGTATGCTTTCTTTCTCATCTTCATTTCTCCCCCACTCTCCATCACATGGAAAGGCAGGCACACTCAGAACAGATTCTGCAGCTCAACCCAGCAGAATTCCCAATGGGAATTATGGGAACTTGGAATACTATCCCAAAATCTGAGAATCAGACTCCATAGAGCCTGAATTTTCTGTTTTGTCATGCCTGTGTAGAAAGAAGCAATTATTCAGACAATTCAGACCATTTTTTTTAAGCAGGAACATTCATATTGGATGTTTAAACCAAAGTGGTTCTATCTGGGTTTTGGTCTTCAGTTCAAAGTAGTTTGTTAAAACACAGAATGGTCTCCAATATTCTTTTAACTAATTATATATTTCAGTTGTTATTGTTAGTGGTAATGCTGGTGGTGCTGGAGTGGGGGCAAGGAATACTGCTGCTAATAGCGGGAATGAAGATAGTGTGGGTATGGATGGTGATGCTGCAAGTAGCTTTAAAGTAGCTCTCTGATTGTTCAGTCATTTTCAGTTGTGTCTGACTCTGTGACCCTATTTGGGATTTTCTTGGCAAAGATACTGGAGTGGTTTGCCATTTTCTTCTCCAGCTCATTTTACAGAGGAAGAAACTAAGGCAAACAAGGTAAAGTGACTTGCCCAGGGTCACACACCTAGTACAAATGTCTGAGGCTGGATTTGAAGATTTGAACTCAGGTCTTCCTGACTCCAGGCCTGGCATTCTATCCACTCTACCACCTAGCTGCCTCTAAGTAACGAATGCATGGGTTCAAATCCTACTTCTGACACACTAGCTCTATGACCAAGGACAGGCAAATCACTTTACCTCTCAATACCCTGGACAGTTCTAGTAATTATAAGTTATACACAAGTTGCTGATCTGCATTAGCAAGGGGAGTTTTATGCAAGAATTTCCCCATAGAAAAGCATAGCCCCAAGGGAGTGGGGGACCCCAAGATTTAGGATTGATACTTATTTGTGAAAGGTTTGATTTTTTTTAGTCTTTTCTCAGGAGCACCTAGTAAACTAGTTTCAAATGAACATAAACCTATTTTCTAAAATGACTGAACAAGAACAATAGATAATCTCATCAAATTAGACTAGAGCCCAGCTCTGATCCAATCTGATGCTTTATGCAGGTCAAGTCCCTTGGCCCAATAGTAAGCCTCAAAACCCTTAGGTAGACTTGTATTTCTTAAACAAGTGCACTAGGTCTTCATCTAACATGAAAAAAAAATCTGCCAAGGTAGAAAAGTCAGGAGCCAAAGACTAGACAGACCCACATGGGTGGGTATCCAGAGAGGTCTCAGCAATGGCCAAAAGCAGAAAATCTGGACAGGTAGCAAGCAATGTTTAAAGAATCAAGTAGGCAGGTGGCAACTGTCAGGGAAGTCCAATGGTGGGCAAAAGATTAAGTATCCCAGCAGGCAGACAGAAGCCCAGCATGGAGCATATCTAGGGGAGGTCCAGGCAAGCATGCAGCATCAGGGGGATTTAGCAGCAGGTGAACAGAGTTCTGGTTTGAGGCCAGGGCTCCAGGCTCTAAGATGCCTGGTGAAAAAAGAAGACAGGGCCCAAGTCTACAATAAAGTAAGGGTAGGCACTAAGACCAGGATTTGGAAATGAGGAGGAAACATCTACTAAAAGTAAAGTGTGTGGCAGGAGCTTGGTCCTAATGAAAGGGCCCCATTACTAGAACTAGCAAGAGCATAAAGAATGCTTTCTTGAGACTTGACTATCTGTAGCTTAGATGCCAAAGTCTCCTCTGCCTAAAGCCTGTATTGGGTCCTGGAACTCCGGTAGAGCTAAGATGATTTTGGTGGTGGGACCAGACCTGTGATTTCAATGATATAGGGAATTCCTAGCAGGGAAATTTTCTTTACCAATGCATATGGCACCTGATCTGAAACATACAGTCTTCTAGTGTTACCCAGGAGCACTGAAAAGTGATTTCTTCATGGTTACATAGCCTATAGGTGTCAGAGATGAGACTTGGGCCCAGGTCTTACTGACTCCAAGGTCAACACTCTATCCACTATGCTATACTGTCTCCTAGACTGTAGTGGTTCTCAACCTTCCTAATGCCACGACCCTTTAATACTCATATGTGGGTGTATCTGCATGTGGGCGAACCCCGCTGGAGACAGATAGAGGAATAGTGTCTCGGTTCCTGAGACTATCGGAAATATGTGTTTTCTGATGGTCTTAGGCGACCCCTGTGACCCTTGTGAAAGGGTCGTTCAACCCCCAAAGGGGTCACCACCCACAGGTTGAGAAACACTGTCCTAGAGTTCAGGCTATGGATAGGGATTATGTGGAAGGACATGAGGAGAAACACCTAGGCCTATTATTAGACATGTATAGGTTCTCCAAAGCCCAATCTTGTCTATATCCTTAAAGATAGAAAAAGGCTTAGAGATTATTCAAGCCAAGCTTCCAATGACTCTACACCATCCATAGCCACCCAGTTTCTACTTGAACATTTCTAAGAAAAATAATTTTCTACCTCATAAGGTAGCCCATTCTACTATTGAGCAGCTCTAATTTATGGAAAGTTTCTCTTTATATTAAGCTAATACCTACCTCTTTGTAAGTTCAGCTCATTGGCCCTAGTTCTGCCCTTGTTTTTTTCTTTCTTTCTTTCTTTCTTCCTTCCTTCCTTTTTAACTTTCTTTCTTTTGGCAGCTAGGTGGCAAAGTGCTGGGTCTGGAGTCAAAAAGACCTGACTTCAAATTGACGCTCAGATATGCCCTAGTTGTATGACCCTGGGCAAATAATTTAACCTCGGTCTCCTTCAATTTCCTCAGCTAAAAAATGAGAATAATAGCACCTACCTCACAGGGTTATTGTGAGGATTAAATGAGATAATACCTGTAAATTACTTAGCCCAATTTCTGATATGTTATAGGTACTTAATAGAGGCTTACTTCCTTCCCATCATTTCTTTCCCATCCCCTTCCCTTTTCAGTGAGTGAGGGAAGGTGGTAGGGAGGGGGAGAAATTGTTTTTATTTTGTTTTATTGCTTGATAATTTTAAAAAACTATACATTTTTACATTTATTTTTAGTTTTCAACATTCACTTTTATAAGAAAAATTATAAATTTTTAAAAAGGAAAAAATAAACAAGTCTGCTCCCTCTAATCCAATCCGGCCAGCATTGATATACCTGCTATATGCAAAGCGCTGTGCTAAGCATTAAAAGATACAAAAAAGACAATAAAACCTCATCCCTGCCTTCAAGGGACTTAAAGTCTAATATGTGTCAGGCCTAAGACAATTTCCAATCCTCCTAAGTTTCTTCAACTTCCATTTCTATACCATTATTCTTAGCTCTTTCATCATTTTAATTGACTTGTTATGGACCTTGTTGTCAATGTACCTCTTCAAATGGGGCTTAAGAAAAACAATCTTCTGGGAATGCTTATCTCCAACAAGTCAAGTCAACAAACACAGTGGGTAAGCAGAGGCATTTTTACAGAGTAGAAACCTCTCCACAAAACAAGTCAGGCAGATTTCCAAGATACCAAGTTATTGGGTAGAAGTTTTTGGCCTTTAAGTTACTGTTGCCAACTTTTCAAGCTCCTTGACAGTTCTTCAGGCTTAATAACACCTTAATTAAGTGCAGACATGTGCCCAGTGCTCTACAGCTAATATTATTACTACATTCACATTCAATAGCTCATTTGGTCCTCACATCACCTCTCTGAGGGAAGGCAAGGAAGATATTATTCTCCCCATTTTATAGATGAGAAAATTGAGACACAGAGAAATTGTGACTTGTCCTAGGTCACATAGTAGAGTCAGTATAAGACCCCAGATCTTCTGATTTCATTTCCTCATTGATAAAAATTGGGATGATAATAGTAATACTATCTCACAGGGCATTGAGGAAAGGACTATATAAACCATAAAGCTATATAAAAGTGGACTTTTATGTCCACTATACCCCATTGTCCATAGTGCCTAAATGCCTTCTAGAAGAATATTGCTATGGGGTAGGTCACCTGTCCTCAGCTGCCATATTTCTTCCTGTCTGGCCCTCCCAAGTTGCTCCAGACTCTAGGCTCAGCAGAAGCCAACATTCATTCCGCCCACCTCCCTTCCCTCACATACAAACACATCCACACTCCCTCAGCTCTTCAAGACCTCACAGGGTGAGCTCTTCATTGGTTTCAGCTGAAACGCAGGGAATGACTCATTCTCCCACCCCAGAGTGTATGCCATTCATTTCCATCTCTGTCCTATCTCATCCAGCTGGTTTAAGCACCATGCCCCAATCATTTCTTACCTAGATATATTACCCATTTCCCCAAAGTTCGACGATCTCCATCTTTTAGTAGCAAGTACTGCTCATCTCTAATAAAAGCAAAATATCGCAGGCCACAGCAGCCACAAGAGGAAACAGCTGTATTTTGCTTACTGTGAACATGTGTTTTCAAGTTCTTCTCCAAATTCTCTCTTATGGTTCTTGCTATTCAGTTCAGCACTTCATCAATCAGCCAACCAATAAGCATTTAGAAATACCTACTATGTGTCCTCACACTGTGTTGGGCACTAGAGATACAAATACAAATGGGAGGTTGCCCCTGCCCTCAAGGAACTTCTATTCTAATAAGGTGAATACAACTTGTTTGGGGAATGGCAGCCATATGTAAAGGAGTTTTGGCCTGGGCAGTTTAAACTACAGCCTGGTCACAAGAATTGTTTGTGAGACCATGGGGCAGTAGGTTGTTACAGCAATATTACTTTTGGTTTAATTATTCTTCCAAGAGCAAGGACAATAGAAAGGAAGCAGGAAGGGAGGAGTAAACATCAAGTGGGAGCAAGGCAAATGGCCAAATGCTTACACTGAATAGGTCCTAATGTGATAATGGATGATCCAATGGATGGGATATGAAGCTAGGTCAGGAACCAACTCGAATGTAGTGGGTTGAGATGAGTCTTCATTCACTCATTCACCAATCAGGATAACTCAACCCCAGGACAGTTGCAATTTAACAGATCAGCACTGTCAGGTGTGAAAAGGATATAACTAGGGAAAACCTTTGGAAATTCCATCAGGGCAGAGTCACTGTTACTGGTGAAAGAGAGGCCAAGAGAGCAAGATGCCCATGTTAGGTAGACCCTGTGTTTAAACAACTACTATCACTGAAGCAATACTCAATCCTAGCAAGAAAAGAAGTCACAATAGATCTATGAGAAAGACAGACACAAAGGATCCAATGTTAATTGCTTCAAAACATGACAGGATTTCTTCACAATCCAGATTTAAATGAGTTGAAAGTGAAATGTTGAACAAATGACAATTGTGAACAGGTCACTAATTCATTGGTCAGAATAAATTACAACCTGTTACATACAAAAACCAGTGAGTGGAAACACAGGATTTCAGTGAGTGGAAACACAGAACTTCAGTGAGTTTCTTTCAGAGCTGTTGGAAATAGACATTGACTTTGCAGTTTTCTAGACCTAGAGTTAGGAAGACCTGAGTTCAAATCCAGCCTCAGATACTTGCTTAACTGTGTACCCCTGGAAAGTCACTTCACCTTGTTTGCCTCAGTTTCCTTCCTTGTGTGTAAAATGAGCTGGAGAAGGAAGTGACAAATCGTTCCAATATCTATCAAGAAAACCCCAAATGGGGTCAGGAAGAGTTGGACATGACTGAAAATGACTCAACAACAACAACCATTCTGGTCTCTTCCCAGTTTTGATATTTGCATTGTTTCCATCTGTACCTCTTTGATTTTCGGGGGAGACTTAGGACAACATTAGATAGAGACGCTCATTTCTGCCAATCTAATGCTGAGAGTCATGGAATCCAGAAGAATTACTTAGGTAGCATTAACCACAAAATCTGACTGCACTCTAGATTCCCATTCACAGTGAGGCAGAGAGGATTCCTGCTCAGCAATGACTTCTGAGGTGACTTCCAATACTGAGATTCTATGATCCTTTAAAATCACAAAATTTCAGAGTAAGAAGGTCTTTGAGCAGCTTTTCAAAGAAGAATTCCCACTCAATATACCCAGTAAATATTCATCTAGTCTCTGTTTGAAAAAAAATCCAGTAAGGAGAAACCCATTACTAATAAATGCCAGAACATTTCTCTTTACATAAAATGAGAAATTCTTTATCATGGTCAATGAACTTTACATACATATGCATATCCATATATTAATTTAATTGGTTTCCTTTGTAATCCTGTGTATTTTAATTTAACCATTTAATACATTATTCTGAAAAATGAGTACATATGATTCATTGCATTTCCAGAGGGGTCCCTGGGTCCCTTACACAAAAAAGGTTTAGCACTCCTGCACTGAATCTAAATGATCTCTTTGCAAATTATCTATTATTCCTAGTTCTTCCCTCTGGGGCCAGACAGACTAAATCTAATCTCTCATCTATAAGTGATTGTCCTTCAAAGACAGGAAGACATCTATCCTATCTTCTCTTTTATGGGTTAAGCATTCACGTGTCCTTCCTAGAGCATGAACTCAAAACCCTCCAACCATCTCGATTGTTCTCCCCTATGCTTTCTCTATTTTATCTTATATTTCCCACCCATTTACTATATTACTTAGAATCTAGTTGAGGAGATGAACAAATTAATCCCTTTAAGAATAAAGATTCTATCTAGTGATGTGTACCTACTATGTGCCTTCCTACTATATGTACCTACACACAATGTACAAGTCCACCAAGATTCAGACTCATAGAATTATAATGTGATAGAATTAATATCTACAAGCATTTCCCCACACCATAGGTTAGGCCCATGCCTCACCCTGCTGCCCCACTACAACAAGGATTAGTTTTCCCTAAATGGCAACAAAGTTTCTCTTGGAACCTGTTTGGAGCCTCTCTCCCCTGAGGAAGCTTCCTGGTTGCCTGTTGTTCATCCTTTGACTTGAAGAGGACTAATAACATCACAAGGTCGGAATCAAGGGTACAGTATGTTTGACCGTGGCTCATCAGTCCAATAAGAGCTTGGAAAGTTCTACTACAGGTCGGGCACAAATAGTCTGTTTGAACATCTGGGATAGAGATGTCTCTAGATTTGTGCATCTCCCATTTCCTTTGTGCTACCACTGTTCTACTTTGCTCCTAGCGTCTTCTTTGATGCAGGCATGCCATGCTGGGCATCCTGTGCCAATATCTCCCACGTTTCACAGTCAATACTAAAGTTCTTCAGAGAGGCCTGGAAAGTGTCCTTATACCACTTCTGAACATTTACCTTAAGTAAGTTTTCGGTAAAATAGTCTGGTCACCCATGGGCATTAAAAGTCCCACCTATATCATATTCAGACCTCTCAGACTTAAAGAGTGTTATTTACTATCAGAGTCACCACACCCCACCCTGCTGACCAGTTCTGTTTCTATAGGGAAATGAAGGAGGCTACACCTACCAAAACTGAAGCTAAGTGCTACTGCGTCCTTTCTGATATCTCTCCTATGCTATAACTAAGTAAACCCCTTTTTGCTAACAGTACCTAGAAGGGTCTTATTTTGTTCCAACATTAAATTTGACCTAACAGGACTGTGGCATCAGGCCCACTCGTAACACGTGGGTCCTTTGAGGTAGAATGGATTTGGCCACTGCACGGGCACAGCTTGTCAAAAGGAGTCCCCAAGCCACCTGGTTTCATCATTGGAGGATTGGTCTCATCCATGACCAAGTCTCTCATTTCCCATTCAGCTTCACTATGATTCTGACTTGGCCCAAGTGAATAGAGTGATCTAGTCTCAGTATCATCACACTCACAGATTGACTCTGGAATACAGTCTCTGCTGCTGTCACAGATGGGTCACATCAGAGCTGCTATATTAGGGTTTCCTCACTCTTTCGTGTGTGTATCAGAGACCCCTTGGGCAGTCTGATAAAGCCTCAGGACTCCTCAGAAGACTTTTTAAATACACAAAATAAAATGTGTTGGATTACAAAGGAAACCAAAAGTTAGTGAAATTAGAAATGTAATTTTTTTCCCATCCACACTCATGGATCCCATAAAAATCTTCATTTTTGATGACCTCTAAGAGCCCCTTTAGCGCTAAATCCTGTAATTCATACCACCACTATTATTTTCCTTTAACCTCAACAGATACTCAATCACTATGTACAAGAGTGGTTCTCCCCAGTCATGAATCAGTCTACTCATTCTGGAAAGCAATAATCTGGAAGGTGACTAAAATCACCATAGTCTCAGACCCAGAGATCCCATTGCTCAGCATATGTCCAAACAAGGTTCAAGATAGAAAGAAATGCCTTATGTATGAAGTGCTCATTGCTCTTTAGTCACATCCAACTATTTGAGATTTTCTTAGCAAAGATACAGGAGTGGTTTGCCATTTCCTTCCCTGGTTCATTTTATAGATGAGGAAACTGAGGCAAACAGGATGAAACAGGATGAAGTGATTTGCCCAGGGTCACACAGTTAGGAAGTGTCTGAGGCCAGATTTGAATTCAAGTCTTCCTGACTCCAGGCCTGGCACTCTATCCACTGTACCACATATGTGTACCCTAAATGTTCATAGTATTACTTTCATAGCTTCAAGGAACTAGAAACCAAACAGATATCCATCAATTGAAGAATGGCTCCACAAGTCATCAAATATGAAGGTTATCAAATATTACTGGATCTTAAGATACAAATATGAAGGATACAGATAAGCATAGGAAGAGTCATACGAACTGGTATGAAGTAAAGTAAGCAGAACCAGAAAAATGTAACAGATCATCTCTCAGTGTTCTGTGGCAAGGTTCTGACAAAAGCATTGAGCTAGGTGCTTAGTGGGGAAAAAAAGTCTATTGCATTTGATTGAATTCTATTTCTTATGCATTCTCTAGACTTGATATGGCATTTGATTAACCAATAAATATTTACTCCTTAGTCTTGAGGCTTCAACTAAGTTATTTCAGAGGATTTCAAATCCTGAATCTTGTCTTTTTCCCCAGTGAAACTAAAGGTGTTAATTTTATGGTAATTATGTGATAGCAACAAACCACAGAGGCACTAGTCTGAGCAAATGTTTTCATATTGTGGAGTATCACAAACCTCAGATACTTCTAAAGTCCTTTAAGGAAACCTGGAGTAAGGAATGACCCTGGAGAAGAATGATTGCTACAAATAAAACTTTTTTATATATAGGTTTTGGTGGCGGGGTCTATATTCAAAACCATTCCCTTAATCCTTGAGAACAGAACCATCGTTAGTGTCTGGGGTAGCAGGGCAAAGCAGAGGAATGGGACTTCAAAAGAAACCCTTGGATACTAGAAAGTGAGTGAAGGAGATAGGAGGGTGGGGTGGACAGCTCCAGATGAAACAAATTAGAACTTCAGTTTCCTAGAGTCATCTTAACAGGGAGACGGAATTGATTCCAAGTGCTCCACGAGCCAAGGAACAGCAGAGTAGCCTCCAAATGATTTTGGCTTTGGTGCACATGCCTTCCCTGTGCTTGAAGCGGTAGCTTTGATGTTTTCCTTTCCAATATTCATTACGCTGTATCTCCCAATTTTCTGTTGGGCAGATGCCATATCAGTCCATCCCTATGACCAAGAAAAGAAAGATTTCAACAGCGATGGGACATCAAAGGTTTTTTCCCTCCTCATTGATCCACGATGGCCCTAGCCAAAAGAAGCAGTCAAAAGGAGAACAATAATTCAGTCCAATCGATCATCCTGCAGCCTTGGTAAAACTGTTTTACTGAATTTGGAAAAGGAGCTTTGTAGCTGATGAGATTATTCAGCCTGGAGAAAAAAAAAGTTACAGAGTCAGCTGATAAGTCATTGACTTAGAGGATTTAAGATTTTCAAGAGTTTCTAGTCCAGGACTCCTGAGCTGGAATCTGTGGACCCCTTGCCATGGATAGATTTCATCTTTTTTTTCCCCACTAACTTTTTATTTCCTTTGTGATCCCATGAATTTTATTTTATACATTATTACATCATTATAAACATTATTTTACATCATTACATTTATACATTATTTTATACACTTAAAAACATTCCTCTGACAAGGGATCCATAGGATTTACCAGACTGCCCAAGGAGTCTAAGACATAAAAAAGATTAAGTATCCCTTCTCTAGTTCAGCCCCCTCCTTTCACAGAAAAGAAGACTAAGGCCCAGAGAGGCAAAGTGTTCTGTCTAAAATCAGAGGAAGTTAAGTAGCAGAGCCAGGTCTCTGACTCCCAAGCCAGCTTTGAAGTCCAGTGCCCTTGGGTCACAAAGACAGTCCCTGTGGTTCTACTGAAGGAGCCCTGGGCTGGGAGATGAAAAACCTAGCTTCTAGTTCCAGCCTTGCTACTAGCTAGCCCTGTGACTTCCCAGACAAGACCACTGGATGACAGAGCTACAGCTGGAAGGGACTTCAGAAGATGAGTCCAGCTCCCTCATTTCACTCAGGAGAAAATGGAGACCCAGGGGAGCTGTGGCTTGCCCAGGGTCAAAAAGCTAAGTATCAAAATGAGATTTGAATGCAGGTTTCCCAGCTCCAAAGCCTGTGCTCTCTATTCTACCATATTGGCTTTCTCCTCTCAGCCAAAGTTTCTTTACTTGTAAAATGAGGTAGTTGTATGAAATGACCTTTAAGGTTTTAGGGGCATTTTGGTAAATATTTAATAACCAAATCTCCAAGAGGGAAGGGAAGATGCATTCAACACACTTTTAAATTTAATCTGAATAATTAATATTTTCTACATCACTTTCTTAAGTCTAGGCAACCAACAAAACAATAAATCAAGCCTTGATTTGTGGCATTTGCTGATTTCTGAGATAGACATGCTCATGCTGAAAAGCTAACAATTGGAACCAGCTAGCTTAAGGTCCCTTCCAGTTTCTTGATTCTAAATACACAAGGGAGGCATTCATTATTCGGGTGCTATTTGGTTGTTATCAAATTTTCTGTATGTTCACAGATGGCCAAAGATAATGGGCCTAAACAGAATCGAGAAATAGTTGTTCGATATAAGGGAAAAGGTTTCCACAGTAAGGATATTTATAAACTTTTCCCTTGCATCCAACTCCCTTATATATAGGAGCAATCTTATTGAATAATTGTTCATCTGTCAAGAGATTCATTTTGACCTTCAAAAGTAAAAGTTTGCTCTTTTATGCCTTTTAAAAGGGCTTAGAGTCAGTCAGCTAGTTGATAAACATTTGTTAAGTGCCTACTATGCAGCAGGTAGTTGATAAATTTCCCCATGTATCCTCTACTTCTTCTCCCTTGTGGATAATGCTGTTTTGCAATACTCTGTGAAGAAAGGGCTAGTCTCTATCCCATCACCACAAAAGGAGAATCCAGCACAACTCTGAAAATACAGAAATTTTAATGGCATGTAATAACCATAGTTTCAAATTGGCTCACAAAAGAACAAAACAAAATTGAGTAGAAAATGATCCAACAAAGAGCTTGGCATGACATCCAACTAAGTCAGATCATAGGATCCTAGATTTAGAGCTGGAATAGACTTCAAAGGGCAGCCAAATCCATCACCTCCTTTCACAGATGATGAAGCCAAGGCCCATAGAGATTAAGGGACATACCCAAGGTCCCATGGCTGTCAAATAGAATTTGACAGAATTTGAACCAGTTTTCTGACTCCAAATCCAGTGCTCTTTCCACTATATCATGATGCTTCTTTGATGAAGCTGGAAGGACTACAGACAGATCTGAAATGGAACAGATCAGTACGTCTTACTGTAGTGATCTCCTCTCCTGGGCCAAGATGGCAAATCAAGTACTGAAGTGGTTCCATAATAGAAGCAGAAGTGATAATAGCACTTAAGAAAATGGAGCTAGGAAGAGCTGTTAGAGCTGAACAAATTCATTCAGAAGACAACTTTGATGAAAGTGACAATATCCTAAAAGCAACTAGGAATTTATTTTCAAGATATATACATACCAGAGCAGCTAGGTGACTCAATGCACAGAGTCCTGGGCACAAAGAGTCTGTCTGAACATCCAGGATAGAGATGAACTCAGGAAGACCTGAGTTCAAATCCAGCCTCAGAAACTTACTAGCTATGTGACCCTGAGCTAGTTATTTCATTCTTTTTGCTTCGGTTTCCTTACCTGTAAAATGAGCTAGAGAAGAAAATAGCAAACCATTCCAGTATCTCTACCAAGAAAACCCCAGGGGCGGCTAGGTGGTGCAGTAAATAGAGCACTGGCCCTGGAGTCAGGAGGACCTGAATTCAAATCCAGCCTCAGACATTTAACACTTACTAGCCATGTGACCTTGGGCAAGTCACTTAACCCCAGTTGCCCTGCCTTCCCCCCTCCAAAAATCAAAAAAGAAAAGAAAAAAGAAAACCTCAAATGGGGTTACACAGAGTTGGACACAATTGAAATGACTGAGCAACACAAACATACATAGCAACGAGGCAAAGTTTCCCCAAAAAGTGTGAATATCACAGGGTATTATTTTTCCAAAAAGATGACCAAGAAAATGTTAACATCTATTGATAGATGTACCTAAAATCTGCAGGAGATTGGTTGCTATTCAACAAGCATTTATTGAGTGCCTACAATGTAAAGCTATTATGCAAAGAGAGGAGTGTATCAGTCACACACAAGGAGCTGACACATCTTGGATGAATATTCCCATTAGCCTTTGCTCTGAGAAGAAGGGAAAAGGCACAAAGGAAAGTTCTCTTAGAGTGTATTGAGATACCTGGCCAATGTTCTTTGCATGCTGATGGCATAGTGATAACCACTGGAGTACAAGACTATTACAAAGTCCCTCCTATCAGGTTATTTACATACTAACTGGGGGCAAGAGAGGGAGAGAATAACATTGCTAACATTGCACCAGAGCCATAAGTAATGTTTCATTTCCTCAGTCATTTTCCTGGGAAGCAAGCCTGGCAACTGCTCCTTCAGATGCTATGGTCACATCTATTGAAGACCCAGAAAAGTAAGTTCTTGTCCCAAAAGTCCTTGGCACTGTCTAATGGTTTGATGTGAAAAATGGATACTATTTCTATCACCGGAAATGACGTTAAAGAGGGTCCATTCCCATCTGCTTTTGCCACTATGCCCTAAGGACCATGGGGATTTTCCATCTGACTTCAAGTTGAAACCTTATGTATATCTCACCCATCTGAATGTGAACTTCTTGAGAGAAGCAACTTTCTCTTCTATTTGTATCTCCAGTAAAAGTATGCTTTTAATGAATGTTTCATTCATTCATGTCCAGGGTAAACCATAAAGGCTGCTCTGCTGGGGAGAGCACAAAGGAGGGAAGCAGAGTCAAGGAGAAGCTCACCTGAGGCACTACTACAAGGGCAAAAAGAGAAAGCACATTCTCTTTTAGGTTTCTATTTTAATTAATCATTCTTTAATTAATTTAATAATTATATTATTAATTTAATTATTAACTAGGTGACTTATAAGCCTTATCATTTTATAACACTAAAGGACTGTGTTATCAGCGCCCTCTAAATCTGGCATCCTGGACAAAGTCCCAATTGTCCCATCCTAGTTAAGTTTCTGAATCTCACCTTCCCTTGAATCATTGATAGTTGTATCCACAGGTGCTAAAAAGAAGTTCAAGATAAGTGATAGGTGAAATCTGAGTAGAAGGAGATTGCTTTCATCTGATCAGGTCAGAGAAAGTTTCATGGATGAGAAGGTATCTCAGTCTCGGAAGGAAGGGAGAAATTAAATAGGATACAAAATGGGGCAGCTCATTTCAGGCATAGGAGACCAGTGTGAGCAAAAGCTTGGAGATAGAGGAGGGCAGAACAAGAACAAAGAACAGAGAATAATCCCATTTATTAAATAGAGGCTGAGAAAGAAAGTCTATGAGATAAAGCCAGAAGAGTAGATTGAATCCAGATTGCTGAGGGCCTTGAATAACAAGTTATAGCATTTATACTTTATCCAGTAGACAATGGGGAGTCCCTGAAGATTTCTGAATAACACTGATGATGATCAAAGAAATACATCACGAAGAATTCTTGAGGAATGCTGTGAAAGATGAACTGAATAAAGGAGAGACAATAAGCAGGAGGAGTCACTATTTTCATCTTCGTTGCAAATATGAAAAGGAAGTTGGTAGACTTTTAGAAATGATTTCTACAGTAAAACATGGGATTTTTCACATTCACGCAGCTGACGGAGAGGCAAATGTATCATTCCACTGGGACAGTGTCTTCATTTTTTAAAACCATCAGTCTCCAAAAACCAAAATGTACCCTTGAAGGCTCTCCTCAAAGTGCCTCCAGCACACATTAAAAGTATACAATATTCTGTACCAGATAAAACTGGAGAGAACTTTGTTCGATAATCTTCTGAGTGCTGACAAAAAGCAGAGAACCCAAGTTCCTAAGAATTGTTTCATTCTTTGCATTTGTATCCCCAAAGCTTAACATAACACCTAGCTTACAGTAGGTACTTACTAAATGCTTGCTGAGTAATTGACTGGGAGATCTGTTGAGCAGAATCAGGGAAGCTGATGTCTATGGAGTTCGTACAAAAATAAGATTCCCTTTAGATGGGGAGGTTTCCAAGATGTACCTGTTCACAAACAACATGGTACTACACGTACACTTCAAAAGCTCCCTGGTGAAATCCAAGTAAGGCAAAAGAGAAGTCTAACCAATGATAACTGGAAAACCTCCTATTACCCCCAACTATGGCATGCAGCTGGCTTGATACGTAAGGGAGTTAATCCATAAATATACATTGAGGATCTGTGATTCTTTTGCTAGAGCACTGATACACATCAGCTTATGCATCTATAACTTATTAGATGAGTCAAAGACAGTTTCCAGAGGCCCAGAGAGGTTGAATGACTTGCCCTAGGCAACACAGCCATTTATCAATCATTGAACAAGCATTTATTAAATGCCTCTCTCGTGCCAGGCATTGCGCTAGGTAGGGGGGCCCAAAGACAGAACTAAAACAGTCCCTTCCCTCCAGGAATTTACAGGCTAGTTGGGAAGACACACGTGTATTTATAATCTTATCCAAAATAGACACAAGATTATTTGGGGGAGGAAGGGAATAATAGCTGGGGGCAATGGAAGAGGTCCCATGTGGTGGTGCTTGAGCTGAGTCTTAAAGGAAATTAGGGATTCAAAGAGGCAGAAGGGTAGAAAGGAGTGCATTTCAGCCATGGAGGATGGCCAGTGCAAAAACATGGAGGAAGAAGGTGGAGAGCCACATATAAGGAAAAATAAAAAAGTCAGTTTGGCTGGACCAAGTACACATGGAAAAGTGTAATATGTAGTAAGTTTGGAAAGGTAGGTAGGCGCCAGGTTGTGAAGAGTTCTAAATGCCTAATAGAGGGGAGAACTGAAATGACCTACACTTTAGGAAAATCACTCTGCTAAGTAGAAGAAGGCGGGGAGACCAATTAGTCAACAAATAAGTCAAGTCAACAAGCATTTATGAAGTGCCTACTATGCTTGAGGCAAGGTGCTAAATGGGGGGGCGGGGAACAGTGCATGGGGGAGAGGGGCAGGGAGGGAAGCTCACTGCTACTACTGCTATCATAGCAGGGGGTGGCTGTGTGCATGGATGTGAACAACATTGTAAAGGTAGAAATATGTCAATATTTAGCAACTGATTGGATATGGATTGGATATGTGGGATGAGGGAGAGTGAGGAGTTGTGATAACACCAAGATTTTGAATCTTAAATGCCTGGAAGAATGATCTAGATAGAAATAAGGAAGTTCCAAAGAGAGATGCATTTTGGGAAAGAGAAGCTAGTAAGTCAAGCGCAGGATTTAAACCTAAATCTCCGTGATTTTATGGCCAGAACTCTATCCAGAATGCCGTATTGCCTCCCTCATATGTGTGTGTGTGTGTGTGTGTGTGTGTGTGTGTGTGTGTGTGTGTGTTTCTTGGATTGGCACTACAAATGAACAAAAAACTGGACCCAGAGTTAAGAGGGAGATTGAGCTGAACGGCATCTAGAAAGTGCTTTTAGTGATTCCCAACTGCTCCCTCTCACAGAAGTCTATCTCCTTTGTATCATTCTTCTCCCGCGTGGCTGTGAAACGTGGAACATCATCATCTCAGAATAATCAAAATTACAAGTAACCCAAAAGGCAAGGGTCTATGTAAGTAAGAAGCTCCTTGAAGGTATGAACTATATAATTTTTCATCTATATTTTCCCAGTGCTAAGCACAGTGCCTTGCACTTAATAGCCAGTTAATAATTCTTTTTTTAAATTCAGTTATAGCATATTGCCGATTATGACTTAAATATGAGAAGTAGCATGAAAGATATCATTAGGAAAATGTATGAAAAGCAAAGGAGAATCAGTCATGTCATAAAAGAAGGAACAGAGAGAGGGAGGAAGGAAGGAAGGAAGGAAGGAAGGAAGCAAGGAAGAAAGGAAGGAAGGAAAGAAGGAAGGGAGGGAGGAAGGAAGGGAGGAAGGGAGGAAGGAAGGGAGGAAGGAAGAGAGGAAGGAAGGAAAGAAGGGAGGAAGGAAGGGAGGAAGGAAGGGAGGGAGGAAGACATATTATTTGATCCTTACAACAACCATAAGAGCCAGATACTATTATTATCCCTATTTTACAGTTGAGGAAATTGAGGTAGACATCAGTTAAGTGACTTGCCCAAGATCAGACAGTAAGCATTTGAACTCAGTTCTTCCTGAATTCAGGTCCAATGCTCTGTCCACTGTAACACCCTAGCTGTTTCTTAGGGCCAATAAGTCTTCAACTCAAGACTTACACTAGGATGTTAAATGAACCCAAGTTAACATAGCAGATCTTCTATGGAGGATTTATAGGAGAGAAAAAAATGAACCAAAGCTTAGCCCCAGGAGAGAGTTAAGAAAACATCCGTCCTCCTCTCTTTACAGAGATGGGGGATTATGGGGATAGAATATGGCATACACTCAGATGTGGTTTATGCCCTGATTTGTTTTGTTGAACTGCTTTTTTCTCTCCATTTGTATTCTTTGTTATAAAGGTCATTCAGTGGGTGAGGAAAAGAAAGAAATTTATTCAGAAAAGAAGGCAATATAAAAAAGCAAAAGATAATAAAAAAAAATTAAAAGAAGGTGTATGGGCAAGTATCAACCAGGATTAAAAGATATTCAGGAGTTTCAGGATCCAAACATTAGAAAGGACTTCAGAAGCTATGTGACCCAACCCATACCTGAACAAAAACCCACTCTGCAAGTGGTCATCCAGCCTTCACTTGATGATCTGTTGTGAAGGGGAACCTATTGTCTTCCAAAGCAGTCCATTCAACTTCTGACTACCTGTGATTGTTAACATAGTGGTGTCATTTTGGTCCTCTTCAAGAATGAAGAACGACAGTCAACTGTAATTGTTAATGTTTCTATACATTAGCTTAAACCTTCTTCTCTGAGATTTCCATCCATTCTTCCTCACTCAAAAGGAACTAGTGTATGCACTGCAGATGCATATTCTCCTCTCTAAGCTAAATATTACCTCAACTGAGGGGTGGCTAGGTGGCGCAGTGAATAAAGCACCAGCCCTGGAGTCAGGAGGACCTGAGTTCAAATTCAGCCTCAGACACTTAACACAAATACTAGCCATGTGACCTTGGGCAAGTCACTTAACCCCAACTGCCCTCCAAAAAAGCAAAAACAAAAAAAATTATTACCTCAACTGAGCACATATGGGATAATGTTCAATCTCCATGCTATCTTGGTCACCCTTCCCCCTTTCCTAAAATGTGGCAGGCAGAATGGAACACAGTCCAGATGCTACCTGACAAGGGCAATGTACAATAGGCTTATCAAGTTAAGTCAACAAGCATTTATTAAGTGCTTAGTATGTGATAGGCACTGTGCTAACAGCTGAGGCTACAAATATGAACAAAAAGGTAGCCTTTACCCTCAAGGAGCTTGCATTCTAAGGCAATACACAACAGCTGAAAAGCTGAAGGGATGGGAACATAAAGGGAAGGTACCTGTGTTAAAAACCAAAGAATGAAAGATGGATGATCTGGACCCTTCCTCAAAAATGGAGGTTCCAGTAGGAACTCACAAATGGAAGAAGGGGATATAGAAGTGAAGAAAGAAGGCAAATGATGTAAAGTGGCAAAGTCTAGAGAGTAAAGCATAACTAGTGTAGACTCTTCCTCAAAATGGAGGCTCCAAGAGGAACTCACAAATGGAAGTTTGTGACAGGGGTACAGCGGGAGAAGGCAACTGAAGCATGGTGACAAAGTCCCATATTTTAGCAATTATACCTCTATCAAGATAGTCTAAAATTGCAAGAGCTTGGGTTTTTTTT
>CM053580.1:328535408-328549718 GCA_028627135.1 Pseudochirops cupreus | reverse complement strand
GGAACTCACAAATGGAAGTTTGTGACAGGGGTACAGCGGGAGAAGGCAACTGAAGCATGGTGACAAAGTCCCATATTTTAGCAATTATACCTCTATCAAGATAGTCTAAAATTGCAAGAGCTTGGGTTTTTTTTTGGGGGGGGGGGATGTTCCCTAGGTCTCATTGTTGTTTCATATTGAACATGAAGTCTACAATAACTAGTCTCTTTCCCACTGTCCCTTCTCTCTCCCTTCAACTGAACAACTTGAACGAAAGAAAGAAAGAAAGAAAGAAAGAGAGAGAGAGAGAGAGAAAGAGAGAGAGAAAGAAAGAAAGAAAAAGAAAGAAGGAAGGAAGGAAGGAAGGAAAGGAAGGAAAGGAAGGAAAGAAGGAAGGAAGGAAGAAGGAAAGAAAGAAGGAAAGAAAGAAAGGAAGGAAGGAAGGAAGAAGGAAAGAAGGAAGGAAAGAAAGAAAGGAAGGGAGGAAGGAAGGAAGGAAGAAAGGAAGGAAGAAGGAAAGAAAGAAGGAAAGAAAGAAAGAAAAAAGAAAGAAAGAAAGGGAAAAAAACCCCTCATTACAAACATGCGTAGTCTAACAAACCATATTCCCTCACTGGCCACATCTAAAAATGCAGGTGTCCTGCTGCATACATGACTTCTTTAGTAGATGGTGAGTAGTGTCCCCTTCAGTCTTCTGGACTTATGTTGATTAGAGCTCTAAAATGTTTCAAAGTTGTTTTTCTTGCTAATAATCTTTGTAAATTACGCTAGCTTTGTTCGCTTTATACACAGTTCATAAAGGTCTTCTCAGTTTCCTCTGAAACCATCCACGTCATCATTTCTTATGACAAAGCAATATTCTATTACATTCCTATGACATAATTTGTTTAGCTATTTTACAATAAATGGGTTCCCCTTTCATTTCCAGTTTGGGGATTTTTCATATGAACCACTGTCTTGTCACACTTTCCCCTGCTTATATTTATGAAATCAAATTTCTTAAATCCAAGAGTGAGACTTTATTTTTATCTTGATTACATCTCATCATTTATCCCATGGTTAGAATTTTTGTTGAAATTTTTTTTGTCTGTCATCTAAAATGTTAGCTTTGCATTATCTATAGATCTAATAAATGCTTTTTAAAAATAATAATAATAATAATAATAACTAATGGGCAGCTAGATGGCACAGTGAATAGAGCACTGGCCCTGGAGTCAGGAGGACCTAAGTTCAAATCCAGCCTCAGACACTTGACACGCTTACTAGCTGTGTAACCTTGGGCAAGTCACTTATCCCCAGTTGCCTTACCTTCCCCCCTTCAAAAAAATAATAAGTAACATTTATATATACCTACTACATACCAAGCACTGTGCTGAGTGCTTTACAATTATTGTCTCAGTTGATCCTTACAATAGCCCTGGGAGATAGGCGCTATTATCCTCACTTTACAGAAGAGGAAACTGGGGCAAACAGAGGTTAAGTGACTTGCCCAGGGTCACATAGCTAAGTTGGATTTGAACTCAGGGCTTCCTGACTCCAAACTCAGTCCTCTATCCATTGTGTCACCTAGAAATGCTGAATAGCATCAGGTCAAGGACAGATCATGGTATCTAACTTCATCACTCCTTTTCCTCTTACCAAAAGAAGTGAATATATAATAATATCACTGGTGGACCAAAATCTCAGGCACCATTTTGAGGCTTCTTGTTGGGAAGATAGTAAGCCTAGGATGATAGAATGAGCCAGTGGTTTTAGTCCACAGGCCCCAGGTAAACCAATCCCCATTGCCTACAAATTCTTCTGGCACCATGGTCATCTAGAACCATCAGGTAACCAGGCATGCTGAACCTAGAAAAAATCAAGATGGACCAACCTAGGCTGGAGAACTAGAGATAGACCAGTTTAGAGATTAATTACCACTTGGCGTTGGACTAGGGTGTTTTCTTTTAATCCCATACAATATTGTTAGTGGTAAGAGGAAAGGAAGAAAAATAGGTTTGGAAGAGTCTCTGTGAGGAATGAGATTAGGCGTGGTTATGGATAGAGGTGAAGGTTAATGGAGTCATAGCCAGGACACAGCTGAGGTTATATCCCATTATGACAACCACGTCAGCACTAAAAACCACCTACTAAGCCAGCTGATACGACTTAAATGTGTTTTGATTCAGAGAATATTTTACTGTTTGGATTATTTATGTTTCCAAGTCTCTGATGAAGGGAAATCTATTAAATAAATGATGCTGCCTGACTGCTTGTGTGATTCAGCTCCTTTTCCTCGTGAAGTTGTAGACATCCTTAGCCTTCTCCCAGTCATATATAAAAAGGGGGTAAAAAACAACCCACAGTATATTTCATGATAAATGACCTGACTCTGCTTTAATACTTGTTGAGGCAGACTCTCTCCAGGGTGTGTTGAAGGCTCTGCTCTGTTATCTTACTCACTGTGAGTTATTTAGTGATTAAATGCAATTTACGTGAGGAAAATACAGGCTGGAAGGGAGATGAGGGGAGGAACAGCTGGGATTCTAGAATGTCAGATCTTAGAGATCATTTAGTTTAACTCCATCATTTGACAGATGGAGAAACTAAGTCAGTGGGAGAGAAGGTCATATCACTAATGAGCAAAGGAGCTGAAACTGAAACCCAAGTCTCTAACCTTAAGTTCAATGTTCCTTACATCATAAGAGGCTGTGTTTCTGGCTCAGTCCAATCCCTAGACTTTTTATTGCTCCATATCCACCCAAAGCAGGGGGTTGGAAGTTTTTGTTTCATTTTCTGAAGTCAAAAGAAAACTTAAAATGAAAAAGAGTAAGTCAGGAAGATTTCAATTAAAAACAAACTTCAGCCTTTGATTGTTGCTGTATTTGTCTTTCGTTTTCAAAGAGGACCATGGCATCAGGGAAACGAAGACATGACTTGCAGTTGACTTTGATTTGAGGATGGGACAGCTGTGCAAGGTCACCAGCCTCACTTTCTCTTCCAGAGTCATCTGGATCCAGTGGCCAGATATTCATCAGGATAACTGGAGATAGCCCTGGAAGCCTTTGATTGGAGGATTGGAGAATGGAGCTAGAGTAACTTGGGGATCTTCCTGTGAGGGCGTTGCTTCTGCTGGGAATCTGAATTGTCACAAGTCAAAACGAATGGCCCCAACGTGCTGTGTGACCATAAAAAAGGCACTCTCATCTCTAGGCCTCAGAATCTCAGAGCTGAAAGGGACCTTAGCAACGTTCATTCCCCTCCTCATTTAACAAATAAGGAAGTTATGGTTTCATGATTCCAATGTACTGAATACTTATCCAAACCCAAATATTAATATTTTACTGAACAGAGTCAAACCAAAGTTTATTTTGAATGAGGGGGGAAAAATACAGAATACTACCTTTGGAGTTTGTAAGATTTGGATTTAAAGCCCGAGTCTGATATTTGCTGGCTAAATCACCATGGGCAAGTCAAACAATTTCAATGAACTTAAGTTTCCTCATGTAATACCTGTTTCACATAACACAGGGCTGCTTTGGGGATCAAATGAGATAATATATACAGAAAGTGCTTTGCAAACTTGAAAGTGATACAGAAATGTGAGTTGTCAGAGTTACAACAAGGGCAGGATGATCTAAGCTTTGTCTTGGGGTGCTGACATCTAAGCAGGTGAGTTTCTTCCCCACAACAGCTCTTGAACCTTGAGCTTCAAAATCTTCCACTGCAAGGTACTACTATCCTGCTACCTTAGCTAGTCCCAAAGAACTGTATCCCTAGAGTCCCTTTGCCATGGTTTTCTTCTCCCAGGATCTGTGCCCCCAAGTGCAAGCCTGACTCTCTGGGGGATGAGCTATACCCCTACAATGTGACTCTATCCATAGGCAGACTGTCCTCTTTACCATGACACACACCCTTCTCAGCTGTTTTCTATACCAGAGGTGTCAACCACACAGCCAAGGCCAGGACCACATGCAACCCACATGTTCAATGTGGCCCAAACCAGCTTGAAATGTTATTAGGAAATATTTAACAATATAACTAAAAATGCATTAAAACCTAAATATCATTATAATAAAACTAAGTCAAGCTGTGACCAGCAGGGACGCTTATGTAGTGGTCCCCATTTCTATCTGAGTTTGATTCTCCTGCCTTAGAGGGGAAGACAACATCAAGCCAATGTATGCAAAGCAAGCTACATGCAGGATGAATAAGAAATAACTAAAAGAGGGAAAGCAGTGGAATTAAGAGGGACTGAGGAAGGTCTCCTTTAGAAGTAGGATTTTACTTGGGATTTAAAGGAAGCCTGTAGCTGGAAAGGAAGAAGGGCAGCATTCCAGGCAGGGAGGACAGGACAGTTAACCTCACTGAGCCTCCGTTTCCTCATCCGTAAAATGAGGGGGTAGGAATAGATGGCCTCTGAAGTCCCTTCCTACTTTACATCTATGGATCCTGTGAAATCTCCATGTCTACTTGGAGAGCTTTGACTTCTCCCGACCACTAAGCAGTGGTTCTCAACCTGTGGGTCGCGACCCCTTTGGGGGTCAAACAACCCTTTCACAGGGGTCTCCTAAGACGATCGGAAAACACATATTTCCAATGTCTCAGGAACCGAGACACTGCTCCTCTATCTGTCTCCAGGCAAGTCCGCCCACATGCAGATAGCCCAGATATGCCCACATAAAAGGTTGAGAACCACTGCACTAAAGGAAGGAAAAGATTCTTCAGAATCTCAGGATGATGGAAAGTCTCCTCCCCCGAGGGAAGGAAGGTGCTTCCCCTCTCTATCCCCTGGCCAGAGTGGTTTCAGACCCATGCTATCCCCTATGACCCTGGGGCCATGGCTGATCCCTCAGATAGAAAGTAGCAGGACTCAAGCAGATGTCCTGTGCCACCACACTTAATGTTGGTCTCACCAAAAGACATCGGCACTTCCTTGGTTCATTTTTAGCTTTGTTGTCTTCACCCACATAAAACCAGAGGCCAAAGGTACAATGATAGGTTCCCCTGGTACAGTTACTGTTCCACAAAATTCCCTGAGGGGAGGATAGAGTTCCAGAGACATGTAAACCCCATCTTATGAATTAAGATACAACCCTATCAACTCAGTTCATTAAAAATAGCGCTGCTGATGTCGTAACTTCATCGAGCTCTGTGGGAAACAGTCTGTCTGCTGGAGAGCCCTGATCTGCAGGCCAGATGGGAGGCTCTCTTGATAACTCATTCAGATTATGCGTGAAATGTGGAAGGAATTCTAGGCAGGCTTGCTTCCCTGTTAGTGTGGGCACAGGCTACCACCAACGCTCAGTGTGGTCCCCAGAGGCTGCTGCTCAGAGCCTTTTACAACAGGACTGACTGGGCATGTGGTGGCTGATGTGAAAGGAAGGAGGGTGGTTGGAAAAGAGAACAGTGATTAAGTTTCTTCTTGTTGGGGATTTTGAATGCTCTATCTTAGGTCTAAAATACGGTGTTTATTGCACTAGTCCTCCTGCTCAAAAGCCTACAATGGCTCCCCATCGCCTATTAAATCAAGCCCAAACTCCTTCAAAGACCTCCATAATCTGGCCCTGCTTTAAATATCTGATATGACTCCTTGATACATACTCATCCACTTCAATTAAGCCAGTCTCTTCACCATCCTATGAACACATTAGCCTATAAAATGTAAGCTCCTTGAGGGCATTTTGTCGGTATCAGTACCTAGAAAAGTTCCTGGTTGCGGTTCTCGTTTGTCCTCCATTCTCGAAGAGGACCATGACATCATGGAGGTGATGCCATGACATGTAAGTGAATTAGATTTAAGTGAGGGAGAGCTGTGCAAAGTCACCAGTCACACTTTCTCCTCCAGAACCATGTGGGTCCAGTGGCCAGATACACATCAGGACAACTGGAGGCGACCCCTGCCTGATACATAATAGGCACTTAATAAATACTTATTGATGATTAATTGATCCAATGATTCCCTTACTTCTTGCCTTTGGTGAAGCTATTTTTCCCACCTAAGATTATCTCCTCTTTTCCTTCTATCTAATTGTAGCCACACTTTAAAAGCCAGATGAAATCTCACCTCTACAAAAACTTTCTCCTCCAGTTTAATCTTCAGCAATCTCTCTCACTGCCAGTTTTCCATGGCTCTTAAAACAATCCTACCACACATTTTTGGCACTTGTTTATGGTTTTTTTTTTTTGTTGTCCTTTAATTGTTTCAAAGTTGACTTCTAATTGTTTAAGGTATGTAAGTCTTTTCTTTAAAATTAGGTTCTTAGTTACTTTATATTAGATTCTATGGACTCAACCTGAAAGGCAGCTCCATTGCTATGAAGAGGGCTCATAGCTGTGACTGTTTTTTTAATAGGGCCATAAGAAAGTATTAAAACAGTCTTCTGATGTTGGTAATTTGTACAGTAGGCATGGTGGGAAGCTGACTTCTGGCATTTGTGACAGAATATATTAAGAGTAAAATTTATGTGTGCAAAGGATAGAGATTGTACCAAAAAGAAGAAGAATGATTTGTTAGTGATACAGCTTATGAAGACTGAGGAAATGTGAAAATGTATTTTATGATTAAGCAAGGGAATGTCTCAATTCTTTAGGTATGGTTCTTTGGAGAGAACAGATTGCCCCTTCAGATGTAGTACCTACTTGGGGTCTCCTCTAACTACAACTTTCACTTATACATTAGGATCCTGGGATGGGAGAGGGAGGGATGACTGCTAACTCCATTCCAAGGCGATCTATCCATTTTTACCCCCTAAAACTATGGCTCATGAGCTCCCACTAGCAAACTTACATTCCATAGTCAGGATATATGGTTAGCTCAAAGTAATAGTATTTACTAATGGAGTAAAAATGATAATGACAAAACACGGCCCTACCCCCAATAAAAAGAGGAGAATTGTCCCACAGTACCAGTGAGAAGAGTGGGCACAAACTTAGAGCACACTATTAGTTAATCACATATAAAGGGAACACACTGGATCTGATGTACTGGAGGACATTAGGGTCCTTTCTCTTCTCATGGTGTCACCATACTGTTTCCACACACACACAACTGCACTGCTGGGAAAGTAGCTCAGCTAGGCTCTACAGGTCAGCTCTTCCCTGAAGGTCAAAGCTCAATTGCTGGGACTTACTGTATCTTCTCTACTGACAGAGTTCATGCTCTTTGAAACTGCTCCATGTCTTGAATGCTGCTCTTCAATAAGTCTATGTATCCATGGAGAGTGTATGGATTGGCTTCTTGCTAGATATACCTCAATGGTACCTCTCTCAAAATGACTTAGGGATGGTCGGTTTGTCTTTTAAGGGCCGTCTAGGATGTAGCCAATCTTTACCTGGAAAATAAATGACTCCCCTCCCTTTTAGTCAGAGTTTTTTCACACTTTGTAAAGGGAAAACAGTATATAGTATATATAGAAAATAGGATATAGACATGTTTTTGAACTTCGTTACTATATTAATACCAGGCTACTCTTTTTTTAGAGAGACAGTGTGGCATAATGGATAGAAAGCTGGCCTCAGAATGAGGAAGATGTAGGTTCAAGTACCACCTCTGACACATACAGCTGTTTGGCCCTGGGCAAATCATTGACTTTTTAGGGCAACTCCTTAAGATTATAAATTGTAGAAAAGGTACTGACCTGCACTGATGGAGGGAATTTCCTCATCCAGAAGTTCCCTTCCTTCATTCAGGCAACAAAGTGATTTTCCTGAAAGAACAGATTCAGCCCAATCAATAAACTCCAGTACCTGAGAGAGATCGCTTATCCTTTATCCTCTATCTCCCTTGGTTTCCTCAACTGCAAAACGAGGACAATAATAACACCTATCTCTTAGGGTTATTGTGGGATCAAAGGAGATAATATTTGTAAAGTTCTGAGCACGGTGCCTTGTACACAGTAAGTATTTAATAGATGCTTCTTTCCTTTCCAGTGAAATCACAGGTCCGGTCTTATCCACATCCCTTTCTCTGTTATCTGCACCTTACTTTCTGTGGTTATGTAAACTAGTTGACAGGTTACACTGCACAGGTAAACCTTCATTTGTATAGCATGGGGGGATTAAGAAATACAGCATCACATAGACACCCAGTCAACAAGAATAGGGAGCATTCGATCCTAATGCCAAACTCCATGGAGCTATTCTATTATTTGGGAATTATAAAGACAGACACAGGTGTATATGTGTATGTGTGTATATGAGTATATAAACACACATATATACATGTATGTTTGTGTGTATATGTATATTATAGGTATGTATATATAAACATATAGGTAAATATATACATATACATCTATCCTTACACACACAAAATCGGCATAACTCTGACCTCCCTGGCAATCTCTGCATGGAGAAAGAGAGGAGAAGAACTCAAGAGACAGTCAATCCAAAGAATTGGAGAGTTTGAGATCCTCTGTAAGTGGTTCTGTGTCACCTAAAGGCAGAGAAACCTTAGCATATATTTCTTTTATTATTGGCCTCCTACATGTACAAAACTTCCCTCATAGTTCATTGTTGAGTGATTAAAACTCCAGGGAATAATGCTACATGAAAGTAGAAACCTCAGAGCACCCTTTCTGATTTCCTCTACCCTTCTTTTCCCTTCAACTTCTTTTTCTAACCTTCCTCCTTTTCCTTCATCCACTTTTTCCAAATCCTAAAGCTGACAGATAAAGAGAAGGCAGGAAAAGACAAAGATGCATTCTGGGTCCTTCCCCCCATCTTCCTCAAGTCGTGTGTGTATGTGTATGTGTCTGTCTGTCTGTCTTTCTGTCTGTCTCTATGTCTATGTGTCTATGTGTGTGCACCCACACGTGCAATGAACTGAGGTCAGATCAATCCCACGGAGAATCAAAGTTTAGGCTCCATTGAGTTGATTTGCCATACCCACCCATGTCAGAGTTTATAACCCACAAGAAACATAGGAATCACTACAGAGGGTCAGAGAGACCTACCCTAGGACTCTATTGCTGGCAGAGGCTCCAGGGGCATGCCCCCAAAGGGCATGTGATTGTCCTTCCTGAACTCAGCCCTAAAGGCTAGGTGTAGCCTATCTTCCCTTAGCACATGTTTCTTACTCTGCCCTTCATAAATCTTTCTAAACTCTTTGTGAATTCCTATATATCTCCTGCCTACTACCTCTTAGGAGGTAATGAGTTCTGCATATTTTCAACTTGAATTAGAGCTAATGGCTACCCAGGGCTGGCTAAGTTGGTGGGAATCATTCACCAACATTCATCCTTACAATTTATATAGTTAGAGACAATTGCAAAGAGACAGCTGGACAATAGCTAAGAAAGGAGGGCCTGAGACAGAGGGAGAAGGAACAGACCTAGTTCTGGTCCTGGCTCTGCAACTGACATGCTGTGTGATTGTGGGCAAGTCGCTTATTTCTTTTATGTCAATGAAGAAACTGACTTATCTGATGTATGTGGTTCAATCAACCAAGTATTTATTTAAGTGTTTTCTCCATGCCAGGCACTATGCTGCATGCTTGGCATACACAGACCATGCCTGAAATAATTCCCTTCTTATAAAGAGTTTACACTGCAAGGGGGAAGAGTCAATGTATGTGTGTGTGTGTGTGTGTGTGTGTGTGTGTGTGTGCATGTGAACATATACATACATATATACATGCACACATACATATACATATGTATCTTACTTTCTGTAATATACACACACACACACGCACACATGCACGCACACATTTTTAGCCCATTTTATCCATACTGTAACCCTAGGAGGTAGGTGCTACTAATATCCCATTTTACAGGGGGAAACTGAGGCTGGAAGTAAAAGTGAAATGACTTGCCCAGGTCACACAGCTAAGAAGTTCCTGAGTCTTCCTGACTCCCAAGTCCCCACACTTCATCCGCTTTGCCACCCAAATGCCAAGTTGACTGCCCATTCACTATCAGGTCTGTTCTTTATCCAAAGGAAAATAACTTTGTTCTGCATCTTAGAGTTGTTTTCTCCCTCTACCCATTCTCATTTTTCCCTCCATTCCTTACATACACACACACACACACACACATGCACGCACGCATGCGCGCGCACACACACACACACACACACACACACATACTCCTTACTTTCCCGTTCTTGGAACAGAGTTCAGTTTAACCCCTCCTTTCTGTAACTTGTCAACTAGTTTATGTAATCACAGAAAGTAAGGTATGGATAATAGAGAAAGGGATATGGATAAGACTGGACCTATGATTTCACTGGAAAGGAAGGAAGAAGCATTTATTAAATACCTGCTGTGTACAAGGCACTGTGTTATAATCTTAGCACACTGTGTGTATGTATATATATATATATGTAGAATAAACAGAAATATATTTATATATTATAATATATAATAAATATAAATATATTTATATTTATAAATATATCTGTATATTATATTTTTTAAAAAACCACAAATGTAAGGTTATTTAAGAAGGAGAAAAGTAACACTTGAAAGAACCACAAAAGGCATTAGTGCTCAAAGGAAGAAAGCTCTTCTCTGACGCAGAAACGAGGAAGGAGTGCATTCCAGGTACAGAGGACAGACAGCCTGGCACAAGATGGAGATGGAGTATCATGGGTACATAAGAGAGAGAAGGTCATTTTGGCTCAATCAAAGTGCAGGAAGGCCTTGATGGATGAGGCCCTCAAGGTGGATCGGAACCACGTTGTGAAGGACATTAAATTCCAAACAAAAGAGGTTCATATCTTATCCCAAAGACAATAGGGAGCCACAGGAATTTAGTGAGTAGAGGAGTAACATGGTCATTTATGTGCTTAAGGAAAAACTTGAGGGTGGTAGCGGGGTTCCAGTTAAATAACTTATCGGAAAGTACATTAAAAAATTCAGTCCTCAATCCTAGACATTTTTATGAGGCTTGAATAAAACCAAGTCTAACCTCTTTAGAAGGGTTAAACAAATGCAAACTGTAACAAACTATAAAAGCACACAGGTAGCCTGTTAGGGTATAGACAATGTTTGGCGGTGTTGTTTTTTTTAACTCTTGAGCACTAGGAGGTGGAAAAACACCAAGAACAACTTCAACATTTAAAAAATATTTTTCTTTCCTGGTGATCGCCTCAGAGTCCAGATTCTCAGGTAAAGGAAACACAAGTTTAAAATAATCCATAGCTCCTTTTGGAAAATACCCAAGTAAAAATGCACTTTCCAGCTGCCTGCACACGTAAAGTCCGCTGCAAAAAGGCAGAAACCACGCCAGTTTACCCTCTTTGTCCAGTGCTGCATGCAATAACGTATTTGGCAAAAAGGGTTTGCTAATGAAGATGACAGAAAATTATCCATAGACTCAGAAGATGAAGGACACGGCACGGGAGGAAGAGCACAGTTTCAAATCTTCTTTGCTGCCATTCCAAGTTGGTGAATGGTAGGTCTCCTTCAGGTTTCTTATATTGTGACTAAATCTCTAATTCTACATCCAGAAGGTCCCCAACTTGAATTCTCACAAATAAATCTTTAAACCTTAATCAAACTGAAAATTGTACTGAGACTTTTAAAACGTCCCACATAGGACCATGCTTCATGCTTCATGCAAAAAAAAAAAAGAAATGGTTTTCAAAAGAAAAGATACAAACCATCAAAAAACACATGAAAAGGATGTCATATTGGCTGCCTTCTCAATGAGCAGAGGAAGGGCTGGAGGGAGGGAGAGAATTTGGAACTCAAAGATTTTTAAAATGTGTTTAAAAACAATATTTTTTAGGGGTGGCTAGGTGGCGCAGTGAATAGAGCACTAGCCCTGGAGTCAGGAAAACCTGAGTTCAAATCCAACTTAAGACACTTAACACAAAACTAGCTGTGTGATCTTGGGCAAGTCGTTTAACCCCAATTGCCCTACCTTGCCCCCTCCAAAAAAAAAGCAAAAAAAAAACCCCAATATTTTTTAAATTCTATAAATCCTTAATAATAAGAGAAATGTCAGCTAAATATCTGAGGTTTCATTATCATCATACCTAGTATTTCTACAGCACTTTAAAGTTTGTAAAAACCTTTTATATATGTTAACTCATTTAATCCTCATGACAACCTGTTAGGTAGATACTCTTATAATCTCCGTTTTCCAGATGAGGAAACTGAGCCACAGACAGATTGAATGACCTGTCCAAGGTCAAACAGCTAGTAAGTGTCTGAGACAGTATTTGAACTCAGTTCTCTCTGAATCCAGATCTTGTCTGGAATGTACTGTGCCACCTAGTCACACAAACCTATCAAATTGCCCAAAACGATGAGAAGGAAAAAAAGAAATAGTATATTTTGGAGGGACTGAGGGAATAAGGGCACACTGATAGACTTTCGGAGTTCTAAGATGATCCAACCATTCTGGAAAAACAACTTCAAATTATGCATACATTGCCAAATTTGGTTAGTTTTTGTAATGCATAACTACTTTCTTTACAAGGTAGAGTTCAATGAAAGAAAAGGCAGAACACATCAGGAAATTTGTGGTGTAAAAAAACAGAATTTTAAAACTTGGTCTGAGATAGAGTTTAAATCTAGACCTTCCTGGTTCTGAGGCCAGCTCTCAGGACACTGTGCCATAGCTGCCTGATGATGATGATGATGATGATGAAGGATGATGATGATGGTGATGATGATGATGATGAAATAGCATCTATACCACAAGTCAGCATTATATATGCTGGGAAGCTTTTCTTTAAAAATCAGCATAATGACTGCTTGGAACTCAGAAATTTGTTTAATGAATTTTAATTGTTTTTTACATGGGATTGGGGGGAATAAAATATTAATTTTTTAAAATCAGCATAAAGCCAGGATGTCTATTATCACCACTACTGTTTTATATAATGCCAGGAATGCTAGCTATAATAGTAAGTCAAGAAAAAATCAAAGGAGTGAACACAGGCAAAGAAGAGACAAGAAATATCACTTTTTCCAGATGATGTGATAGTTCATTAGTCAGCTAAAATTAAATGAAGCAATAACTTCATTAAATTTTTGTTGTTCAGTTGTGTTTGACTCTTGGGGTTTTTCTTGGCAGAGATACTGGAGTGGTCTGCCATTTCCCTCTCCAGCTCATTTTACAGATAATGCAGACGGGGTTAACTGATTTGCCCAGGGTCACGCAGTTAGTGAGCATCTCAAGCCAGAGTTGAAGAATCTTTCTCATTTCAAGCCCAGTGCCCTATCCACTATGACCTAGCTATACCTTCATTAAAATAGCATGATATATTTGGGTCGGCTAGGTGGCCCAGTGAATAGAGCACCAGCCCTGGAATTAGGAGGACCTGAGTTCAAATCCAGCCTCAGATACTTAACACTTACTAGCTGTGTGACCTTGGGTGGGCAAGTCACTTAACCCCAATTGCCCTGCCTTCCCCTCTCCAAAAAGAAAAAAAAAAATAGCACCATATAAAATAAGCCCATATAAATCAGTAACATTTCTGTATAATACCCAACAAAGCCCAGTGTTGGGTTACAGAATGAGTAAAATAGTTGGGAGTCTACCTTTCAAGATAAACACAGGAAGTAAGTTTTTAAAAATACAAAACATTCCCTACAGAAAAAAAGGATAGACCTCAATAATGGGAAAACTATTTACTGTGCCTCAGTAGGTCCAGTCAATATGATAAAGATGACAATATTGTCTTAATTATTTTGCTTAGTGCTATACCAATCAAACCATAAAAGGCTTACTTTTTTAGAGCTAGAAAAAAAATGATGATATTCATCTGGAAAAACAAAAAGTCAAGCATTTCAAAGGAAATCATAAAAAAAAAAATGGGATGGAAAGAAGCCTAGCAGTACCACAGTCTTAAACTATATACTTAAAGTAGCAATCAGCAAAATGATTTGGTACTGGTTAAAAAATCAAGAAGCTAATTAGTGGAACAAATTATAGATACAAAATACAGAGAAGCAAATGAACACTGTGGCCTAGAATTCAGAATCCAAATACCCTAGCTATTGGGGTAAGAACTCATTATTCAACAAAAGCTGCTGAGAATATTGGAATGCGGCCTGGCAGAAACTGGGTTTAGATCAGCATCTTACACCATAAACCAATATAAATTTCAAAGGCATTCATAATTTAAATTTAAAGATAACTTCATTAACAAATTAGATAAGCAAGGAAGACATTTCCTTCTGAATTTTTGAATAAGGCAAAAATATACAACCAAAAAGGGCAAGGGGAGCGTGTAGATATCACAAAAGATAAATTGGCAATTTTGATTACATAAAATTTAAAAGGTTTTACACAGAGAAAACCAAAGTTAAAATTAGAAAGAAAACAGTTAACTGGGGGAACAAAATCTTGGCAGCAAATTTGTCTGATAAAGGTTTCATTTCATAGATAGATA
>CM053580.1:328496227-328535308 GCA_028627135.1 Pseudochirops cupreus | reverse complement strand
AACAGTAGCTTTAACTCTGACCACCATCTTCACTCATGCCCTGATAGAAACAGCCCAGGACCCTGAACCCAAGAGGCTGGCTAGAAATCCAGTATTCATAACCAACATACTAAGAAGCAGCACCTGTGAAAGAGTAGCCTGGCAACTCCTCCAGTTGACACTATAGCCATATCTACTGAAGACACAGAAAAGGAAGTTCTTGTCCCCAAAGTCCTTAGAACTCTCAAATGGTTCAACATCAGAAAATAATATGACTTTATCAGTGGAAATGGTGAGTTGTATGTGGGAAATAACATCAATATGCCTCCATATGTCTACGAACTTTGAAGAGGAGGCAAAATGTTGTAGTGGGAAAAAACACTAGTCAAGTATCCTAGAGGAGTAGGTTTTACTCTAAATTCTTTCACTAAGTAACTATGGGATCTTTGCTGAATCACTACTCTCTGGGCCTCAGTTTCCTCACCTATAATGTGAGGGTGCTCATATGTGTTCAGTGAAAGAGGAATAGTTCATAAGAAATTACTTATTTGTGTGTGTGTGTGTGTGTGTGTGTGTGTGTGTGTGTGTGTGTGTTCAACAGCTTGGGTATGTCTAAATAAATGGTGATAAATGAATGTAAGAGAATGCTATTCCTCCATAAGAAACGGCAAATAGAAAGAATAAAAAGAAATCTAGGAAGACCTATCATAGGATGCGGGATGAAGAAAAGCAAAATCAGAATAACAAAATATACACAGACAGCAAATATGAAAAAAAATGACAATTTTGTCAATAGAAGATGAAAAAGAAGGAGGAGGAGGAGATAGAAGAGGAGGAAAAGGAGGAGGAAGAGGAAGAGAGAAGAGGAAAGCGGAAGGAAGGAAGGAAGAAATCTGGAAGCAGACAAAATAATTTTCTTATTATCTTACTAAAGTGATTATCTATCTTTTGAAATAAATTATAAATAATTGAGTTTAAGGGTTCATGTACAATTTGCGGTTATGTGTATTTGAATGATTGCTTTTGTCTATGGCAAACCTGAAGAACTTGGCAGTCGATGGGGGCCAAAATTAAGCTAGGTTAAACTTCTTCCGGCCACAGATAGGATTTTAGTGGCTCACTTTCCAAGTAAAGGTTTCATTAATGTTTAAACTATTTGGCAAATAAACCACATTTTTTAAAAAGGGAAAGTTCAATTAATATCAATTAATTACATTTATTAAGTTTTTATTTATCATGAAAACACATTAATGTTAAAAAAATAAGAATTACTTTACTAAGCAGGACAAGTTTTAAAACGTTTTTGAGGTCTTCTTACTGTTTACCTTTAGCACCAACGGAAAACACGATAAAAAGATAATGACTCTCCCTCCTCTCAGAATAGAGCCAGACTGACGATAGTTGGTTGCTGCAGGTCATGTGACAAACAGTAGCGAATCCCCAGCGACGACCCACCCGCCAAGTTACGTGAAGGGCGCAATAGTGACTAGTGGAAGGCGGATTAATTGAAGCATGGACAAAGCACCCGTTATGTCTTTACTTTCTTTTCCATCCTCTACACTTTTCGAGGGCCACCTGAAATCCTTTGGTGGGCTGTTGTGCAGGCCTGGTCTATGGTGACTGCGTTTGGGACAATCGAACCCCCAGAAGTGATTTTGTTACATTCATGGATCTCATAAAAAACGAGAGTTAGAAGGTACAGTTGGAGAGCCTGGATTCAAGACCTGGCTCTACCGTTTACTGTGTGATGTGTGACCCTGGGCTATTATTCACTTAACTTTCTGCAAAGGGATTCAGCTTATTCTCCTCGGTCCCAGAGGGCACGATTATCTGCAGCGGCAGATGGGTATGAGTTACAAGGAAGCAGATTTAGTTTCAGCGTAAGGAAACCCTTGCTAACAATCAGAGCCGTCCATAAATGGAAAAAAGGTGCAACCTTGTGAAGAAGGAGATTGAAGACCTTCACTTGAGTCTTCAAGGAAAAGCCGGGTGACAACTTGTCAGTGCTGGTGTAAGGACGTCCTCATTCACATATGGGTTGGATTCTGAGGTCCCTTTCAGCCAGAGATCCAAGCATTCAAAAACTTCTTTGTCACACGCATCCTATTACATGCTTCCCTTAGCACATGAAGACACCACCACAGATAGATCACATGGGACCCTTCTGACAAGCAGCTGAAACCTCCTGTATGTATTATCTCCCCTGATTAGAAGGTGAGTTCTTTGAGAGCAGGAAAAATTTGACTTTTGTTTCTGCATTCTCCATGCTCAGAACCTAACAAGTGTATAATAAATATTGGGGTCTTTTTTTCCACTCATTTGTTCATGTGCTACAAACTGTCCCAGGAGTGATGTTGAGCTAGTTCCCCTCCTCTGGTCCAGTTCCTCTTAAGACCAATGAGATATATAAATGCTGGCACTATTTTTCTTCTGGGTTAAGCTAAATGGCCACGCTTATCTTTACTTCCTGCAAGGTACCACAGAGCTTGAGATGGCCATTTGGCTAGAGGTTGATAGCAATAGCATTGACCATAGTGCTTAAAGTTTGCCAAAGAACTTTACATATCTTATCTCAGTTGATCCTCAACCACTAACAACTCCGAGAGGTAGGAGCTATCATTATCCGTCTTTTACAGCTGAGTAAACAGAGGTGGAGAGAGATAAAAAATTACTTGCCCAGAGTCACACAGCCAGTAAGTCGCTTTAGTGGGGTCCATGCTCAGGTCTTCCTCGCGCCAAGCCTAGAAGTTTATCCGCTGCTCTACATAGCTGGCTCAAGGGTTGTTTGCTAGAGACCTTTACCTTTGGCTGGAAGCTGTCTTTTATAGACTACGTGACCCTCAGCTTCTACCACGGCTTCCATATTATCGAATGAGCTAATATTTGTAAGGCACTTAGCAAGGTACTTGACACACAGTAGGCATTTATTAAATGTTAGTTTCCTCCTTCTCTCCCATAGTTATCTTCTCTTTCAATGAAAAGAAATAATGGACTGTGTTGTTGTTTCTGTGTTTCCTATAGGATCAGCACTAAGAAAATGGAATTAAGGTTTAATTAAGAAGAAAGGAGAGTCAGGATGCTTCTACTTTGGACAGTGTCACCTAGTGGCTGGATCATCATGTGTACCTTTTTTTTGGAGGGAAACCTCACAAAGCATGTGGGAAACAGCAGACATTAAATCAATCCATAGTTTTTTGAGGGCAGGATTATACATGAGTGGTGGTTTACTCTCATAGTTCTCAAGAGCAGTCATCTCTGTATGCTCAGCCTAAAAAGGGGCAAGGGAGAGGAGGAGAACCAAAGAGAGAAAAAATAATTGTTCTAAATTCACAGTTGAATACACAGACAAAAATCAGGGATTGTATTTCCCGGGGTAATGGGGTGTTTCATTTCAGTTTTTTCTTTCTTTTTAATTAAACGTTATTTTCCAAAAACCTGGATCCAGGGGATGAGATGATGGGCTCTTCAGGCTGCCAAGACAAACACTGGGGTTACCTACATTCTCCCCCCCCCCCAGCAGGAAAGGTTAGAGGGATAAAAAGCAGAGCTGTCCCCCAGGGAGCCATTTGTGACCAACAGGGCAGCTATTATTCCCTAGCACTTAGAGAATCCAGGAGACTTCAGGCAACCCAGGACCATTTCAGCTGTTGGGGGTGGGGGTAAGGCTTTGAAAGAATCCTAAGGCATTCTGATATGCTTCCAACAGTTAAAGTCAGCTAATGATGTTTCCAAAGAAAGGTCTTACTTCAATAGTGAACAGGAATTCTTCAGTTATGGCCCTTTACTAAAAGAAACTATAGTAGACATTCCTTTCTTAGAGTGTTCTATCTTATTTCAAAATAAAAGTGTCCCATTAGAAATTAAGGGCTGGCAACAAGGCCTAGGGAAAGTTGCTTCATTATTTCCTGAAGAATCATTTAGGTGGCTTCATCTAGCTTCCCCCTAGTAAGTGAATGCGTTTGTTTGGGGAAGGTTGGTCAGGACAGGGCCTCTTGCCTGTGCTATCCCTGACTGTCTGATCAGGAGCCCAACCTCTCCCTTCTGAATGGTAATTTACCTAGGGGTCTACCTCCCTCGTGGAGTTAAGGGATTCTTAATTAATGAATGTTTGTAAAGCATTTTTAGATCCTCAGATGAAAGCAGCTGCTGGAGCAGCAGATATTAGAAAGGGGAGGTAGGGGGAGAAGGGGTCTGTTTATCCAGTTGCAATTCTGCACACAGCAGGGCTGGTGCCCACCACAAGGGAAGCTGTGATGTGGCTCACCCTCTTTGTTTCCACCAGAGAAAACTGCCCCCCTCCCCACAATCTCCCCTCTGGACTAGTCGGCAAGTGGAGGCAGCCCCAGACCCTGAGTGCTGACAGCTGTGTGGATCCAGAGACACCCAGGGAGAGGGAGAGCCCCAAAGCAGATGGGAAAACTAGCAAAAAGACCCGGGAACGTAAACTGCGAGATGATCAGAGGCAAGATAACCACAGCTAACAACCCAGGAGGTCAGCTGCGTGTCCAAATAAATCATGCCTCTGATGAAACTGTGCAAATGATCTATCGGTAAATTCAGGGATCCAAAAAATAAATGAGAGCCAGGGCAGCAAGCCCTGGTTCTAGAGGGCCAGTTTTATGTAGGTCAGAAGAGCTTGAGGGCAAAGAGGCTTCAGAGGATACTCTCTTGCTTACACCCGCCCCCTTTTCCAACTGGGGAAGAGTGTGACCTAGCTCCCCTCTGATGATAAGTTTTTGTTCAAAAGGGGAAAAAAAAGTAGAATCAGGCAAGCTTCTAGTTTCACAGAAAACCAGGTCAGAGCTGTGGGATGATAATTAGAAAAGACAATCTATTCTGACAGTCCCACTTGTGAGCTGGAGTTGAACAAGTTTACTCCAGGTACAGAAGATGATAATGCACAAGAGAATACAAACATAGAGCTTAGAGGCCCATTGCTGACCTCCCTGTAGAGCACCTGCTGTTGCTGAAAAGGGGCAAGAAAGGCTTCCAAGATTCACATCACTCTGTGTTGTCATTTGTTTTGAGGTCAAATAGGGAGTAGAAGCTTCCCTACCTTTCTGCAAAGAGGAACCATCCCCTTCCTTTCAAAACATCCATTGGCACTCGCCCGTGACTCCCTAGAAGGACTAGCCAAGATTTCTTTACATTCAGTAAGCAAACAGTTGACAAGGGCAGACAAAACACCTTAGTCAAACAGTGAGGTAATAATACAGTGACCTGGGCTCATTCAGAGCTTTCCTCTCTTGTCTTGTGGAATGAATGCGTCATTCCTCTCTACACAGGGTCAAGGATTTGGTGAATTCAGAAACAGTGTTCAATGACTTCTTGGCTGGTTGCTAAACATCAATCCAGGTTCCCAGGGCCTAGCTTGAGTTTGGGAAGGAAAGGAGTGGTCTGTTTCATGTCCTCAGAACATGCCTCGAGGATCAGTGGAGGATTGGATGTCGAGTCAGGAGACTTGGTTCAAATATTGCCTCTGTCACTTACTCCCTGTGTGGCCTGGGCCAAGTCATTTAACCTCTCTGAGCCTGTTTCCTGGTCTGTAAAATGAGAAGTCTGGAGCAGATGACCTCTAAGGTCACTCCTAGCTCCAGATTGATCTATGATCCTCATGGCTTTGTTTACAAGTTTCCCTCCCTTTCCCCCATCTCTATCTGACCCCTAGCATACTTCATAACCTAGCTGAAAGCTCCCATCCTTTGTGATGCCTTCCCCAACCTCTACAGCCCACCATGATTTCCCTCTTCTCTGACCACCTATGGTACCGATCATTTGGCCCCTGTATTCTCATTTTTAAAATCTTTGACTGGAAAAGGGTGATAGAGATCATCTATTCTAACCTCTTACCCAATGCCAGAATTCCCTCTATGTTCCTCTAGGCTCTGGAGGAAGTAAATAAATACATTTATTTATACATAAAATTCTATTTTATTTTATTTTTAATATATTTTATTTATTTATATAAAAGACATGTATCATTATATAATATGTAATCATATAATTATTATATTTACATATGAATAACTTAAATATGTAATAAATAAATTTTAAATGTGTTAATTAAATAAAACTTCAAGTGACAAGGATCCTACTAATTCATGAATAGTCCGTGCTGTTGCTGGACAGTTATAATTATTAGAAAGTCTTTTCTTATAATCAAAGTCAATCTCCTGAACTGTAACGTCCACCCATTGGTCCTAATCCTCCCCTCTACAACTGCGTAGTACCGTTTCCTCTTTAATGTGAGGGCTCTTCTTTAAGACTGTGATAGTGTTTCAGACCTACCCCTTTAATCTTTTCTTCTCCAGGCTAAATGCTGCCAATTCCTCCAGCTGTTCTGCTTATCTTCTTTTTGTATGTATATGGTTTGTTTTCACATTGAAACTGTAAATTCCTAGGGAGCAACAACTGAATAAGAAGAGGAAAGAATCTTACTATCACTTACTTAATACTCATTGATTGGTTGGATCTGCAGCTAGATGAATGGGGTTCACATAATGTAATAATTTTTGCCTCTTCTACCTCAGTCACCTTGGACATGTCACTTAATTTTTCTAAGCCTTGGTTTCCTCATCTGTAAAATGAGGGGGTCAGACTCACTAACCCCTAAGTTCTCTTCAACCTCTAAATCCACGATGCTGTGTCCTGTATAACAATGTTGGCTACATTTTTTTTTATCCCTTACAACCTAGCACAAGGCTGGGTCAGAATAGGCCTTCAGTAAATGTATTGTGTTTGACTAAATCTCCATCTACCTACCATCTTTTCCTCCCCCCAGGTACAGGGAGAGGCTACCCCTCATCTCTTTAATTTTTACTTTTAGCCCAATTCATCTAACTGACCCCATCCCAGGCCCCTCCAATGAGACCATAAGGTATTCTGGGTATTGGCTAACAAGACCCACCTTAATGCACAGCTGCATTAAGTAAGGAAAACAGGAAGCAGTGTTACAGCTGAGGGGGGGAAAAGTTATAAATCAAAGAAGACAGTGAGGTTGCTCCATCTGGATGTATTGCACTGAGTAGCCTCCATCATATGGGGAGGTGGCCAATATCTAGGGCTTTTGGGGAATGCTCCCTGGGCCAACCAGGTGCACTGAGAGTTTGTGTTGGGTCAGAGATGTGTCTCGGTTTTTCTTCCCACTGTGTCATCTCCTTCCCTTCTGCTGACAAGTCATTTAAAAAACTTGCCCTGCCTTTGAAATGCAAATCAAACAGAGGGCCTAGGACTGCACAGTTTCCAAGTTGCCCATTAACCAGGACGGAAAGGGTGGTGTAGCAAAAACAAACATAGGCTCAGGTTCAAGTCTGAACCATAGACCATGTTGAAAGCTCTTGAGTGGGAGGCTCCTTCCCCATTCCTCTTGCCCCCAGAACCTCCAAGGTGAGATTTTCCATGTTTCCAGACCTCCACAGGAACTACTCCAAAAAGATCTGAACTTTTATTTCCTTAGAAGACTTTGACAGATACCAAATGTCAAACCACTCTTGGGAGGGCAGTCATTTCTGGTGAGCATTTAGAAATAGACTTTTACTTGAACAACTGAGGTCTTAAGATGGATCTATGCACATCTGAAAAGTTCAGAACCTTGGGGCTCAATATCACATGTTTATCTTCTGCCTTTTAGCTATGACAGTGGCTATACCATTAGCACAGACCTGTCAGAGAATGAGGGAGGACAGTGTGTCATATCATCTATCATGATATAATACAAACAAAAGACAACTTTTGTTGTCTTGGCTATACAGCACAATAATCAGAGATGAAGAAATTTTATACCAAGAACAAGTAGGATGAGTTGTTCCCTGGGCAAACACCAAGAGGAACAGCTTCAGTTGGAAGTGAGGAGAGGATTGCCCTGTGGGGAGATGAGGTAGGGGAATGGAAACCCCAGGACACCAGCAATGAGGTAATTGCTGGGGAGATGATACATTTCAGAAAAAGCAATGTGAGATGAGGAACATCCTTCAGTTTATCATCTGGTAGCTTCCTAACTTAACTAATTATTCTTGCTAAATAATTGCTAAACTCTGATACTTCTAGGATTACATGCCTTCTTGGGACTCTTTAAATTCAATGCCAGGGAATAAAATCTTATGCTCTTCCCCAGTTAGATTTGCCTAGGAAGAGCCCCATACCCACAATATGAATTTTTTTAAAAATCTAAAGCCCAAATGGATTGAGTGACTTGCCCAAAGGTATAGTAACAGAACTAGGAGAGTAAAGTCTAATTCTCATTAAGATGACAGTGGGAAAAGTTAGAGAAGCTCTGCTCTCCCAAATATACTCCAACAGTAACCTAAAAAAAGGTCACCAGGTCAAAAAAGAAAAGGAAATCCAAAGAGAAACATCAGTAATCTACTTCAATCTGCCCAGGGTTGCACAAAAATACAGCTAGAAGCCAAAAAGTCCTAGAAGAGGGACACCACAAGTTCAAGTGAACAATCAGGAAACCTCTGGTAGCACCCTGAGCAGAAATACAGCAAAGGCAATGGAAGACCATGGCAACACCTCTAACCTCTAACTAGATAAACCTTAGGAGGAGCTGGAGGTTATGGAAACATTCTGACAGGGACAGCCAAACTCTAACAGGAGACACTGAAACCTGCCAACATTCTAAGCCTACACCCAACAAGCAGAGGGAATACCAATAGTGGGAACCCAGAAAGTCAAAGTCATGTACAAGCAGATCCTGACCCCACCCAGGCAAAATTGTAGACAGGAAAAGAGCCTAGACCAAACACAAAGTGCAAAATCAGGAACTGAGGCTGGATATATGAGTGTATATATTATTATTATTATATAATATTAGGGGTCAAGAGATGCCCAAAAGAAAATGCAGAATAGGAAAAGAAAGAGATCGGCTACAGGATTGCAAGAGTACCTGGAAGAAGTAAAGTAAGAGATTTTAAAATGTTAAATAAATACTCTAAATGGAAAAAAAAATATGAAGGATAAAAATAGCTTAGAACAGAATGTAAAAAACCTTACCCAAACAGCAGACTCCTGAAAAATTAAAATAAACTTAACAGACATCAATGACTTCATGAGACAGCAAGAAATATTAGAACACAATAAAAATATTTTTAAAATTGAAGAAAAATGTAAGTTATCTCCTATCAAAAAGAACTGACCTGGAAAACTTGTAGAGAGATCATTTAAGACTCACCAGATTCCATGAAAACCAGGACCAAAGAAATGCATAATTTCAAGAAATCATAAATGAAAACTGCCCCTATTTATTTGAACCAGATGGTAAAATGAAAACTTTAAGAATTCACTAGTCACCTCTTGAAAGAAACCTCAAAATGAAAGTCCTAAGAATGCCATCTCCAAAAACCAGAGCTTCTAGATTTAAAAAAAAAAAATACTGTTAATTAGTCAGAAAAGAAAGTTTATTTCCAATGAACTACTATCAAGATCACACAAGACTTTGTAGCAACAAGCATAAAGAAGAGAAAATCTAGTGATACAATAATCCAAAGACAAAAGATAAAAGCTAATAACCAATAATAATGTTATTCCTCATTATTTAAAACTGGATATAATTCTACATGGGGGAAAAATATACCTTTAATGGTATAAAGAACTTTCAAGCATTCCTGATGAAAAGATCAGGACTAAGTAGAAGATCAGAGCTAAGTAGAAACTTTGAAGTAACAATAAATGAGACAAAATTGTCTCCTTAGAAAGCAAAGGACTAGAAATTAAAGGGGCATTCATCAATTGGGAGATGACTGAATAAATTATAAAATATTAATGTAATGAAATATTATTTCACTGTAAGAAATGTTGAAAGGAATGAATTCAGAGAAACACGAAAGGTCAAATGAACTGAAGTAGGAGAACAACTTATACAATGACTTTAACAATGTAATGAAAAACAACTTTGAAAGACTTAAGAACTTTGATCAATGAAACAACCACTTTTTGTTCATCTTTCATTTTTCTAAGAGAACCAATGACATTACGGGATGATGTCTTGACTTGCATATGGATTGGATTTAAAGGAGGCAGAGATGTGCAAGGTCATCAGCCTCACTCTCCCTTCCATTCAAATTCAGTGGCAAAACAGAAGTCAAGATAACTGTCAATGGCTTGCGATGCAGAGGATGACCTTGGCTTCTTCTATGTCTAGCCAAATTCTAAGTGCTCCACAGCTCCCACTCCAACCACCTTCCTGGCCATTGGGACAAATTGTTCTCATCTGCCCATTGCACCTGAGAAAGTCTTCACATGCTTGAGATAGGCACCCCTTAATCACTGAAGTTTACAGTTGGTCAGTTACTCTCAACCTGTTTTAACCTGTCTACCACGATGGTTTGCCAGGATGTGGTACTGTGCATGAGAAAGCTTCTTGGAGCCACAGGTGAGCACTTTATCTTATATGTCACCCAGCTGCCTAATTTAGAAAACAAATAAAGGGAATGCTGTCACATTGTAAGAGATGCTGAATATGGCAAAATCAGAGAAACTTATGAAGACTTATAAACTGATGCAGAGTAAAAAAAGCAAAACTAGAACAATTTACTAGAACAACAGCCACAATAAAGTGAAGCAGCAATTCTCAAACTTTTTGGCCTCAAGAGCCCTTTACACTCTTAGAATTATTAAGGATCCACTCCCAAAAAGCTTTGGTTTGTGTGAGTTAAATCTATATTTACCAAAATAGAAATCAAGACATCTTAATATTATTATGATAGATTTTTGCCCTGCCAACCGCCTGAGAGGGTCTCAGTAATCCTTAGGCGTCTCCCTAAGACCATGCTTTGAGACCCACTTTATAAAGGAAAACAACTTGAAAGGGCTTCAAAAAACTGGTCCAAAAAGTGACCAATCATGCTTTAGGAGAGTAATGATGAAACGTATTTCCCACCTATGATTGGAAAGATGATTGACTGGAGGTGCTGAATGAGACACATTTTCAGACACAGAAAATGTGTTGATTTGTTTTGCTTGATTGTACTTCTCTGCTATACAGATGGACTTCTTTTGGGGAAGGGGGGAGATGCAAATGATAATGATAATGATGGAGATGCAAATAAGTTTTTAAAGAAATAAAACATTAAAATACACAGAAAACAAAAACAAGTCCAGAAGGCACACAAACAGAACAGTTTTGTTGCTATCTTGTTAAATTTAATATATATGTCCAAAAAAACTATAAGAAGTTCATGGTTTCTTACACCTTGAACTTGTTACAATTCTTCTCTGGTTACTGAACTTCTCTTTTTTATTCCTTGTATGTTGAAATGTTTGTGTTTGTTGGTGATTGTTGAGATCATAATAAAAAAAGGAAGAAAGGGAGGAGAAAAACAAACGAGAGATTGATGATTCGCACTACAGAAATATTCTTCCCTTTCCCATGAAAAGTATCCAAGGATTCCCCATAGTATTTGATATAATACTATATATTAAATAATATTAATATTATTAATTATGATATATTAGGAAAATTAAATATTTGTATATTAGTATAAAATTATTTATTGTTAATAATATTAATATTAAATAATATAATGCCAGCTCTTCTGATAAATTTAATATACCATTCAATTTACAAATTTTCTGTTCCTGCACTTTTCAGAAACACATTGGGTAAGGAAGGTAGACTTTTATTTTCATATAGGAATAATTTATTATTAAAGCATTTATTAAAGACATTTCTAGTAGCATTTTTGTGTTTAAAAATTTTTTTTGTGTTTAAAAATATCTTACTGATATGCTTGGTTCCTAAATTCTTCCTGAAGATGCAAGCTCAATTACATCTCCCTGGCAGATATCCTCAGAATGACAGAGTTCAAGCCAGGAACTCAGACCAAGATTTCCCTCAGGTCAAGAACTTACAACCCCTTTGTCTACATATCTGGGTACCTCCCAGAGGTAGGATAGGCTTTTAGAACACTGGGGAACCCTCTCCAGAAAGACACTGTAGGACAGATTTTCCCTGTGTGATTCTAATTTTTAAGTGTTCCTGTATTTGTTTCTCAGCTTTTTTTTTTTTTAACTACCTTATTCTCTCTTCAGGTCCTAGGGTCCACCCACATAAAGATCATCTCATTTTACCTCCTCATTTACTGAGAGGGAACAACTTTAATTTGACCCATTAATGATGAGTACAAGAACTCAGGAGGGACCCTGGTACATCAGCAGTTACTTAGAGCATAAACACATTATGCTCCAGCTGGTAAACTGATCTGTTGCTAATTGTGCTGTACCTGAGAATGTGTTACAAACAATTAAGCCAGAGGAGTGCTAGGCCTCTAGCAAATGTTGTCTCTTGTTGGTTGACTTTGTATAACTTTTCTATTTTGCAAATATTTGGAAACTGCATCTTTACACTTTATAATTTCTCTTTCACTCATATCTTTCTCTCTCTTGCTCTCTCTCTCTCTCCGCCTTTCTCTCTTTCTCTCTAGCTCTCTCTCTCTCTGTCATACACACACACACACACACACACACACACACACACACACAGAGTCCAATTCAACAAATATTTAATAAGCCATATGCAAAGCAAAAGAAAAAGCTTAGTTCAAGACTAGCCTTCTTGCTGTCCCACCAGACTGTATTTCCCCTCTAGTTATTGTCCTATCTCCTATTTGCAGCCAACTTCCTGGGAAAAGCTGTCTATGCTGGTTGTTTTTACTTCTTTCTCCTGCACCCTTCACAATCTGGTCTTCAGCTTCTTCTCTCAATTAAAACTGCTTTCTCCAAAATTACCAATGCTTTCTTGTCAAACCAGGTACATCTTTCTCCATCCTAATGCTTCTCAACATCTCTGCAGTGTCATATTCTGCTGATCACCCTGTCTACCTGGATACTCTCTCCCCTGAGTTTTCATGGTGCTACTCTCTTTTGGTTCTCCTACTTTTATTGATTCACCACTGATATCCTATCTCCCAATGCATCCAGAGCCATCTCCAATCATCCTGATGAATATCTGGTTACTGGACCCAGATGGCTCCAGAGGAGATAATAAGGCTGGTGACCTTGCACAGCCCTCTCTCACTTAAATCCAAGTCAACTGCAAGTCATGTCATCATCTCCCTCCCTGATGCTGTGGCCTTCTTTGAGAACAAAGGACACACACACAACAATGGATGTTCCTAAAAGCTTTGTCCTACTTTTGTCTTCTCTTTCTCTCTCTCTCTCTCTCTCTAAATTCTCTAAGTTCATGATCTCATCATCTTCCATGAATTTAAGTATAATCTCTATACAAGATGACTCCCAGATCTACATACCCAGTTCTAGTCTCTCTCCTGAGCTCCAGTTATACATCTCCAAATTTCTATTGAACATTTTAAATTGGATTCCTTGTAGGTATCTCAAATTCAACAAGTTTTAACTTGTTGTTTAATTCACTATACTTCCCCCAAAACCCAAACCTTCTCTGACCTTCCCTGTGTCTGTCTAGGAGAGGACTTCTTAAACTTTTTCCACTCTCAACCCCTTCAGCACTTTTTAAACTGTGGATCTCGAACCTGGAACACCCTTCACAACCTCAGTATGATCATTGAACCCTTACTCTTTCTTGCCTTATAAGCCTTTACCAATTTCTCTTAAATCTAGTGCCTTCACTTTGTTGTTTGTTCCCATTTTATACTATATGTAGTTTATTGGAATAGACTCGTTTATCTACTATTTCTCTCACTTGATTGTTTGGTCTTTTATCTTTCTTTGTATTCCCAGCACTTAGCACAGTGCTTGGCGCATAGTAGATACTTAATAAAGTTTATTAACTGACTGTAACTGACTAATCAGTTCCCCAGATCTTTTTCGTACCTCCACAACTTCTCTCACATTTGTATTCTTCTCTACTTCTATGGCTACCATCCTAGTTCAGTCTCTTATCACTTCTCATCTGGATGACTATGACAACTTCTTAATTGATCCACCTCCTCAGGTCTCTCCCCCTCCAACATATACTCGAATATCTGTCAAAGTGATTTACCTAAAGTGCAACACTATCTCATTTGCCTAATCACTAAACTCCATTGGCTCACCATTGAATATAGTATCAAATATAAACTCTTTTGTTTGCAAGATCTACCTTTCCAATCTTATTACTCCCTCTTCTCTACTCTGTAGTCCAAAGAGACTGGCTTTCTTATTGTTTCTCTATCTCTTTTTTTCACCCTATCCCTGGAATGCACTCCTTCTTAACCACTACCTCGTAGAATCCCTTATTTCCTTCAAAGTTCATTTTAAGTAACACCTACATAAAGTCTTTCTTGATATCCCCAATTGCTAAGGACCTACACACACATACAAACACACACACACACACACGAGCTGGTATTTAGTATTTATATATACTTACATATGTGTATTGTCTCCCCAACAGCATGTACACTCCTTGAGAGCAGGGCCTTTGTATACCCAGTGTCTAGTGCAGACAATGACACAACATGGGCATGTAAAGTTTTGTCAATTGATTGATTGACATACTCTAGCTCTGTGAGAGTGAATGAGACATTTAACTTTTAAGTGTCCCCTGGCAACTCTCTTTTTTGCATTTGGTTGTGAGGTTTTATGACCTAATGCATGGTTAATTTTTGCGAAGGTGCCATGTACATTTAATAAGAAGGTATATCCTTTTCTATTACCATTCAGTTTTCTTCAGAGATCAATCATATCTAACTTTTCCAAGATTCTATTCATCTCTTCGACTTCTTTCTTACTTATTTAATAGTTAGATTTATCTAGGTCTGAGAGGGGAAAATTGGAGTCCCTGACTGGAATAGTTCTACTATCTATTTCCTCCTGTTATTCATTGAATTTTTCTTTTAAGAATTTGGATACTTACCATTTGACAAAAATATGTTTAGTATTGAGATTGTGTCATTATCCATGGTGCCTTTTAGCAAGATGTAGTAGTCTTCCTGCTTATCCTTTTAATGAGGTCTAGTTTTTAATTTTTGTGTAGTCTGAGATCATGATTGTTGCTCTTTCCTTTTTTACTTAAGCTGAAGTTTAATAAATTCTGCTCCAGCACCTTATTTTAAGTCTATGTGCATCTCTGATTCAAGTGTGTTTCTTGTAAACAACACAATGTTGAAATTGTGGTTTGTCAGACATTCTGTCATCTGCTTCCATTTTATGTATGAATTTATCCTGTTCACATTCACAATTATTATTACTAACTGTGTATTCCCCTCCATCCTATTTTCTTCTGTTTAACTTTTTCTCTCACTTCTTATCCTCTCCCTCCTCTAAAGTCTGTTTTACTTCAGACCAGTATCTTCTTTTATCTGCCCTTGCTTTTATTACACACTTCCTTTCCCTTATCCTCTTCGTTCCTACTTCCCTGTTGGGTAAGATAGATTCCTATTACCAACTGAGTAAGTACATAAGTGTTCCCACTTTAAAGCAATTGAGATATGAGTGTGGTTTAAGTGTTGCCCACCCTCCAGCATTTTCCCCTCCACTATAAAAACTCTTCCTTAGAGAAGAAAAAGAAACTGAAGAAATCAAATTAGGCAAAGAAGAGACTAAGCTATCACTCTCTGCAGATGATATGATGATATACTTAGAGAATCCTAGAGAATCAAGTGAAAAACTACTTGAGACAATAAATAAATTTGGCAAAGTTGCAGGATATAAAATAAACCCACATAAATCCTCAGCATTCCTATATATTTCTAATGAAATCCAACAGCAAGAGATAGAAAGAGAAAACCCATTTAAAGTTACTGTAGACATTATAAAATATTTGGGAATCTACCTGCCAAAACAAACCCAGGACCTATTTGAACACAACTACAAAACATTTTTCACACAAGTAAAGTCATATCTAACTAACTGGAAAAATATCAATTGCTCATGGCTTGGTGGAGCTAATATAATAAAAATGACAATTTTACCTAAATTAAATTACATATTTAGTGCCATACCAATCAATCTACCAAAAAATTACTTTATGGAGCTAGAAAAATACTAAGAAAATTCATTTGGAAGAACAAAAATTCCAGAATATCAAAGAAATTAATGAAAAGAAATGTTAGGGAAGGTGGCCTAGCCATACCAGATTTTAATCATATTATAAAGCAGCAGTCATGAAAACTACTTCGTACTGGCTGAGGAATAGAGTAGTGGATCAATGGAATAGATTGGGTACACAAGACTCAGTATTCAATGACTATAGTAATCTACTGTTTGATAAACCCAAAGACCCCAGTTTTGGGGATAAGAACTTACTATTTGACAAAAACTGCTGGGAAAACTGGAATATAGTATGGCAGAAATTGGACATAGTCCATTATCTAACACCATATACCAAAATCAAGTCTAAATGGGTACACAATCTAGGTACAAAGGCTGATACCGTAAGCAATCTGAGAAAACAAGGAATAGTTTACCTGTCAGATTTATGGAGAAGGGAAGATTTTATGACCAAACAAGAGTTAGAGAGCATTATAAAATGCAAAATGGATAATCTTGATTACAATAAATTAAAAAGTTTCTGTACAAACAAAGCCAATGTAACCAAGATTAAGAGGGAAGTGGGAAATTGGGAAAGAATTTTTATAACCAGTGTCTCTGATAAAGGCCTCATTTCTAAAATATGCAGAGAATTGAGTCAAATGTATAAGAATACAAGTCATTCCCCAATTGATAAATGGTCTAAGGACATAAACAGGCAATTTTCAGAGGTAGAAATTGAAGATATCTATCAGCATATGAAAAAATGCTCTAAATCACTATTGATTCAAGAAATGCAAATCAAAACAACTTTGAGGTACCACATCTCACCAGTCAGATTGGCTGAGATAACAAAACAGGAAAATGACAAATGCTGGAGAGGATGTGGAAAAATTGGAACACTAATGCATTGTTGGTGGAGTTGTGAACTGATTCAACCATTCTGGAGAGCAATGCCCAAAGGGTTATAAATAATTGCATGGGGGGAGTGGCTAAGTGGTACAGTGAATAGAGCACCAGCCCTGGAGTCAGGAGGACCTGAGTTCAAATCCAGCCTCAAACACTTAACATTTACTAGTTGTGTGACCTTGGGCAAGTCACTTAACCCCAATTGCCCTGCTTTCCCCCCTCCAAAAAGGAAAAAAAAAATTTTGCATACCTTTGATCCAGTAATACCATTTCTAGGGTTGTATCCCAAAGAGATCATAGAAGTGGGAGGAAGACCCATATGTACAAAAATATTTATTGCAGCTCTTTTTGTGTTGGAAAAGAATTGGAAATCAAGGGGATGCCCATCAATTGGGGAATGGCTAAACAAGTTGTGATATATGAATGTAATGGAATATTATTGTGCTATAAGAAATGAGCAGCAGTCAGACCTCGTGTTTACCTGGAGAGACTTATACAAACTGATGCTGAGTGAGAAGAACAGAACCAGGAGAAATTTGTACACAATTACAGACACAACGTATGTGTGACAACCAACTTTGATAGACTAGACTCTTCTCATCAATGCAAGGTTTTAAGACAACTCCAAAAGACTCATGATGGAAGATGTCTATATTCAAAGAAAGAACTAGAAAGAAGTAAAAAGAACAGAGTCTGAATGCAAACTGAAGCAAACTATCTGCTCTCTTTCTTTTTCTTGTTTGATTTTGTTTCCTCTTTCCCATTGTTCATTCCATCATTACAATCCTTCTTTACAACCTAACTAATGTCTAATATGAAAGTATTTGCAGATCCTATACTTGATTGCGTGCCACCATGGGGGTGGAGGGGAGGAAAGGAAGGGGGAGAAACTTTGAAAGTCAAGGGATCTTGGAACTGAATGTTGCAAACTAAAAGTAAACAAACAAATTAATAAAGACAAAAAAAAACCTCTTCCTTGTGTACCTCTTGTATGTGAAATAATTTTCCCCACTCTTCCTCTCCTTTTGACCTTCTTTCAAGGCACCTCTCTTTCTCACCTATCCATTTTTTACTTCATCCCAACATAATTGACTCACTCCTGCACCCTCTTTCTATGTAGAATCCTTCTAATTACCCTAATAATGATAAAGTTTTTAGAAGTTACATGTATCATCCTCCTATATAGAAAGGTAAACAGTTTAATCTTATTGAGTCTCTTATGATTTATCTTTCATGTTTGCCTTTTTATGCTTCTCTAGAGTCTTATAAGTCGTATTTTCCATTCAGCACTGGTCTTTTCATCAGGAATGTTTAAAAGCCCTCTAATTCATTAAATATTTATTTTTCTCTTGAAGGATTATGCTCAGTTTTGCTGGGTAGGTTATTCTTGACTCTGATATCAGCTCTTTTACCTTGCAGGAAATCATATTCCAAGCTCTCCACTTCTTTAACATGATAGCTGCTAAATTTTGTGTGATCCTGACTATGGCTCCATGGTGTTTGAATGATTTCTTTCTAGCTGCTTAAAGTATTTTCTCTTTCACATGGGAACTCTGAAATTTAGCTATAATATTCCTGGGAGTTTTCATTGTGAGATCTCTTTCAGGACGTAATTATTGCGTTCTTTCCATTTCTATTTTCCTTTCTGGTTCTAAGGTATCAGGACAGGCAGCTGGATGGCACAGTGAATAGAACACTGGTCCTGGAGTCAAAAGGTCCTGAGTTCAAATCTGGCCTCAGACACACGACACACTTACTAGCTGTGTGACCTTGGCCAAGTCACTTAACCCCAATTGCTTTGCCTTCTCCCCTCCAAAAAAAAAAAGGGGGTATCAGGAGAGTTTTCCTTGATAATTTCTTGAAATATGATGTCTGATCCTTTTTTGATCATGGCTTTCAAGTAGTTCAATAATTCTTAAGTTATCTCTTCTCAATCTATTTGTCAGGTCAGTTGTTCTTCCAATGAGATATTTCACATTTTCTTCCATTTTTTTCATTCTTTTCACTTTCTTTTATTTTTTTGTGATGTCTCCTTGGAGTTATTACCTTCCACTTGCCCCATTCTCATGTTTAAAGAATTATTTTCTTCAATGAGCCTTTGTACCTCTTTTTCCATTTAACCAATTCTGTTTCTTAAGGTGTTATTTTCTTCAGTATTTTTATGCCTCATTTACTTCATTATATTATTATTTATTTATTATATATTATATTATATTATGTATATATGGTCTTTTCATAATTCTCTTCCTTTGCTCTCATTTATTTACCTAAATTTTCCATGACTACTTTTGTTTTGAAAATTGTCTTTAGCTCTTCCAAGAATTCCTTCTGGGTTTCTGTCCAGTTCACACTTTTTCTTTGAGGCTTTGCTTGTAGCTGTTTTGACTTCATTGTCTTCTTCTAAGTTTGTGTCTTGATCTCTGTCACCATAGCAGATTTTTATGGTCAGGTTCTTTTTTTGTTTGTTTGACCATTTTCTCCCCATCCTATTTCTTAATCTTGAACTTCATGTTTATGAACTTTATGGGCTCTATTCCCAGTTTGAGGAGGGAGGGTGCAGTAAGCACTGTCTCAAGCTTTCTTCTTCATACTGCTGTATTCGTAGCTAGTTCCAGGGGTTCAGAAGTTTTTCATGCTCCCAAGGTGGTGTGATCTATGGAAAGGTATGCTCATTATTCTCCTGGTCTGCACTCTAGTTTTCCCCAGGAAGAGTCCTTGATCTCTTCAGATTGTAATCAGTACTGATTCTCAGGGCCCCTGCTCCCTTGGGACTAAAAGTAATACTGTTCCTCAGGGTCCCTGCTTGTGACCAAAAGTGATATTGCTTCTCAGGGCTCCCTCTCCCTCTTGACCAAAAGTGTTCCTCTCTGCCCTTGAACCCAGAAGTAGGCCTAGACAATAGAGTAGTCCTATATCAAGTGCTAGCACAGGGATCCCCTGTAATTTTTTAACCAGTTGCCAGATCCCCTTACCATCTCTAGTCTGAGAGCCCCTGAAGTTGCTGCTGCTTCTATTACCATCACCTGGTCCCACCATTGGTATTTTATCCATGTGGGCTTTGGGTCAGCCTCTAGCATCATGTCACAAATCTCTCCGGCCTCCTAAGCTGTCTTGGGCTGGCTCTACTGCTCCAGAATTCAATTTGAGGCATAATTTTAAAGTTGTTGGGAAAGTTCAATTGAGTGCTTTTTCTACTCCACCATCTTGGCTCTGCCCCCAGAAATCCCCTGGCAACTCTCTAAGAAAGAAGAATTGCTGATAGTATAACCTGGCCTAGAGTATGGGCTGAATATGTCACGGTTTGCCAGAACCCCAAGCCCACCCTGTATGAACACTTGTGGTGGAAGGATTTTTCAAACCAGGAGTTCCCCACACCAATGACATCACAGGTATGGACCAAATATATGTATTTATGTGTATAGATGTGTATGTACATATGTGCATGTATATGTAAGAAGAAGGAGAGTAATAGAAGACACAATAATCACATATACATAGATTTTCCATTCTCCCTTTGTAGCTCTGATTGGTTTGACCCTAGGGAACTCATGCCTCACTCAGGATAACCTAAAATCTCAACACTACCCTGATTTACTCAGCTTTTGAAGCAACACTCTCTCAACTCCTCAGTTGCCTCTCCTCTCTGATTGGAAGGCTAAAGGACAGAGCAATGAACTCTTCCCAAAGCCTTTCTTTATAGAGGGCTCAGACCAGAACTTTCCAGGTAACTCTCCATTTTTCATCGATAGTTCCGTTTGGTTTGACTCCACAGAACATCATGTTCCTATTCTCAGGACCCCTTGGAGACCTCCCTTTTTTCATCTTCCTTTTATACGTTATCTTCCCCCATTTGACTGCAAGCTCATTGAGGGCAGGAACTGTCTTACTTTTTCCTTGTTTCTTAACCCTTAGCTTAGTGCCGGGCACATAGGTGGTACTTAATAAATGTTTATTGAATTGAATTGAGGAATGGGGGAGGAGGAAGAAAGGAAGACTCTAAATAAACCAGCCTGAGAGTCAGGAAGACCTGATTCCAAGTCCTGCCTCTGACATATACTGCCTCTATAATGCTGGAGAAGTCACTATGCCCCTGCTAGTCCTCTCAGGTCAGCCCCTCAGAGGATAGCAACCCCAGGTTCAGAGTCTTCTATGTATTCTAATTCCTAAACCTTTAGCTGATGAGCAATGCTCAGTCAGAGGACGTAATATCAGGAAAGGAGCAGGGAGAGGGCATGGGAAATGTCACAGTAAGAAAAGTATTTGCAAAATACCTTCTCTGCAAACCTGGGGCACATTCTTCCAAAAGTACAATATTCAATGGAGAGAGAGTTGACATACATGGAAGTCACAAGTAGAGAAGCACATCTTACCTAGGAAGTGCATGGTTAAGCCATGTGTGAGGAGGGGTCAATTTTCAACTCTGTGCCATGGGGTTTCATGGCCCCAATGTTCTCCTGTGGCTCCCACTAGCCTTAGTCTTACCGTTTATACCAGAAATTACTCTATCAACCAATTTCAGGTGCTAATTGGCTATGGTCTCTATCACCCTCAACTTCTGGTTTGACTAAAATCCTTAAGATTTGAATGGTCATGTTTATATATGAAAAAGTGAGACTGAGGATGGAGAGACACAAGAGATGACCCTGGCAGTGGATTGCCTGAGGGCCTCTTCTCCACTCACTTATTGATTATGAGTGAACTGGAAACACTGGGAATTTAAAAATGGGGAACTGAGTCAGTTGAGGAAATAGCCATTTTGAGAAGTCATCTCTGGAGGAAGCTCCAAGTAGGATCCTACACAAAAATCATGAGGGGTTAAACATACTGCTGCAACTCTCTTGAGCTGACCAGAACTGGAAAACATTTAACAAAATTAAGAAATTGACAAAATTAAGAAATAAAATAAAGAAATTAATAAAAATTAATTTAAAAAAGAAATATCCTACCACCACCCTTTCCAGGGTTTCTTGTGTATGCTGAGTTGCCTGTTTCTATTTGAGTTTGACATCACAGTCATGGGCCATCTTTCTTCTCCAGGTGATAGGAAACATCAGCAAATCTCTCTAGAGGACAGAATTGCACCTGGGGTGCATGAACTTCCAATATTTTGGTAACTACATTTCAAAATAAGTAGCTTCCTTTGTAATCCTATGTATTTTAAATTATGCATTTTAAAACCTTCCGAAAAGGGGGTCAGTAGGTTTCCCCAGACCCCCCAAGAGGTCTATGACACCAAAAAGGTTAAAAAAAAAAAAAAAAAACTCTTGCCTAGAAGAGGATCTGGTTCCTGGAACTCTCAAACTCCAGAACTCTTGAACTTGAGAGTCACCCAATACTTTCATTATCCCAGAAATCCCTTTTCTTCCCTAAAAGTCTAGATTCCAGTAATATACCACCTGGGGAATTAAGAGTCTCCTCTCTTTTCCACAAGTGGTTGGAATTTGGTGAGCAACATCCTTGAATTTCCCTCTCAGTCTCATTTCTTCCGGAACCCTCCCTTCATTTACTACACTCCTCAAGAGACACAAACAAGTCCTCAGAGCTTCCTCCAGAGATGACTTCTCAAAATGGCTATTTCCTCAACTGACTCAGTTCCCCATTTTTAAATTCCCAGTGTTTCCAGTTCACTCATAATCAATAAGTGAGTGGAGAAGAGGCCCTCAGGCAATCTACTGCCAGGGTCATCTCTTGTGTCTCTCCATCCTCAGTCTCACTTTTTCATATACAAACATGACCATTCAGATTCTAACACCCTCAAAGTTGCGAATGGGCCACTCAAAATCTGATACCCTTACAAATTATAAAGTCTGTTCAAAATCTTATGAGCTATATTTTCTTAAAGCAGACCAGCATTACATTGATTGGTAATTCCCCAATTAAATCCCTACACCACTACACTCATACAGTTTCACACATATGTACAGTCATATAGTATTTATATGTGTCATGTGTCTGTATATATGTTGTATGTGTATCTATACATGTGTGATGTGCATGCATATATAGTGTGTCTTATGGAGAGAGACAGAGAGAGAGGAGAAGAAGAAGAAGAAGGAGAAGAAGGAGAAGGAGAAGAAGAAGAAGAAGAAGAAGAAGAAGAAGAAGAGAATGTAGTTTGCCTCAATAGATTTCCACTGGAAAATGCAGAATATAAACTCCTTAAGAACAGGCATTATTTTTAGCTTTGCATCCCTAGTACCTAGCACAGTGCTATACATACATGTGTGCGTGTGTATACACATATATATGTATGTATTGTGTGTATGTATATATAGTGTGTTTGTGTGTATATGTATGTGTACATATGTGTGTGTGGTGTGTATATATACATACATATATTTCTATATAGCAAGAATGTGTGTTATATATATAATGAAGGACTGATCAATGAACCTAATCTTTATAACTGTGTGCAGTGTCATTGATTCAATTCCCTAGAGACTTTACTTCTGGTAGAGTCATGATGATATATGCAACAGCTGTGCCTTGGACAGACTTTGGAGCAGGTACAGATGTTCTATAACTTCTAGTTGGCTAACCACACAGCTAACTCTTTAACTAGCTACGGAGGCTTTCAATTAGGCATTAGCCTCCGCTCCCCTCTGTCCATTGTACTCCTTCATTGTTGGCATGCAGAGAAAGAGATTCATGTGGAGGCTACAACTTCATGAATTTCCAAAGGTCCCAAGATCAAGCCATCCAAGAGGCTGGCAGTGCAGGAGTCTAGGAGTCCAGAGAGACTAGTTCATGTCAGATTTTGATGCCTTCCTAGCACTGATGCTCTGAGGAGTGAGGAGCTACCATTGGGACCCAGCCCAGGGGGGGAGCTAAAATAAGGACTCATCTGGCAGCAGGGTCACATTTGAATACCAATTTTATGGGACAAATGCTATATAGGAACAACACTATATAGGGATACATCTTCCCAAGATATTGGGGGGAAATGTCTGTATTTTTGTTCTTGTTGTATCTTTGAAGTAAATATCTTTTTGTAAAAGCCAATTGACATTAATTTGAGGGAAGCATCCATAATGGGAACTTAAACCTATAGCATTATAGAAAGACACCCCAACTTCTTAGGGGTACACTTAGAACCCTGAGGGAAAGATGTATGCAACTGCCCTTACACTGAGAGAGTACCAAGAGACCAGGAGACATACTCACTACAAAAAAACACAGACACATACCCAAACACATGCACACATGTGTATGTATGTGTACATATGTGTGTATATAGATATAAAAATTATCTTGTGAAAAACTTACTCTATTCCCGAAATCAAGATTCCCCCAAACTAAAGGAAGACCTGACTCCAATTCTGGCTTGTAAACACTTACTAGCTATGTACCCCTGGGCAAGTCACTTAACCTCTGTTTCCCTAAATTCACTGAAGAAGGAAATGGCAAGCCACTCCAGTATCTTTGCCAACTAAATCTATGTATTGGTGTGCTCTGGTTCACTGGCACATAAAAAGTTGGACACGACTAAACAACTAAACAACAAAAATTTAACTGTTTAAAAACTCTATCTTAATCAGCCATAGGAAAATGGTGGTTCAATTCATATCAACAAGTATTTATCAAAATGTCCAAAGACTTTGAACAATATTGCAAGGCATTGTGCTAGAACTAGGGATTCAGAAACAAAAGCAAATAAAAAATCCCATTCTCAAGGAGTTTATATTCTATATTCTTCTAGGTCAAGCTATACTCTTGTGTTCTAGGAAAAGGAATATGGAGGACTGAGTGGATGAAAGGAGGGGATCAAATAGGAGGTGTGGGTTTCTATTAAATTTCCTCGGACAATCCTAGCTCCTCATTTACAATTTGTATGTCAATCAGTTTCCTCATCTGTAAACAAGAGACAGAGAGAGAGGGAGGGAGGAAGAGAGAGAGAAAGAGAGAGAGAGAGAGAGAGAGAGAGAGACAGAAAGACAGAGAGGGACAGAGACAGAGGGACAGAGAGATAAAGCACTAAATCTCCAGTGCCCCTTCCAGCTCTTAAATTCTATAAATTTATAAATCCATGTCACTGCCTGTGACTCAAACAATATTTATTCCCTCCCATGATGTCCAGGTATGTCAGGCAGCTTAGTTGGAATGCAGAATAAAGTCATAGAAGCAGTTTAAAGTTCCTAAAAGGACTAGTTGTATTTCATTATCTTCCACACCTGGCCATTCTATAAATGTGTCCTTGGTCACAAGGGGACCAGGTGAAAATGTGGATAGTTCTGTGTAGCCTATCCCCCAGTCTAGAAAAGTTGCTGAAAGTCCGAGTTCTGACAGTCATTCAATGTAATTGCATCTAACAGTGTCTTTATTAAGACACAAGACACTTCCTTTTACACTGGGGAGGCAAAGACAACTTGTTTTAAGTTACCCTCAAGGAGCTTTTACATGCTACAATTTGTGATAGTAACTTACATTTTTATAGGGCATTAAGCACATTTCATGTTTGAAGGATGAGATATTTGGATATCTGAGAAATGTCCTTAATTGCCTCTGAGCTCCTTAGGAAAAAAGATGGCTTCGAGCCTCATCTAAATGGATGTTCCCATCTCATCTGTCTCTTCCTCCCCTATTTCAGCCTACCTCCCCTCAGTATTCACTACCCCAGATTGCCAGGCCCCAATCAAGCCCTGGAGTTTTGTGGGGTACTTTGTTTGGCTTTGCAGAGTAGCTCCTTGCTGGGGTTTTTTAAAATTCCATTATGACTCTTCATTGCTTGGGAAGTTATAATCTTGACTCTGCAGCTTCATAATGTGTTGCCATGGAAATGAGTTTTCTGTCATAAATAAAAGTATTCTGGGGTCAGAAGATCTTCAGCATAACTAGGACAGATTTTGAGGGGGAAAATGCCAGAATTTTTGAAACAAGATGACTTTGGTGCTTTTTCTGTAAGGTATTTTTTTTTCACCCTGTATTATAAATTAGGCACAGGGTTGGGGGCAGGAAGGGGGAGATTCCTTTAAAAAATCAATTTGTTCCTCTTATTCTCAATATCTTAAAACAAGACTGATATGTCTTTTCATCTTTCCTTTGTCCTCATCCCCCCAATCAAGATTCTGGGCCCATCCCAATCACAGGCTTAGTCTCTTCCAGAAAAGTCTTCTTCATTCTTGTCCATTCTCACCAGTGTGACTCTGTGCCTCAGTTATATCATTTGTAATGTGAGACCATCAATATATTAGATGACCTCTAAGGTCTCTTCCAATTCTAAATCTATAATCCAGTGATGCTCCTGACTCTGCCCCACCTGCACAACACATAAACCTTTCCCCTCTTTTGTCCTAGCCATAAACACATAATTCACCAGCTTTGTCTAGTATCTGAAATCTGATCACTTTTATTCAAACATTCCCAGGTCTGCATCTTGGTATAACCATAGACACAAGGACCACTTCTCAGGTGGGACCCAAGACCATTGTGACCTCTTTACAGAATAACTCTTGGACCTTTTATCATCCCATTCTTTATAACATATATCACAAGAAAGTCTAAAACAAAAGACAAATGTAAAAAGTTTGGTTCCATTCCAACTTTTCACTAGCAGTTTGTGAAACAGCAATGTTATTTAACATTTCAATTTTTATCTTGTGAAAATCTTACTCAATTTCCCAAATCAGGATTCCCCCAAACTAAAGGCTTCTTAATTATGATACCCTTGTCTTTGAAGGCAACTATGTGGCTCAGTGAATAGAGTGCTGAGCCTGGAGTCAGGAAGACCTGACTTCAATTCTGGCCTGAGATACTTACTAGCCATGTGCCCCTGGGCAAGTTACTTAACCTCTGTTTCCCTTAATTCAATGGAGAAGGAAATGACCAGCCATTCCAGTATCTTTGCCAACCAAATCCATGTATTGGTGTGCTATGGTTCACTGGCACATAAAAAGTTGGACACGACTGAACAACTGAACAACAAAAATCTAATTGTTTAAAAACTGTCTTAATCAACTGTGGGGAAATGGTGGTTCAATTCATATCAACAAGTATTTATCAAAATGGTCAAAGGATTTGAACAAGCAGTTTTCAGAAGAAATCCATGCTATCAATAATCTTATGAAAAAATACTCCAAAAGAATATTCCAATTAAAGAAGTACAAATTAAACCAATCCTGAGACCCTACTTCACACCCATCAAAGTAGCAAAGATGACCAAAAAAGGGAAAATTATAAAAACTGAGAGGGTCTGTGAAAACATAGGCACATTGATACACTGCAGGTGAATGCCAACATCAATTTGGGAATGGCTGAATTTATGGCATAAAAAGGGTGATGGAATACTGTTATGATGTAAGAAATGTTGAAGGGCATGACTTTAGAGAAACCTGGGAAGACTTGTATGAACTGATACAGAGTAAAAGAAGTAGAACAAAGAGAACAATTTATATAATGACAATATTGTAAAGACAAACAACTTTGAAAGACTTCAGAGCCCTGATCAATGATTGCTGAGCCATGAACACTCCATGGTCAACCATGATTCCTGAGGATTCATGATGAAATATGATACCCACCTCCTCACAGAGCAATGATGAACTTAGAGTGAAGATTGAGGGGTTTTTTGTTTTGTTTTTTTCCTTAACATGGCCAATAAGGAATTTGTTCTGCTTAACTAGACATGTTGGTTCCAAGTTTTATTTTTCTTTATTTTACATGGTTTGGAGCCTGGGGATGAGATAGAGAAGGTAAATTTTCATTAATTGAAAAAACTTTTAATTAAAAAAAAATAATTTTCAAAATTAGTCTTTATCAAATGTTAGAGACTTCCACAATTATTATCATAGCTAGCATTTATATATCCCTTTAAGATTTGGGAAGCACTTTACATGCCATCTCATTCAATCCTCACAACAATCCTGTGATTATTATCCCTATTTTACAGATGAGGGACCTGAGGCTGAAAGAGGTTAAGTGATTTGCTCCCGCTTCCTCTCTCACACACACCTAATCATTCAATATCCCTGCTGACAAGATACTAACAATCCCAGACTGATAAACACCATCTTTCTATTATGAAGGACGAGGATAATCCTGCCATAAACACCCAGGGGTCACCAGCTTCTGCCACTGAAAACTAAGTCAGGAAATATTCTGACCTTCTGATCCCTTCTTTCTACTCTGGGACCCAAGGAAGGGAAGGACAATGAATAGTATCAGTCTTCTCACTCTTCCTCTATTCTCTGATGAACCAACAAGTACCTAGTTCTTTCTATCCTCAGAGAGCTTTTTATTTCATTGAGGAAGCAAAACATTATATATCTCTTTTATGTGTATCTATAATCACATGTCAAAGAGTGAGATACTATGAGTTTTGTTGTTCAACTATTCAGTCATGTCCAACTTTTTCTTGGCTCCATTTGGGGTTTTCTTGGCTAAGATACCAGAGAAGTTTACCATTTCTTTCTCCAGCTCATTTTACAGATGAGGAAACTGAGGCAAACATGGCTAGCGACTTGCCCAGGGTTGCCTAGTTAATAAATGCCTGAGGTAGGATTTGAACTCAGAAAGATGAGTCTTCCTGGCTCCAGGCCCAGCACTCTATCCCTTGCACCATCTAGCTGCCCAAAATAGGGGAGAATATTCCCCATTTTGGAAGGTTTTTTTGTACTTTGGATATTGCTATATCTTTTTAGTAAACATCCCTTCATTAAAAACCATCTGATGTCAATTGATTAAATGAGTTTAGAGCCCTAAGCACCAAATCAGTTAATGATATCTGGGTGATACTTACTATAATTGGTGATTCCATATTCAAGAAAACACATGGAATGGGGGTCCAAGTCAGTAACATTAGAATGATCAATACCTGCCTATCAATTGGGGAAAGACCAGACAAGTTAAGCTAGCTTTATGTGGCAAAATGTGATTGTTCTATAAGAAATGATGAAGGGAATGATTTTAGGAAAGCTTGAATGAGCTTGCATGAACACAGCGAAGTGAGAACCAGGAGAATAATTTATACAATGAAATAATACTGCAAAGACAAACAAGTTTAAAAGACTTAGAAACTCTGATCAAGACAATTGAAACAACCATAGTTCCAGAGGGCTCTTGATGAAATATGCTATCTTCCTCTGGATAGAAAAGTGATGGACTTAGTGTGTGTGTGTGTGTGTGTGTGTGTGTGTATAAATATGTGAGCAAGTGCATGGTATATATGTTTACATGCAAGTATACATAGACATGTATATGTGTCTGCATATACCTAACCACATATGTGTATATTATAGAAGTCTATAAATATATGTATATATTGCTTGTGTGTGTGTGTGTGTGTGTGTGTGTGTGTGGACAAGATTAATGTGGGAATTTATTTTACTTGACTATCGTATGTTTGTCCTTCATTTTCGAAGAGAACCATGGCATCAGGAGATGCTGACATGACTTGCAGTTGACTTTGATTTGAGTGAGGGAGGGCTGTGCAAGGTCACCAGCCTCACTTTCACCTCCAGAGCCATCTGGGTCCAGTGGTCAGATAACAATCTGGAAGACTAGAGAAGGCCCAAGATGCAATGGGAAACCCTGACCCTTGTAGGCTAAGATCCTTTCAGGTTCTCACTTTGAGTGAGGTAACACCCATTCAGTGAATAGGCCTCTTTAAGAAGTGAGTCAAGGGATGGCCCCTTTAATTAAAAAAAAAATCAAACTGGGAGGCAAAGACTCTCAGGGTTTCTGGACAAAAGAAAGAGTTACTATTTACATTTACTCTGAGTCAGGAGGGCCCAAAAAATAACCATCAAGTGGAGCTTGGACAGGGACCTATTGTCCAGTCCTGAGCTCTGGAGTGAATTTGGCTTAAGGTCTGGTCTTTGAGAAAGAAATCCAGCCAGTAAACCCCAAGTTAAGTAGGCAGCTTTCAATCATCAAAATTTACCTTCCTTTGGAAAGGAGATGCAGAGGCAGAGGTGCCCAGCTGAGTTAGTTACCCAACTGGCTGGGTCCCCATTCAGGCAGCTTGAACTACTCATAGGTTGTATTTGTCCTTCATTTTGGAAGAGGACCATGACATCAGGGAAATGATGACCTGACTTGCAGTTGATTTGGATTTGAGGGAGGTGCTGTGCAAGGTCACCAGCCTCACTTTCTCCTCCTGAGCCATCTGGGTCCAGTTGCCTGATACAGATCAGGGCAACTGGAGATGGCCCAGGATGCAGTGGGACTATACACAGTCATATAAGGGGGGAGGGAAGGGTGTACCTAGGTGGTTCACTGGAAAGAGGGCTGGGCCTGGGGGCAGGAAGACCTGAATCCAAATTTGGTCTCCAAATTTGGACATTTACTAGCTATGTGACTTTTGGGCAAGTCTCTTAACCTTTGACTCAGTTTCCTCAACTGTAAAATGAGACAATAATAGAATTGATCTCTTAGGGTTGTTGTGAGGATTAAATGAAATAATAATTGTACACTTATCCCTTCCATATTATGGGGGTGAAGAGCATGATCTGGAAAATCTGCGTAAAATATTTTGGGAATTCCCCCCAAAGAAGAAATCAATTTTTTTTCTTTCTCTTTTATGGGATATTTACAGTATCTTATTATAAAATTTGGGTTGGTATTATACAATACCATACATATATTTTATGCATTTCTGAGTTTCTAAACCTTTGCATGTTATCTGTGGCTTCCGCAAAATTCACCAAAAAATTCCCATTTAATTTCTTATGCTAGCTCTTGATATATTAAAACTGCAATGGGGAAAGTCACCATGTGGAAGGGATAACTATAAAGCATTTAACACAGTGCCTGCTACATGGTAAGTGCTATATATAAATGCTAGCTAGTAGTAGTAGTGATGGTGGTGGTGATAGTAGTAGTAGTAGTAGTAGTAGTAGTAGTAGTAGTAGTAGTAGTAGTAAACAGGTTTTGTTTTTTTCTTTCTCAATAGGTGGAGAAGGAGGAGGTCAGAGAAATAGAATTTAGAACTGAAAATAAAATACTTTTTTAAAAAAGAAGAATCGCCACCCAGTATTCCCTCATGAATACCTCTAGGGCCCCAATGGTGAGACATTTTTAGCTGACCTCTGAGGACATGCCTTGCTAGTGAGAATGGGAGTGGGCATAAGAATCACCAGAGTTTTTATCTCCATATGAATAGACACATATACATATATTATATTCACATGCATGTGTATACCTGGAAATATATGTGCACTCATGTATGAATGTTTATATGTATATATACCACATGTCTTTGGAAAGAGTCCTGAGCTTTGATATCCATTAATTTCTTATTTTCTCCCCGTCCTATGTACCATCACACACACACACACACACACACACACACACACACACACACACACACACCACACAAACATGAATATCTCTCTAATCCGATTTCTCCACCATTTTGGTTTTTCTAGTTGAGACTAAATTGCCCTTGCACCGTAAAAACCCAACCCAAATCAATGCACAATAAAGGTACAAACATATAATTGCATCTTTAATATAAAAGCAACCTTGAAAGCCATCTCAACAATTTATCATGTAGTTCTTAGAGTGAATTAAGTCTCCCTTGCTCAAAGGGATTGTAAGGGTGGTCTGTTTTACTTAGAGGACTTCTATGGCCTGAATCCATTCTGGCTTTTAGTGTCCCAGCCATTAATGGGAAGTTAGCATTAGAGATTTTCCTTTGTTTGAAGTCTCAATAGGTCAGAGTTTAAAAAGGTGGCCAGAGAAGGCCATGAAGCTGAGAGAGAAAGGTATGCACTGCTGAGCTCCCATTTGAAAACCACTGAATCAGAAATAAGTAACATTAAAACACTCTAAAATGGTATTTACAAAGCACCCTGGTTGGGCCCCCACTAAGTATTATGTAAACACTAAAAAAGCTGCTACCACAGGCTTGGGGGGCAAACAACCCAGTGTATTTAAACAGCTTATACAAAGATGTTAACATGTTGCTAGGGTAGCAGAGAGGCCTCTTCCCCTCCTGAGTGACCTCGATCCTTGCAGGAGGCTACAATAGTGTCACTCATCCTTGGAGCCAGTTTTCTTCCCCCTCCCTCCAGCACCCCACAAATGGGAAGTTTTTTCAGTGCCCTCATTCAATGCCCTTTGCAGATCAAAGCATCATTAATTCATAGATCTAGAGCTGGAATGGACCCCAGAGCACAACCCTCTCATTTTACAGATACAGGAAACTGAGGTATAGTAATGGCACCTTAGGTGTTAAAAAAAAAAAAAAAAGTACCAGGAATCCTCTATTCCTTCTCCAAGATGACAGAAACTTCTCGGATTTAGCAGCATCTGGGATAAGTGCTACACAAGCAGCACCACTGGAAGCCCAGAAGACTTACTCTTAAATAAGGCAATTCATTGGCTGCTAATGAGCTGTGATACATTGTTCTCTGTTTGCTCAAAACCATAGGTTAAACATCAATACCTTCTTTGACCCATAGATTTCAGAGGTAAGTCTGTACCCCAAGGAGGTCAAACACGGAAAGAGAGATCTCATATATTCATGAGCAAAATATTTATGACAGCAATTTTTGGCATACTCAAAAGCTGAAAACTGTAAATGACCACCAATTAGAGAAAGTCTTAACTTCTAATACATGAATGTAACAGAATATTACCATGCTTGGAAAAAATATTAATTGAAGAATACATCAAAGTTTTATATATAATTCTTCCTCCTATTCCACAATGTACATGGAAATGCTCATTTTATTTGGCATTTGTTAAGTTCAGAATAAAATATATTTTAGAAAAGATTAAATAATAGAAGTATAAATATAACATATAATATTTTAAATGAATATGGAAAAACATGGGAAGAATTATATGAACTGATACAAAGTGAATTAAATCAAATCATGAAAACATATGCAATAATTACTACAAGAGAAACATAAAGAACAACAAAAAGAAACAGAATACCATGTAAATATGATAGCCAACTTTGGCACTGAAGAAAAGAGGATTAAATACACCTCCCTTATTTGCAGAGGTAGGGGACTATGGGTATAGAACACTTCATACTGCGTAAGTCTTAGTTGATATGTCAGTTAATTTTCCTGAACTGCTTTTTTTCCCTTTTTTTTTTATTCTTTATTACAAGAGTTGGCTCTCTGGAGGAAGGAAAGCAAGGAAGAGAGATATTTGTAAAAATGAAGGCAATATAGAAACAAAAGATGTCAATAAAAAGTATTTTTTAGAAACTTGCTGAATATTGGTATAGCTTACCATAGGCCTTCAGGAGGGGACTGATCGGAAGTCCTTAATTGTAATGTGTTATAATTGTAAATTATATATTATGTTAATTACACATTTATATTATTAATGTAATAGTCAATATTATATTAATATATAAATTATAATTATATATTATAATACTGCATCCACGTCAATCTTGTTCTGAAGATCAGACTGTTTCTTTTCCATTCCTCGTAGTATTGAGCATACCATAAGCACCTAACATATGCTTATTGAATTGAAGTATTTCTTTTTTCCATTAATTTGTTTCTATTCTTTCCAACTGTACTTCTCTCACGTGTCAGAAGCAAATACATCTCAGCTGTTTCTGAGGAGTGAATCATCTTTTCAGACTGAAGAATGTATAGGTAAAGCAGAGACATCATTTCATCCTTATACAGCAGACAACCTGGCAGTAAAACATCAAATTCAGTTCAATGAGAACATGGTATCCCTGGGGAAGACAAGGCTTAAATATTCTTCAGATCCTATCCTCATATTGTTAGTCCATCCAATTCTCCTGATAGCATTTCGGCCTTCATTTTGTTCATCTTTAAATTAGGGATGCCTGTCCTAATTGCCCAGAGAGCTTTATGATGCCTTGAGCGTAGTAGGTACTTAATAAATATTTATTCGATTGAATCAAATTAAACCAAGTTAATTAGGAGGCCTTCCTGCTAGCAGCAGCTCAACCACCAATTTTCAAGTTCAGAGCTCAGAAAGATAGGATAGTATACCATAGCAGTTAGTAGGCTGGCCTAGAGGTCAGAAAAACCTGGGTTCAAGTCCCGCCTTTGACACATATTAGGCCTCATGGCCAAGGGCTAGTCACTTGACCTCTCAGTGCCCCTCAGGCACTGAACTTACAAAGTTCAACTAGATCAGTCTTTCTTCTCCACACCCATCTAAGAAATGAAATCACCATATTGATACTGATCTGATAATATCTTGGAATACAGAATCCTAGACTGTCAGAGCTAGAAGGAACTGCTGAGACCATCTGTTGCAACCCATTCATTCACCCACTGGAGGGAAGAAACTAAGGGCTTGATAGTGAAGAGACTTCATCAAGGTCATACTGCAGGGGTCATTCCACTACAAAAGGGTAATAAAGGAACATGAGACCAAAGTTTTTCTTACTCTCTTGCCAGAATTCTCTCAACTTTTATATGAAACTAAACTAATATTCCCCAGCAGTTCTCCTTAGCAGATTACACCCATCTGAAACATTGAAATCACTGTCTTGCCCTCAAAATTCAAATTTTACTTTATTGTGTTTTATAATGTTTTATTAATTTAGATTTTGTTTTGTTGTTGTTTTGAATCCACCATACATAGTACAGGCATGCAGGATCTTCCTTTAAAACAAAGAGAAACACTTTAAAAAACAGAAAAATCAAATCAACCCTATCTGACAGCACATACAACATTCTATATCCATAAACCACCACCTCCCTAGCAGAAGGGAAGAAAGGAGTCTTATTCTAAGTCTTCTGAATTCAGTATCAGTTACTGCATTAATCTGTTTTATGCTGTTATTTCCCTTTATGGTGACTATGTATGTTGTTCTCCTGATCCCACTTTCTTTGTTCTCAATCAGTTCACCCAAGCCTTGCCAAGTTCCTCTGAATTCTTCCCAAGTTATCATTTCTTATGGCACAATAATGGTGTAATTAGGTGGCTCAGTGGATAAAATGCTGGTCCTGAAGTCAGAAAGACCTGAGTTCAAATGTGGCCTCAGACACTTACTAGCTATGTGACCTTGGGCAAGTTACCCTGCTTGCCTCAGTTTCTCCATCTGTAAAATTAGCTGGAGAAGGAAATGTCAAGCTCTAGGATCTTTGCCAAGAAAACCCCAAGGAGGGTCACGAAGGGTTGGACACAACTGAACAATAGCACGATAAAATTTCTCTAAATCCGTATGCCACAATTTGTTTGGTCGTTACCCAGTTGACGGGCAACCACTTTGCTTCCACTTTTTTTTGTTGTTTCTATGACCATTTCAGTGTATATAGGACCTATCACTCTATCTTTCATCTCTTTGAAGTCTATACCCAGTGGTCCCCTCATATATTTGATCCTGGAAGCAATAGGGGATCATTAGAGTTGTGGGGTGATATGGTGGGACCTGCACTTTAGGAAAAATCACTTTGCAGGCTGAGTGGAAGATAAACTAAAGTGGGGAAAGCCCCATGGCAGATAGACTAACCAGCAGGCTATCAAAATAGGCCAAGCATTATGAGGAAGGAGCCTACACCCAGGTGGTAGAAATAGCAGGGGAGAGAAGGGATCTTATTTGAGAGATGTTGCACAGGTAAACTCAACAGGTAAACTCAACAGGCCTTAACAATAGATTGGTATGAGGGGTGAGAAACAGTGAGTAGTTGAGGATGGCACCTAGATTTAGAGCCCAAGGGACTAGATGGATAGTGGTATCCTGGACAGTAATATAGAAGTCTTTCTGAAAAGGGGATTGGAGGAAAAGATAATGAGTTCAGTTTTGGATATGTTGAGTTTAAGATGTCTATAGGATATCTAGTTCAAGATGTTTGGAGATGTAAAACTGGAGTGTAGCTGAGGGTAGGAGTAGACTTGATATGACAAATGAATCCATGTAAACTGATGAGATCACCAAGAGAGATTGTTATAAAGGGAGAAGAGAAGAAGAGCCAGGATGGAGCCCTTTGAGACACTTATGGTTAGAGAGTATGAGTTAGAGGAGGATCTTGTAAGGAAAGAGGAGTGGTCTGATAGGTAGGAAGAAATCCAGGACAGCATGGTGCCCTGAAAACCCAGGAGAAGAGGGTGATCAGTGGTGTCAAAGGCTACAAAGAAGTGAAGAAGGATGAAGACTGAGAAAAGGCCATGGAAAGAAGAGATTAACACCTCCATTTTAAGAGGTGATCTTCATGTCTTGCTGCAGCTAAAAAAAAAGAAATCATCACCTGATGGTTGGTCTTCTTTCCTAAGTCCCTTTAATCTTGGGTGGGCTTGAGCTCAGACAATGGGTATGTGCCTGAGACTGGCCTCAAAGTCTTTCCCCAGATTTGCACTGCCTCTCCTGGCTTTCTGCTAGTATATGCTTTTACAGCCAAGGGTCATGGTGAGGCCACAAGGAGGTATCAGAGAAAGGCTTAAGTGCAGTGATATCCAAAGTGGGGCACACGCATTCCCAGTGGTGAGGATGGGGTGAGAGGAGTGCATGATGAAAATACAGACCCAGCACCTCCCTGCTCCAGCATGGCAGTTTCTGAACTCTGGGTCCCCTGAAGCTAATTTTCTCTTCTTCCCCATCTCCCTCCAGATTTAGGAAAGCAGCTGGGGCTTTAGTAATAGATTCAGGCTAAGCAAAGGGCCAGGGGCCTGGGACCTGGTGGGACAGTGGAACTCACCTTTTTAGCAACAGGGGAAAACTCTGGTAAAGACTCTGCGAAATCACAACCTGCACAGGAATTTTCTTGCATCATCAGCTCAGGTAGGTGGAAGATTCAATGACCCAAATAGGGCGGTCCCTGTTTATTCAGACTGCCATTTGGTATCCAGGAAAGGGAAGGCAAAAGGAACAAGCATTTATTAAGTGTCTATTATGACCCAGACACTGTACAAGTGCCTCAGAAATGTTATCTCATTTGATCTTCACAACAAATCTGGAAGGTAGGTGCTCTTATTATCCCCCATTTTACAAGTAAGGAAACTGAGGCAGCAGAGGTTAAATGACTTGCCTAGGGTCTCACAGCTAGTAAGGGTCTGAGGCCACATTTGAACTCAGCTCTTCCTGACTCTAGGCCCTGTGCTCCATCTACTGTGCAACCTAATCAATCACCTAGAGAGCAGGTGCCTGCTGTAGATACAACCCGGCTGAAGAGATGTTTCATATAGTTCTTCTTGGTTGAGTTTAGATAGTGGTCATTACTAGAACTCAAATTGAATGAGAGACCCTTTATCTTCCCTGACTTTCAGTACAAAAACTCACACAAATTCCTTTTATTCTACAAGAGGGCAAGGGTCCATATGTCTTTGCCAGACACAGTTACAAAGACAAAAGAGAAACATTTCCTGCCCATGAAGAGTTTACAATCTAACCTAAGGAAATAACATGTAGATATACAGACCTATACATATTAGAAACAAGATAACTGGAGGGAAAGGAAAGGGAATAGGAAGCTGTGGGACTCCAGAAATTCTTCATTTGAAAGGTGGAACTCAGAGTTTAAAATTCTTTGTCGTTTATATCTTTTTTTGGAGGGCAATTGGGGTTAAGTGACTTGCCCAGAGTCACACAGCTAGTAAGTGTGTCCAGTGTCTGAGGCCAGATTTGGACTCAGGTCCTCCTGACTCCAGGGCCGGTGCTCTATTCACTGCACCACCTAGCCACCCCTTGTCTTTTTTTTCTTAAGTGCAATAGTAGGACTGTCCAGTGGGAGCCCTGCCCTATAGAATGTGTAGAATGCTTGGCCAGCTGCCAGTCCACATGGAAGAGGTTAGGAAACCTCCATCTAGAAAGACATGATGTTACGTCATAGAAAGACTTCACTGCCTGATTCAGAGCATGCACAGATATTGTGTCTCCATTCTGCTTACTTCATGGCAAAAATGGACCTTTTGCAGTTGACTGCTGAATAAGAACTGAGAGGCAGACAAAAGATTTGTTGCTGGTTCAAGCAAAGACAACAACTATAAGTCTCTGGGGAGGGAGAGGTCAATGGGGCTCAGGTTGGGAGGGCTCAAGGCCTCTGGCCCTACCCAGAGCCTTTCAGCATGTTCTCCTCACTCAAACCATCCAGCCAAGAAAGAGTGAATTGACCTCCATGGAAGTCTATTTCTCTCCCTCTTAGTTCTAGTTCAGCAGTCAATGAACAAGAGATTCAACAAGAGATAAGCAGACCAGAAACAGAATACCTTTGCATGCTTTGAACTTTGCAATAGGGCCATTCTTTTATACATCATCACAGCTTTCTAGAATCAGGCTCCCCAGCTTCTACCATGTGGGCTGCTAGCAATCATAGCATGCTGTGCATATGCTAGAAATGGGCTCCCACTGACCAGTCCCTCTGTCACATAAGCACAAACCAACCTGTTTCCCTAAAGCAGTGATCTCTGATTTTACATCTCTATCAGTAAAGAATTTGGGGGGCAGAGTCAAGATGGCAGAGTAGAAGCAGGAAAACTCTGTGGCTCCCCCATAACCACTTCAAATACCTATAAAATATGACTCTAAACAAATTTTAGAGCCACAGAACCCACAAAGTTAACAGAGAGAAACAAATCTCCCACTGAAGGCAGCCCAACAGGCCAGCACGAAGGGTCCATCCCAGCATGCTGGGAACAGAGCCCAGGCCCACATGACCCCCAGTTTTAGCCCCAGGGAGGCCCCGACCAACCATGGCTAGAGCATTCAGGAGAGTGGATCACCAGCAGCTGTGGTGGGTTCCAGAATTATCAACCCATAAATACCAAAGACAAAGTAGAAGGTCAGTGGAACTCTGCTGGATCTGGGGGGCACAGAGTGTGGTCTGGCCTCTGCCCCTGGAGTGAGAAGCAGTGGAAGTGGTGGCCCAGCCGTGGCTGCTTCAGAGCTCCAGAACTGCAAATCTGAGGGGTGTCAAACAACCATTCAGAGGCTAAGTGCTCTTGCCTTAACCTGCCTGGATCTGGATTGTGGTCTTGGGTGCTGGTCCTGATGTGTGTGACCAGTGAGCCAAGGCTGGTGCGGGCTGTAGAGACAGCAGACTCCTAATAGCTCTGGCAGCTGTGAAAACCCCAGCAATTTGGGACAAAACTCTTCCTTCTGGAAGCAGAGTTCTACTGTGGTAAAGAGCTCAAAAGTCAAGTAATTGACTGGCAACATGAGCAAGCAAAGGAAGCAAAGCAAGCACAGCCATCCAACTTCAGATTCCTTATTTGGGGACAAAAAAGATCAAAGCATGGAATGGGAGGAAGACAACACAGTCAGAACTCCTGCACCAAAAGCTTCCAAGAAAAATATGAACTGGTTACAGGCCATGGAGGAGTTCAAGAAGGATTTTGAAAATCAAGTAAGAGAAGTAGAGGAAAAATTGGGAAGAGAAA
>CM053580.1:328467369-328495727 GCA_028627135.1 Pseudochirops cupreus | reverse complement strand
GAAAGAATTCACTGATCACCTCTTGAAAAAAAATCCCCAAAAGAAAACTCCTAGAAATATTATAGCCAGGTTCCAGAGTTCCTGGATCAAGGAGAAAATATTACAAGCAGCCAAGAAGTAACAATTTCAATATTGTGGAAATGTAATCAGGATAACACAAGATCTAGCAGCTTCTACATTAAGGGATCAAAGGGCTTGGAACATGATATTCCAGAGGCCAAAGGAGCTAGGATTAAAACCAAGAATCATCTACCCAGCAAAACTGAGTATAATGTTTCAGGGGAAAATATGGTCATTCAATGAGGTGTAAGACTTTCAAGCATTCTTGATGAAAAAAACAGAACTGAATAGAAAATTTGACATTCAAATGCAAGAAGCAAGAGAAGCATGACAAGGTAAACAGGGAAAAGAAATCATAAGGTGTAGGGATCAATGTGAGTCTAAAAGTACCTGTGGTGCTGAGAGTCACAGCCCAGTTGCTAAAGCTCACATAAAAGTCGTGCAAGACCACTCACCTTATGAGCGGCAGCTAAGATGACTGGCTCGGTCTGTCCTCCCATTGGTCCATCCCTCCAGCACACATGGAGATCATGCTTTAATCAAGTTACCTCTACGGTATATAAGGAGGACGCTACAATACAATAAAGGAAAGCTGCTGTACACTTCTCTCTCTTGTCTCTGGTCTCTTCAGTCTCTCCTGAGAATACAGCCTAAGGCTGTGGTAACTTAGGCTACTGAGTTAAGAAGCGGCCGCATCAATAAGGAACTTATTAAAGTTGAACTATTTATATACCTACATGGAAAAACAATAATTGTAACTTATGAAACTTTTCTCAGTATGAGGATAGTTGAAGGGAATAAAAATGTATATATTGATGTATACATACATATGTCTACATAGGAGGGTATATATGCGTATGAATACATATGTGGTTGTGTGTATATATGTGTACAGGTATACATAGACAGAGGGCACAGGATCAATTGAATGGGAAGGGATGATATTTAAAAGGTGAAATTGAGAGGTGAGAGAGGAATATAATGAGAGGAGATGTGGAGAGACAGAATGGGGTAAATTATCTCATATAGAAGAGGCAAGGGAAAACTGTTACAATGGAGGGGAAGAACAGGAAGGCAAAAAGGAATGGGTCAACCTTACTCTCATTGAATTTGGCTTAGGGAGGGAATGACATACACTCTAAATTGGGTGTCTTGCCCTACAGTAGAGCAGGGGCAAAGGGGATGAGAGGGGGGATGATGGAGAGGAGGGCAGATTGGAGGGGATGGTAGTGAGAAGCACACAGTTTTTAAAGGAACAGGAACAAAGTAGAGAATAGAACAAGTTGGGGGTGGGATAGGATGAAAGGAAATATAGTCAGTCTTTCACGATATGTCCATTGTGGAGATGTTTTGCATAACTGTACATGTACAACCTATATTGAATTGCTTATCTTCCCAGTGAGGGTGGGTGACAAAGAGGAAGGGAAAGAATCTGGAATTCAAAGTTTTAAAATAAAATTTTTTTAAAAATATTGTTATTATTATTATTATGCAACTGGGAAATAAGATGTACAGGTACTGGGGTATGGAGATCCTTCTTGCCCTACTGGAAAGTCAGAGGGGGGATGGGAGAGGATATAGGAAACAGCAGATTAGGGGAGGGGGTATGCAGGGGGATCACTGTTTTGGGGTGGTGGGTAGGGGAAAGACAGGGAGAAAATGTGTAACTCAAAATCTTGTGAAAATGAATGATGTAAACTAAAAATAAACATAAAAGTTAATTTTGAAAAAAGAATTTTTGATCTTTGAAGGAAACTGGGTTTGAGAAAATGAACTAAAATTTTTTTTACTGATAACAGTATGCAAACAAAGAAGTTTGGAGGCCACAGCATTAGGGAATCAGGTTGGTTTGTGCCCTAAAAAAAAAGACATAAGCAACCAAGAACTAAGATCCCCAGAGCACCAAATTTCAAGTCAATAACCTTACATCTTGGAAATGCAGAATCCTTACAATGTTAGAATTAGAAAGGACCTGGGAAATCATCTAATCCTGGGGATTTTAACCTGGGGTACGCAGTCCCCCAAAGATTCATGCATAAATTTCAGGGGATTGATGAATTTAAGTGGGAAAAAATTATATCAGTATTTCAACATAATTAATTACCTTGGCAATCCTTTGTTATTTGATACATTTAAAAACATTGTTCTGAGAAGTGTTCTATAAGCTACAATAGATTGTTAAAGGGGTCCATGATGAAAAAAAAAATTAAGAACCCCTGATCTAGTCCAATTTCTTAACTTTAAAGAATAGGAGGATACAGACCTAGTGAGGTGGTGTGATTTGACAAAGCTCACAAAGCATTTCATGGGTGTAATCTCATTTTCATGAAAATCTCTACTACCTCCAATGTTCCAAGATCACCAACTTTTTTATAATTAAACCAATTTTCTTCATATTTCCTTCTTTATCCCTCTCTATGCCCTCCTGACTTCCTATCACCACAAATTCAAATACTGGCTGGCAATATTTATTTGTAAATTTTTAAAAATTATTTTTAAAAATACTTTGATTTAAGTGTCAGCAGGATGGCACAGTGCATAGCGCACCAACTCTGGTGTCAGGGGAACCTGAGTTCAAATCTGGTCTCAGACACTTAATGACTGTGTAACCCTGGGCAAGTCACTTAACACCAACTGCCTGCGTCAGTGGTTCTCAACTTTCCTGATGCCAGGACCCGTTAATACTCGTACGTGGGCATATCCACATGTGGGCTGACCCACCTGGAGACGGATAGAGGAGAGGTGTCTTGGTTCCTAAGACCATGGGAAATATGTTCTGATGGTCTTAGGCGACCCCGTTCGACCCCTAAAGGGGTCGCAACCCACAGGTTGAGAACCGCTGGCCTACATGAAGTAGATAAAAATAAATTTATTTTCATTAAGATTACTGATGTTGGGGTGGCTAGGTGGCTTAGTGAATAGAGTACTGGCCCTGGAGTCAGGAAGACCTGAGTTCAAATCCAGCCTCAGACATATAACACAAAAACTAGCTGTGTGACCTTGGACAAGTCACTTAACCCCAATTGCCCTACCTTCACCCCTCCAAAAAAAAAAAGATTACTGATGTCCAGTATTCCATCTTTCAAGCATCTCCCAGAGTATTTGGATTAAAAGACCTGGATTCAAAGCTTTATTATCTATTCAATTAGGGTAGATCACTTCCTCTGTCTGGTTCATAGTTCCTTCATTTGTAAAATGGTAGTGTTGAACTATGGCCACCAAGATCCTTTCTAACTCTAAAATTGTATTACTCCTCTGATACCTATGATACAAGGGTTGGCCAACACTCTTCTAAAATTGCTTGACTTGTCACTTTCAAATATTCTCCTAGAGATTAAAATGGAATTATTGCACAAAGACAAGCAAATGGAGTCTGCCAAGGACTCTGAGGCTCTCTGCCAAGGTAGCATTTACTTCCTAAATGCTCTTTATAGTATTTGAGTCTCTTTTAAAACATCAGCACTAGACTGTAAACTCTATGAAGGCAGGAATCTTTTTTTTTAACCTAAGCTTTGTAGCTCTCTAGCTTTGAGTACCATATTCAAGTTTGTGGTGGTTGTTTAATTGTTTTTTTTAAGTCATATCCACCTCTTCATGATACAATTTGAGGTTTTCTTGGCATTTCCTTCTCCAGCTCATTTTAAAGAAGAGGAGACTGAGGCAACCAGAGCAAAGTGACTTGCCCAGGGTTCACACAGTTAGGAAGTATCTGAGGGCAGATTTGAACTTAAGTTTCCTGACTCCAGACCTGGGGCTCTATCCACTGTGCCACCTAGCCACCCACTCTATTCACATATCTGTGATTTAGTCAGTGTGGGAACTCCTTTTACCAACTGTAGTCTTGGAACAAGCCTTTTTATGTCATAGACCTCCTTGGCAATCTAGTGAAGTCTAGAAGATCTAGAAGATCCTTTTCAGAAAACATTTTTAAGTGCATAAAATAAAATACATAGAATAACAAAGAAAATAAATTATATTGAAATACAGTGATCAATTTAAAAGTTTACAGACCCCTGGTTTAAGAACCTCTGTCTTAGACCCATGTCTGAGATCTAGAAAGGTTAACTGAGTTGCCAATAGTTACACAGCTAGGCAGAGGCAGAATTTGAACCCATTCTTGCTTCTGGTTCTAGTCACCTATCCACTAGGTCATGATGCCTTTACATACTCATTGGCTATGCACATAATAGGTGATTAGTTACTATTGTCATTGTATCGTACCATATACAGTGAATTGATTATGTTAAGGAACAATATCACCCTTCAGTGACTTAGAGGGACACACTGTGTGTGTGTGTGTGTGTGTGTGTGTGTGTGTGTGTGTGTGTGAGAGAGAGAGAGAGAGAGAGAGAGAGAGAGAGAGAGAGAGAGAGAGAGCAAGTCATTTGAGCAAGTCATTTCCCTTTTCTGGGTCTCAGTTTCCTCCTCTATAAAATTGGAGGTGGAGGTAGGGTTAGACAAAAGGGTTTCCAAAGCACCTTGTAGATCCATGGCTTTGTATGGATGTGAGGATGTATGTATAATACATTTCTTTCCTTTTTGATGAGTGGGGGAGAGAGTGCAAGGGGGGAGAGAATTTGGAAATGAAAATTAAAATGTTTTCAAAAATAATTTTTTTCCCTCACACTTCTAAAGTTCCTTGGATAGGATGCTGTGAGCTCCCAATAGTGAGGGACCATTTCTGCTCAATTCACTTTGCCTGGTGCCATTTCTAAGTAAGCCATGAGAAGATGCTATTGATGATTTAAAAGAGAAAAAAGGCAAAAACACAAAACAAATCTAGGCTCCTGACAGGCATTTGGACTGACAGCAAAAATAAATTACCTGGTTTCCCAAGAAGCCAACGCCATAAGGAGGCACCCCAAACTTCTTAGCATTCCAGAAATGCCTACAAGAGCCAAAGGAGTATTTTTCCCTCTGATGGGAGAATCTCAAATTGACACCACGAAAGGATTTTTACTGCTAAAAGGACTATCTCGGCTATACCATCAGCCACTTATTTATAGATACCCTTAGGTCAAAGCGGACCTAAAGGAAGGTGGCCGCCTAAGTGGTATGATTAGGAGGCTTATACCCCCAAATACTTTTACCATTGTCCTGCTTTGGTACCTGAAAATCCACTGTTAGCACTTTCCTGGAACCCTGGAGTCACAAAGACTGTACCCCTAATCCTAACCACATTATTTTATGTTGTGGTATAGGGTAGTGTTGCTCAAGACCCCAAAATACCAATACGCCAGGTCCTGCCAAATGAATTCGACTTAAGTCTTCTCTCAGCCAAAGAAAAGTAAAGTTTATTAAAAGTTCACCATATTAGGTAGACTCTTAAGGAGCCTCAGTATCTGTGACGCTTGCATTGGGCAAGCAGGCCAGAGCAAGTCTGTGCTGGTCATTCTATGGCACTCTCACACCACATGGAGGGAAGATGGGATCTTATATACAGAAGGATTGTGGGAGGAATCTAGGGGTGGTCTAGAGGAGGAGTTTGGGGAGGGTCTTCAGGAGTCAGATGAGGTCAGACTCCAGCAATGAGTGATTAAGGGTGGGAAGTTGATGGAGGCTACTGGAGCCGACAGACAATGGTGGGCTAGGCCAGTTCTAGGGTGGAACGGTAATCAAGGGTGGGAAATTGATGGACGAAGGAGGGCTAAAGACTTGGGCAGAGCCACAGGTTAAAGCCCATGGCCTCAGACAAATGCCTTATGTGGGAAAATTCCAGGAGAGCTCAAGGGGGTCTAAGAGCCTGTACCTCATCAGTATCATAACTTTTTGGAGGTAAGGATATGAGGTATGAATTTATGAACTGCATCCTGAGATGCAGATGAAATGTCTGGGAAAGGAGAGGGCTAAAAGAGGAGGTGCAAGAGTATCTCCCCCCCCCCAAAAAAGGTCTTCCTATATTGCCTAAGAATGTCTAGGGCAACATATGAAAGATCATGGATTTAAAGTGGGAAGTGACTTTAGGGGTCATCCACTATAACCCCTTCATTCTAAAGACAAGAAAACTGAGGGCTCAAGGCATTGAGTGACTTGACCAAAGTAACACAGTCAGCAAGTGATGGATTCTAAGTGATGGAGTCAGGATTCTAAACCGAGTCTTCTGACTCTCCATCCTATGCCTATGCCATCGAAAACGTGCTGCCTCCCTAAAGGTAAATGGTAACATCGCAATACCTTGAACTTAGCTAATTTCAGGCAAACTTTTCATTTCAACATCTGTTTGTACCTCCAACACAATGTTCTGTATATACATGTCAATGGACTTACACACATAGTCAACTAACATTTATTAAGTACCTACTGTATGTCAGGCATTGCGCTAAGTGCTGGGGGTACAAAGAAAGGCAAAAAAAAACCACAAAACAGTTCCAGCTCTCAAGGACTTCATAGTCTAGTGAGAGAGACAACAAGCAAACTGTCTATAAACATGCTATAGACAAGGTGAATTGGGGTTGTCTTAGAGGGAAGGCATGAGATTAAGGAGGACCACAAAAGGGTTCTTGCAGGAAGTTCGGTTTTAATTGAATCTTGGAGGAAGCCAGAGAAAACTGGGAGACAGAGATGGGGAAGAAAAGCATTCTAGACGTGGGAGACAGCCAGTGAAAATTCCCACAGTCAGGAGATGGAATGTCATATGGGAGGAACAGCAAGGAGCCCAATGACATTCGATCTCACAGTATGTAAAGGGATCCAAAGTGTGGAAGAGGGGAGGAGATCAGTTATGAAGGGCTTTGGAGGTCAGATGGAGATTTTCATATTTATTGCTGAAGGTAATGGGAAGCCTCCAGTTTTTACTGAATGGGAGGTAGAGGGGAAATCTAGTAAGAATTGTGCTTTAGAAAGATCCATTTGACAGCCAAGCGGAGGATGGAGACAGTGGGGTTAGATGATGTTGTTAGTTTTGTTGTTGTCATTCCTCACTCATTCTCAAAGAGCACCAGTCACAAGGGTGATGTCTTGCCTGGCAAGTAAATTGGATTTAAATGAGGCAGAGCTACAAAAAGTTGCCAGCCTTACTTGAGGCAGGGAGGCATGGGTATTCATTCACTCTTTCCTTGCAGATCCCAGCCCATCCACTTCTTCCTATTTTGTATGATCCTTATCTATGTCTGCCCATGAGTTCTCCCTATAGGATAAAGTCGATGTGATAGGGGACTTCCTTGGGCTCTTTTATTCTTTCATAGATAATGACATTTGTGGCTTACATATCATGCCAGAGTTTAACTAAGTGCCTTACCTACATCATCTCATTTAAACCTCACCACAACTCTTCAAGTTAGGTACCAGAGGTATTATTGTCACCATTTCCCAGATGAGAAAACTGAGACTCAGAGAGATTACATAGCCCAAGATCACATAACCAATAGGTTTTCAAAGAAGGATTTGAACTCAAGTCCAACATTCCATCTATATATCACATTGCCTCTCCTGGTGGTATCCCTCACTCTTTCTACATGACTGGCCCACCTCCTCTTCTGGCCAAACTTTTCTCTAATGATGTATTTTACATCACTTCTGCAAAAGTCATCATTGATAATGTGCTAATATGAACTACTTATACCCTATCTATTTATCTTTCTTTTTTATTTTTATTTTATTTTAGCTTTTTGGAGGGCAATTGGGGTTAAGTGACTTCCCCAAGGTCACATGGCTAGTAAGTGTGTCAAGTGTCTGAGGCTGGATTTGAACTCAGGTCCTCCTGACTCCAGGGCCGGTGCTCTACTCACTGTGCCACCTGGCTGCCCCTGTCTATTTATCTTTCTATCAGCGTTTGTGTCACCAGTAATTAAAATTCTTCTGAGATATTCTATGATTTACAGCCCAATGGCATCATCGAGAAATTATCAGCATTTTTTAAAAAGACTTTTTTGACAATGAGCATCTTAGGCTTGTTGAAAAAAACAACACATTTTCCTAAATATGGTCTTCTCACACTCCTTCCATCACTTAATTCTGGGCCCAGTTTACTGTCCCTCTTCAGTGCCTGACCTAAGTCAAAGGATCATAGATTGAGCAACAGAAGGGATTTAAAGGGGTCAATCCACTTGTATATCATAGTCTTCATGGAAACAACTAGGTGATGCAGGGGAGTCAGGAAAACCTGAATTCAAACCTGGTCTCAGATATTTACTAATTGTGTCACTTTTGGCAAAGCATTTACCCTCTCTTTGCCTCAGTTTCTTCAACTGTAAAATAAAGATAATGATAGTATCTGGCACATAGCATGTGATTAATAAATGCTTGTTTCCTTCCTCTATCCTTTTGATTTTTTTTCCTGTGTAGATTGTCAAATTAATCTTTTTAAAGTTACTGTCAATCTTGTTGAAGAAGCTCCCTGTAGTCAATGACCACAGTTTCATCTATAAGCAGGAACACGTAAAGAACCTCACCAGGTGAAGGAGATGCCTCTTCTATATGGATTCTGCCCAGGATACCTTCCATGACCCCAGCAAACATCTTTGATGAGCACATCTCCCTGTTTTCTGCCGGTTGATACTGATGTTCAGGGAACATAAAATGGGGTTATCTCTGTGATTGTATCCATCAAGGAAGCATTTATGGGAGAATAATGTACAACTGGCTTGTAATCTGCACTGTGCACCCAGTAACACAATTCCTTTTAAGTAAAGCCTGTGCAACCATGAGGCATCTTAAACTTGTTATTGGGTTGGTTTTGTTCTTGTTTTTCACCCCAGAATTTTATAGGAAACAAAAGAAAGAAAAGATAGAAAAAATTCTACATAGTATCAGACCCTAATTCCTGCCTGTAATTAATTCTAAATCCATTCTCTGATTCCCTCATATATGGTCATGCCAGCCCTAGATGCTTAGCTCTGGAGAGATCTTGCCCTGTCAATGTGGGAGGCCTTGTCTATGTTTGCCCTCAGGCCCCTCAGACCACTCCTTTTTGAGTCTCAGGGCTATTCCCTTAATCTGACCAGGAAGGAAGTAAGAAGAATAGAATAGTCTGAGGTCAAGGTCACACTCCTTGACAAATAGGGTCTTTTCTAAGGACCAAAGTTATCTTGTTGTCATTCTTTGTTCAAAGTAGCACTGGACTCCTTTGTACTTTTACCCTTTTTAGCACAAGGTAATCACTAAATTGGTATTGATTTCTCAATAATCTCCTTTGCAACCCTAAGGAAAGACAGTACAGTCATTCCCTTCCACTGTGTTATACTCAAATACTAACATCCTGAGTTGATCTTCTTATGTTTACTCTCCCTCCCTACATATGTATTTCTCTAGTCATTTGAGTTGCTTTTCTCTCAAATTTTATTTCTGCATCACGTATGTGACAGGGTCTTGGGGAGCACAAGCTCCCCAGTACTGTTTTCCAGTTGCTGCTAAAACCTGATTTGAGTTCTGAATTCAATTTTGGATTTTTGTTTGCTTGTTTTTAAATGACTCATTTTTTTCTCACCTACTAGCAACTCTTTCCTCTTAAATACAGCTGTAACAAGAAGATCACTTTAGACTTCATAGCATTACCAAAATCAACATATATTCATTAGATTAGGAAAATCATGTCATCTCAAGCATCATGTATCAAGTATCATGGAATGTATCAAATATTAAAAACACCTTTCCTATATAGTATATCAATCCCTCTGATTCAGACAGTATACAAAATTATAGGACTTGCCACAGATACAAAAAGATATTACACCCCAACGTCTAGGATCCTGTGTTGTACTTTTTGCAGATGGCTGTGAGAGATCAGAATTACTGTTAGGATTACTAGAGTGAGGGTAGAGTGAGAGAGCAGACTCCCCTAAAAATTAAGATGCCACAACAGCCACAGAAGGAATTGCTAGAAGGAGCCCTGTAGATCTGCCATTAGTCTCTCTTCTCTTGTCTTCTTCCCAATATTCATTTATAAAACCTTGCTTTCATGTGCTTATTCAATCCGTAGCCCACAGGTGCTTGAGTGCGTGACTACAGAGTGTGGTCAAAACCCAGATGTCCTAGAAGCCCTTAGCCTATGTAAAATAAGACAAAAGCTCACCTCTCTGAACCAGGAGATGCAAGGACAGAATCTAAATTTCCAGTGGGGGAGAAATAGAGGGAGGAAAGAAACTCTCAGGCAAATCCTACCCCTACTTCAAACTTAAGTATAAAAACTCCTTTCTCCAAAAAGTCTTCCTTGTGTTCCATGACTTTCTCATTTTCTCAGTTATTAAGTACCAAAGATACAGCATGATATAGACTGGTGGTTCTCAAACTTTTTGGTCTCAAGACCCCTTTACACTCTTAAAAATTATTGAAGACCTTCTCCCCAAAATCTTTTTTATGTGGGTTATAGCTATCAATATTCACCATATTAAAATTTTAAATGTCTTAGTATTATTATAAAAAATGGTTTTGACCTCATAGGCTCCATGAAAAGGTCTCACACAGAGGAGATCCTGCAGTCAGGCTATTAAAATAGTTACCGAAAAGTAGTGAGGGCACAAATTAGGACAGTAGCAATGTGAGAGGAAAAAATGTGGAAGAAGTTATGGAGGTAGATGCCTGCCATAAGATCTGGCAAGTGATTAGATGTGGGAGGTGAATGGGGGAGAAGAAGCAAAGATGCTTCCAGAATTTCAAGCCTGAGTACTTTGTTTTCCAGCAGGGGCTTTTTTGCACCCAAATTGTCTCCTAGTCTATGGCCAACATCCTGCCTGGCACAGCAAATAGTCAAGAAAGTAAAAACTCCCAAGTTATGGTTAAATGGGGGCAGAACAAACATAAGAAAGGATAGAATGATAAAAATGGTATATGGGTTGGCAGCTGAAGTAAGAGGTTTTAACCAGGTACAACGAATGGTTGCCCACAGAGAATGATTTGAAGGGTGCCAAAAGTGTGACAAGTCTTCAAACACAGGCTGGATGACCACTTTGGGAAGCTGCTGTGGGTGGGCTTTTCAATAAAGAATATGTCTTAGGAGCTAACTGAAGGAAAGAATATCAAAAAAAGGAACAAGTCAACATTGCCCAGTTCTGCAGAGAGGTCAGGGAAGGTGAAGACCAAGAAGAGGTGACCAGATTTGCCAATGAATAAGTTTTCAAAAGAAGAAATCCAAGCTTTTAATAACCAGCTGAAAAAAATGCTCTAAATCACTCATAATTAGAAAAATGCAAACCAAACCACTCTGAGGTTCTTCCTTAAACTGATCAGTTTGGCAAAGAAGACCAAAAAAAAAGGGAAAATAACAATTGTTGTAGGGGCTGTGGAAAAACAGGCCCAATAATGGATTACTGGTAAAAGCCATTCAGGAAAGCAATTTGGAACGTGGCACAGAACTTGAAGAGACCAGCATCAGCCTAATACTGAGGAGAGAAGCCAGATTTTAGAGGTTGGTGGTAAGGAGTGGTAAGGAGATAAAAGCAGTGAAAACAGAAGTCTTTCTTCCCTAAATAATGATGGTGGTAAAAATAATGTGACCCATTTATATAGTATTTAAAGGTTTATGAAAGAGTTTCCATAGGTCATCTCATTTATCTTTACAATAGACCTGTCAAGTAAGTACCATAGCTATTTTCGTCCCCATTTTACTGATGAGGGAAATGAGGCTTGGGGAAATCGAGTGACTTGACCAGGTTTACAAAGCAGACTTAGGTCTTGCAAATTACAAAGGGGGTGAAACGTGTATTGTCCTTAATAGTGCTAATCTCTCCATCTCTATTAGTACTGCTCATGGGCAGTCATTACTGCCTCAACATCCAAAAAGTACCTGTAGAGCTGAGGAGTACAAGAAAAGAGCCTCCAGCCTGGCACCAGGCTATGTGATGAGGGAATTTCTGGGGATGCTGAGTTGGCAAAGTACTCGCTGCCTGAGGGCATCTAAACTGGAGAAATAGAGATACTCTGAAACTGAGGGCTCCTAGGGTCCAAAGGAAGAATTCATCTGTAGATGAGGTCTTTTTAATTAAGGAGATAATCATCTCTTGACTATCCAGTGGAAAGAGCACTAGCTTTCATTCCTCGATTTATAAATGGTCAAAAGACATGAATAGGCAGTTTTCAAAAGAAGAAATCCAAGCTATTAATAACCAGCTGAAAAAAATGCTCTAAATCACTCATAATTAGAAAAATGCAAACTAAGCTACTCAGAGGTACCCCCCCCTTACACTGATCAGTTTGGCAAAGAAGACCAAAAAAAAAGGGAAAATAACAATTGTTGGAGGGGCTGTGGGAAAACAGGCCCAATAATGGATTGCTGGTAAAAGCCATTCAGGAAAGCAATTTGGAATGTGGCACAGAAAGTCACTAAACTATGTACAACCCAGCAATATCACTACCAGTCTTGTGCTCCCAAAGAGACCACAGAAAATATGCAAAAATATTTATAGCAGCTTTTTTTTAAAACTTACTATAAAAAACTGGAAATGAAGGGGCTGCCCATTTAAATCATAAAGAAAAAAGTTTTGAAAAACCTGAGAACTGTGATCAATGTGATGACCAATCAGGATTATAGAAGACTGATATTGAAGCTACTTGGCTCATGACAGAAAGGTGATGAACTCAAGATAAGAAATGAGACATACATTTCCTCTGTAGGAAAGAGTTTTGCTTAAATATATATACATGTATAATAATATACACATACTTTATGTACATATATAATATATACACATTTGTGTGTATACATATACACATATAATATATATGTCACTGGTCCCCTTTGAAAATAAGGACAAATGACAACAAGAATTTAATTTTTATTTTTTTTACAGTTGAGGGAAGAACAAGCAGATATAAGGAAGGATATCCCACCCTACCCCAAAAAAGAAAAGAAGGCCATTGAAACATTTTTGAATGCATTGAAGACAGAAGGCAAAAAAAAAAATCACATATAAGCAGGATACTCTTTCAAGTTGCATGTTGAACCGATTATATATTTTTAAAATAAAAGCAAGCTATATATAATAGGAATCTACAGTTTCATGTATAATTCTCTTTTTCTCTTCTACTATGTATATACAAACGCTCATTTTATTTAGCATTTTTTAAGTTTGAACTTTTAAAATTCTTTCCTTTTTTTTTTTTAGAAAGACAATTAGTAACCTTAAAGAGAGCACTTTCAGGCAAGTGGTGAGTTCTGAAGATAGTTTGCAAGGCATTGGGGAGTGAACAGGAGATAAGGAAATGAGACCCAGAACTTCAACTGTGAAAAGGTAGTTTGAGTGGATAGTAGAGTTTAAATCTTTAATCAGTCTGAAGGATTATAGAATTGGGACTATTGGATGAAGGCACATGACACAGGAAACTTCTTGTGACGGCTGAAAGAATTGGTCGCATGTCTGGACTTCTTTTTAGAGCAGACCTGCACAACATCCAGTCCACCAAAGGATTTCAGGGGCTGTGAAAAATGTAGGGTTGCACTGTGCACTCTCTCCTGTTTGTCCCGCGATCCAAGGCAACCAACCATCATCAGTCTGTCTCTAGTCTAAGCCATCTGTGTTCTGAAAGAGTTTAGCCTTTTTTAATTTTGGTTCCTACTTGCTGTCAAGTTGTGCAGGTCTTGGTCAGAGGATCCTCGAGAGGGATTTCGAGGTATGGGAGAAGAAGGAACTCAAAAGAGATGATTTCCTCTCAGTTAGCAGAGTCAACTGCTCAATTAGTCAATATTTTTCTAAAGGATGATAATAATAATAGCAACTAGAATTTTTATAATGCTTTAAAGTTTGCAAAGCACTTGACAAATATTGTCTCATTTGATCCTCACAACAACTTTGGGAGGTAGATGCTATTATTTGCCCCATTTTATAGATGAGGAAACTTAGGCAAAAAGGAGGCGAGTGACTTGTCCAGGGTCGTGCAATTAGTCAGTGTCTAAGGCAGGATTTTATACCCACTTTGCAGATGAGGACACTCAGAAAAGGGAAATGGTTTGCTCAAGGCTGCAAAATAGCTATTAGGGCCTGAAAGCTTCCAGGGATGAAATGCATATTGATCTTAACAGTAACAGGCTCCCCTCCTCCCACAGTGTTAAGCAGGCAGGTAGGGCAATGGAGAGATCAGAGGATCTGGAGTCAGAAAGACCTGAGCTCAAATCTACCCCAAACACTTACTGTGTTACCCTGGGCAAGTCACTTTTACTCTGTCTGCCTCAGTTTCTTCATTTGTAAAATGGGCATAATAATAGCATTTACCTCTCAGGGTTGATATGAGGTTTAAATGAGATGAACTCTTTGTAAAGTGCCTGGCACATAATAGGCGCTTTATTGTTTGTTTCCTTCCTTTTGCTTATTATATGTTTTGTATTTTTTGTCAATGTGTAGATCTACAATATATTGTATATATATGATTAAAAAATTATATTGTATTGTTTTTGTTTATTACATGCTTGTTTCCTTCTCTCCCCTTCTCTTTGCTTAATTTCATATATTTAAATATATAGCAAAGTAAATTAGAACAGCGCTAATGAAGGCTCCGTCTTAGATTTAACTTAATTGAACCAGCATCATATCCTCAGTATAAATCCTCAATGCCACACACCCAACAAGGGCTTCATAAAAGATGAAAAACAGCATACTCCACACTCTCAGAAGAGAATACTTTATGATTTGAGTTTTGATTTTTGAATACTGGGTTAATTAAAAATATATATGCAGAACCAGGGGTAACCCAGATCCCCTGGGCATAACCCAAAGTGGGGTTCGACAAAGAATGCCAGAATCATCTCTGATGAATGAAGGAAATTTTACTCTGCTGAAAAAGATTAAAGCAGTTATCACAGAGAGGTCAGGCAGGGTTCACCAGTGTAAGATGTTCCTGTGAATTATGAGAATGCTTCTGTGTCTACTTTCAAGTTTGAGACTTGTACCAGGTGGTGGCTGCTGCTTTTAATGACAGTACATGTTCCAGCAAGCCTGAGGAGGCCTCTCTCCTTCCCTCCTCTCTCTCCCTAAAAATGCAGCCGCAGGCCAAGGCATGGAGACACATGGGTCATTTTTACTTTCCTCCAACACATCCATCACCCATCCTGGCAACCTTTGTAAAGAATATGTACCTTGCATTGTGGGTAAGTTAGATTATTGCCATTATTAGCCTTCCCATTATGTATTGGTACTCCACTGAATCTCTCCTCTGAATATCTCATCCATATGACCATTCAAAGTTACTGATTACAACCCATCCAGGTCTTGCTATCCTGGGTGAGTCTCGTGTATGATTTTTCACTGCAAATCACTTAAACTTTAAGGTCTCCAGACAACTCTTGAAGGCTATAATGAGAAATGAGAAATAATGAGAGTAATGAGAAAGAGGCCAAGCTGCCCTGGTAGATGTTAAACTATTATGTTAAACTATTCCAAAGACATCTCAAAATCAACATGTCTAAAATAATGTTCATTATATTACTCCCTCCCAAAAAAATCCCACCCCTCTTCCCAACCTCTCTTATTCCTATAGAAAGTACCGTCAAACTTCTAGCCACCTAGGCCCACAATCTCAGGATCAATTCCTTGCCCAACTCACCCAACTTTCCATTCAGTTGCCAAATCTTGTGGATGGTACCTCCACAACATTCTGGAATTCATCTACTCCTTGTACTCACATGGCCACTACCCTAGGTAAGGACCAAGTTTTCCACAAAAGGGCCACTCAATGGGCTAAAGGGCTTCTTCTAGTTCTCTTGATATCTTGCCTGTAGCAATGGAGTAAATAGACCGGTGATTATTTCCAACTTTTGCCACCTAACTAATCCAACTTCTTCTAAGCTGTAGACCAAAACGAGTCAAAACATCTCCAAGCAATAATACTAAACTGCCCAGGTCAGCCTCCTCAAATGGAACTGCCATTGTATGTGCCACAGGGTTTCCTGTGCATGCAAAGACTCCCAGGATCTATCAATGACCCATGGGAGAAAACATAAAACTGAGTCTCTGGTTTTTAACCTGGATAAATTGTCATCAAGCCCCATGAAAGAATATCCAAAGATTTGGGGAGGAGAGTTTGGTATAGTAGTAAGAATGTTGGATTTGAAATCAAGTAGATTTGGGTTTGAATCCGTGCTTCAACACTTACTTTGGGACTACCAGCCAGTCACTGTAGCCTTGTTGATAAAATGGAAATGATAATAATACAATACTTGATTCTGTGGTTATTGCTAAAAAAAAAAAAAGCACTATGTAAACATGAGCTAATATTTATTTTGAAGTGAGGGCATAAGGAGTGAATTGGAGGGGTCCTCAACTATCTCACCAAATTAGAGTAGCTGACATGTCCCTCTACACATCCAAGGTCAGGGGATCTTAATCTTTTTTCATTATTATTATTAACTCCTTTGGCAATCTGACAAAGCTTTGGTCCCTTCAGAGATGAATGTTTTTAAATGAACAAAATAAAATACTTAATACATATTATACATATAATACAAAAATAAAATTACAAAGGTAATCAATTCTACTAAAATATAGTTACTGGGGGGGTTGGGGTGATGGTTGTGCTCTACTGCTGACCTTCAATTTCCTCCAGAGTCACTGCCCATTACTGAAGATCCATAACGTCAAGGAAGTTCTTCGTCAGAGTAATTGGAAGATGAATGGGGACAAGAAGTTTCTGGGGGAGTTCATCACTCCAGTCAACAGGGCCAATGTGCCTGCCAACACTGAAGTGGTACGTGGAGGCCCTGCTATCTACCTTGACTTTGTTCATCAGAAATTGGACGTAAAACTTGTTGTAGCTGCTCAGAACTGCTACAAAGTGGCCAACGGTGCATTTACTGGGGAGATCAGCCCTGCCATTATTAAGGACTGTGGGGCCAACTGGGTGATCCTAGGACATTCTGAAAGAAAACATATCTTTGGGGAGTCAGATGAGCTCATTGAGCAGAAGGGAGCCCATGCTTTGTCAGAAGGCCTAGGAGTGTTTGCCTGCATTGATGAGAAGTTGGATGAAGGGGAAGCTGGAATCACTGAGAAGGTTGTTTTTGACCAAACCAAGGCCATTGCAGATAATGTGAAGGAGGCTCTGTGACCAGGCAAACTGTAAGGATCTGGCCGGCCAGCCTGATGTGGATGGCTTTCAGGTGGGTGGAGCTTCCCTTTAAGCCTGAATTCCTGGACATCATCTAAGCCAAAAACTGAGCCCTTCATGTGGCCCTCTGACCCCCTTACATGCAGAGGTAGGACAAAGCTACACACGTCTGGTTTACCCCTCCCCCTCCCATGTTATTGTGATGCTGATTCCCCTCCCCACATGGTCCAATTCAAGCTACACCTTCCTCCACCATGTGGATCAGTGGTTCTCAACCTGTGGGTCACAACCCCTTTGAGGGTCAAACGACCCTTTCACCGGGGTCACAGGGGTTACCTAAGACCAGCAGAAAACACATATTTCCAATGGTCTTAGAAACCGAGACACCACTCCTCTATTGGTCTCCAGGCAAGTCCGCCCACATGCAGATACACCATCATACGAGTATTAAAGGGTCACAGCATTAGGAAGGTTGAGAACCACTGGTGTAGATCGTGCACCCCAGTTCTCAGCTCCTCAGCCCTTCCTCCAGTGGACCAGACCTTTCTCCATTTATTGTAAATTTGAAGGAAAAAAAATAAAAAAATATATAGTTATTGGGTTGATCTGTTTGGCATTAATATGGTAAGCCTCCTAGGCCAGGGTTGACTAAAGGGCATACTGGTCAATGTTAGAAATGGTCAAAGCTTCTGAACTAATCAATGAGGACTTGGTCTCATGAGTAGTCCCTACATTTCCAGACTGGCTAAGATAGGGAGACTCAGTCTTTAATTTAAAAAAAGTCTAAATGTCTAATATTAATGGGAAGCACACCAGTGGGGGCTCATAAGTAACAAAACTAGAAACCCACACCTTCAATTACTCCTAAAAGCCTGATGAGTAGTTGTCCTCTTTTTTCTGGGGATCCCAACCTGTGCCTACAGAGCACCTCAACCTTCCTAATGCTGCCACCCTTTAATACTTGTATATGGGTGCATCTGCATGTGGGCGGACCCGCCTGGAGACCAATAGAGGAGTGGTGTCTCTGTTTCTAAGACCATAGGAAATATGTGTTTTCTGATGGTCTTAGGCAACCCCTGTAGCCCCTGTGAAAGGGTTGTTCAACCCCCAAAAGGGTCGCCACTCACAGGTTGAGAACCACTGCTACAGAGGAATTTAGTACTAGTCCCTAGTAGGATATCATTTTTCTTAAACTATAGCACCTAAAACTGAACACAATTCAGATGTGGCCTGACTAGGAATGAGTACAGAGGACAGTTACCTCCTTTCTGGAAGCTATGTTTCTCTTAATATAACACAATATCACATTAACATTTTTTGGCTGCTGTTATCATTTCAGTCATGTCTTACTCTTTATGACCCCATTTGGGATTTTCTTGGCCAAGATACTGGAATGGTTTACCATTTCCTTCTCCAGCTCATTTTACAGATGAAGAAACTGAAGCAAACAGTTAAGTGACTTGCCCAGGATCATACAGCTAATGAGTGTCTCAGGCTGGATTTGAACTCACAAAGATTAGTGTTCCTAACTCCAGGCCTGAGACTCTATCCATTGTGCCACCTAACCGCCCTACTCTATCATACTGCTGACCAATATTGAATGCCCAGATATTTTCTTTCAGTGAGCTTTTGTACTTCCTTTTTGGCTTGGCCAATTTTGCTTTAAAAAGCAGTTCTCGTCAGTGAATTTTTGTATATCTTTTTCCATTTGGTCAACTCTGCTTTTTAAGGTGTTATTTTCTTCTGTATTTTTTTGTGTCTCTTTTACCAAGCTGTTGATTTGTTTTTCATTATTTGAATTGTTCCAAGAATTCTTTTTTTGTGTGTGTCTGATACCAATTCACATTTCTCTTTGAGGATACAGCTATTTTGACTTTGTTGTCTTCTGTGTTTTGATCTTTCCCATCACCATAATAATTTTCTGTGGTCAAGTGGGGTTTTCTGTTGTTGTTGTTGTTTGATCATTTTTCTAGCCTATTTCTTGACTTTTAATTTTATGTTAAAGTTGGGTTCTGCTTCAGGTTTTTCATGCTATTGTTTTCAAAGCTAGTTTGGGGGTGGGGAGGGGAGTCTATAAGTTTTCAATTCTTCCAAGGTCCAATTGTCTGATGCCTCTGACCAGTTGCGGGCTGAGAACTCCAGAAGCTGCTGCTGCGAAGTCAGTTTCCCTCAAAACCTGCTGCTGACTTGTCAAGGTTTGGCCTAAACTGGGCTGTGCTCCACTCTTCACCTTGGTATAACAGACCTTTCCTAATGCCCTTCTAAGTTGTGTTGGACTAGAAAATTATTTTACCCCACCCCTTTGTTAGTTCTGCTTCTTCAGAATTTGTTTAGAGACATTGTTTTAAGGTTGTATATAGGGGAATTTGGGAGAGCTCCTTTGCTCCATCATCTTGACTCTGCCCCTAAGAAGCCAGATATTTTTAAAACAATCTAACCCCATGCCATAATTGTTCACAATTTTTTAATTCAAGTGTAAGATATTACATTTATTCCTATTAAATTTTATCTTATCGGATTCAATCCAATGCTCTAGTCTGTCAAGATTGTGGTTTGTAAGCCCTTAGAGGGTTTATGATGATGATCCAAGGAGTTCTAGCTAAAAATTCTTTAATGGTACCTAAAGTAGTAAATAATTGTTTATGAATACTATCAATAATATATTAAATTTCCCTGGAGAGTCACAGCACATCTTTTTGTTGTTATTCAGATGGGTCTGAGTAACCAACAGCATTGGAAATCACTGATTTAAGGCATTAGGAGATAGGAAGGTACATTCAGGGATGTAAAAATATAACAAAGACTTTTTTTTTTAATCCTTTGCATACCTGATGGCTTGTATATGGCAAATGTTTAATCAGTGTTGGTTGGATTGAATCATATTGGGGGAAAAAGAAACATTGCTCAAGTCTAAGATGTAGGAGAGATTAGGTTTGGGATGAATTTCAAACACTAGAGCGAACGGTCTCCTAATACTATCTTAGGTAGACAGTGAGGAATGAATGTCAGACTTTTCATTGTAAAATCTTTATCAACTGAAAGTGAAGTGAAGATGATCTACTCCTTTTGAAAACTATTTTGTTGAAAGCCTTGTCATTGTTTAGTTGTTTTTCCAGTTGTGTCCAACTCTTGGTGACCCCATTTGTGGTTTTCTCGGCAAAGATACTGATGTGGTTTGCCGTTTCCTTCTCCAGTTCATTTTACAGATGGGGAAATTGAGGCAAACAGGGTGAAGTGACTTGCCACACAATTAGTAAGTGTCTGAGACTGCATTTAAAATCAGGTCTTTGTGATTTCAGGCCAGGCACTCTATTCACTGGGCCAGCTAACTGCCCTTTACTGAAAGCCTACTTACTGCACATAAAGCTCTCCAATCTAGCTTTCTACAACAAGTTCCCAGGATTCCATCTCATGAACCCTATGTTCCTTCCATCCAAACTAGACTACTTTCTGTTCTTCTTCAGGGCTCTCAGCTTGAGTATCCCTCCTTACATTCTGATTTAGCCAGTTGTTAGTATGTTTCTTTCCTCCCTGAAAATTGTTTTATTTTCTATTTACTCATCCATGAACATATCATTTCCACAGTCAAATGTAAATTCCTTCAGAGCTTTCATGTAACAATATTAGTAATAATAATAATTAGCATTTCTATAGTGCTTTAAGGCTTTCAAAAAGCATTATATAAGTTGTCGTATTTGGTCCTCACAACAAACTAAGAAGGGGGTTCTAATACCATCTTCATTTCACAGGAAATTTCAAGGAAATTCAGGCAGTAGACAAATTAAGGGACTCTCCCCCAAGTCACATAGCTAGTAAGTAACTGAGGTCAGATTTGAACTCGTCTTCCTAGTTCAAAGTCCAGAACTCCATCTAGGACCACCATCTAGGGTTTGGATCTAGAAGAGCATCATATATAAAATAAATATTTGTTGAAATGAACAGAAGTTGTTGGGTCATAGAAATATAGAGAGAGCTTGTAGAGACCCCAGAGGACACTTAATACAATCTCTCCATTTTATAGATGAAGAAATGGAGGCCTAGGGAGGTTAAATGATTTCCCCAAAGTCACAGAAACAGGATTTAAACCAGACCTGTACAACTCTGCAGTAGGTAGGGGCTAAAATTAAAATTGGCTAAACTTCTTTGTATTACAGTGTTTTAGCAGCTCACTTTCCAAGTAAAGGTGTAATAATTATTTAACTATTTCTGTAAATAAACCAAATCTTTCAAAAAGGGAAATTTCAATTAATATTAATCAATTGCACTCATTACTTAAGATTTTTATTTATCATGAAAACACGCCTCTGAGACTAGAGACAGACTGACGATGGTTGGTTGTCATGTGACAAATAGGAGAGAATGTGCTGTAGCAACCCACCCTCCAAGTTACATGATGTGCACAATAGTGATTAGTGGAAGGCAGGTTAAGTGGGGCATGGACAAAGCACTCATTACATTTTTACTTCCTTTTACATCCTCTACATTTTTCGAGGGCTACCCAAAATTCTTTGGAACACCATGCGCCGTCCACAGGCTGTATGCTGTGCAGACACAAACTGAGATGTCTCTGACCCCCACAACCAGTTCACTTTTCCGTGGTGTTGTTTTATAACCTCTTTCTAGGAAGACAAACAGACCTAGAAAACTCAAATGTGACCAGAAACCTGCTGTTCTTCCTCCCTGGTCATCTGCATCTTACCTGTGATGATAAGAGGATTCTGGGAGTGCCTGGAGTGATGGCAACCCCCAGTCTTCTACCTCTTAGCCTTCCTGGGATGCTCCATACTCCACTAGAGTGGGGGAAGAAGAAGGGAAAGCAAGGGAGGGCACGCCCATGAAATAATGCCTTGACAGAGCTCAGTAGCTATTCCCCTGGGGTTCAATTAGACCTATCAGTTTCCCTCCTGCAAATGGACCTATGTGATTTTTTCTCAGTTCTACCCAATTGGATGAGGAAAATGCCTGATTCGCAATTCCAAGAGCATTTGGTGTATGTAACCCTGAAGTTGCTGTTTCCTGGGGAATGTAAACAACTTAGGCACGGTGAGAAAACAGCATGAAAATTTTAAAAGGACAACTCACCATGACTGCAGGGAGACAGTGTCTAAGGCCAAGAAATGGGGGTTGGTTGACGTGGGCTGTCCCTCCCATAGCCCCAATCTCAAGTCATGTCAGAGCAAAGGCTGCCTCTGGGGCCCTTGGCCAGAGTTCAGGGGAGGCTTGCTTGAAATGGGCCCAAGGAGGGGGCCTCCGGGTGCGTGGCAGAACAGAGGGACACTCAGCGTCTGCCCCTGCAAGCAATTTTCCTGAGTAACGCTGCCCACTAATTGGCAGGCTATGGGCAAGATAATGAATACTCCACATTTTTTGGCTGCCCAGGCATAGTTTGAAACAAAGTTACCGTTTTATTCTGCAAAACCACACTCTTCATGTCTGGGTGCCTTCATCTTGTAATATGGCATGAAGAGATTCCGACTGACGATGTGTCACAAGCTAGAGAATGCCTGTCCCTTTGAAATTAGCCTTATTCCCTTCCTGGACTTACCTTAATTTTCTCTCTAGGCATCATTACTGATCTAGGTTGATGAGCTTTTCTTTTAAGATGAGTTCATCTTTTCATTCATTCATACAACAAATGTACAATTGGGGGCACAAAAATAGTATAGGACAGGACCCCAGCCTTCAAGCTGCTTACACACTTGTCAAAGAGATAGGATATAAGCTGGAAAAACATTTGTGCCAGATATGGTGGCACATACCATTTGTCCCTGTTTCTGGGGACACTGAGATTGATGGATCTCTTGAGTCTCAGAGATATGAGTTACAAAAAGGCTAAGGTCAATCTGGTATCTTCACTAAGTCCAATATGATGAGTCCCCAACTCCTCCCCAGCACAGGGCTCCCAGACTGCCTAAAGAGGGATGAATTAGCCTAGGTCAGAAAAATGGGGCATGTTAAAGTTTCTGTTATCAATTAGTATTTGAATGGGCCTGTGAGTGACTTTTTACATCCAGCCTGGGTGAAATAGGAAGGTCCAGTCTAAAAAAACTATAAAAAAGGAAAGATACTTGAAGGTTGCAGGTAAGTGGTACAAAAGAGAGTTCACTGGGCAGGCAAGGCATTCAGTTCTGCCTCAGACATTAACTAGCTCTGTGAGCATGAGCAAAATCACTTAACTTTTCTAGATAGAGGATCTTAACCTGGGATCTAATACACACATGTATGTATGTATGTATGTATATACACACACTTGTAAATATATATCTACATACAGGTATATATACATAGATACATGTATATTGCTGTGTTTATGTGTATATGTATATACCTATATTTTATATAGGCCTGAGTCTATCTTTCAATATACTTTAGTTCCTTTGTAACCTTATGCATTCTATTTTTTGTACTCATAAGCATTTATAAGCTTTACCAAAAGCATTTATAGAAAAAAGTTAAGACCTCTGGTGTTTGGGGCTCAGTTTCTCATCCACAGAGTAGGTGGACTGCCTTCTAAGGTGCCTTCCTCTCTCAATCTATGATCCCAAGACTTGTATGAGGAGAGCCCGGCAGAACTAGAACTATACACAGAAAAGACATCTACACTGAAAAACACCAATCATAACTTTAAAGGACTGATTATGAAACATCTCTCCCCAGCTAACTCTCAGAAGGAAGTTAGTAAACCATAGATAGAAAACAAAATAGACATGACCAATGTGTTGATTTGTTGGGCCTACCTTTGTTCCTTTGTTTTATAGGAGAAGATAGATAATCATTGGAAAATTATGTCTAAAATGTTAAGAGATGGCACATCACCACGTGTGGCTGGTGCACAGTAGTAATCCTTGGTGCTGGAGGAGGCTGAGGCCAGTGGATCAATGGCTTGAATTTGGGAGTTCCAAGCTGCAGTAGGGCTAACATGCTGACCAGGTGTCCACAGGCACCAATCATGATGAATCCCTGAGATCAGGGGAAGGGGGAGCCACCAGGCTGACCAAGGAGGAAGAAAATGGACCAGGTCAGAAAGGAATGGGTCAAAACTTTCCCGCTGATCAGTAGTAGGGCTTGCGAGTGACCACTGCACTTCCATCATGGTTGAGAAAGGGAAACACAGTCAAAAACAAAAAGGGAGAAGGGGAGAGGAAGAGAGAGGAGATGAGAGAAGAGAGAAAGAGAGAGGACAGGATAGGAGAGGAAGAGAGGAAAGGAGAGAACAAGAGAGAAGAGAGAGAGAAGAGAAGTGAGAGGAGAAGAAGGGAAAGAAGGGAATGGAGAGGAGAGGTGAGGAAAAAAGAGGAGAGGAGAGGGAGGGGAGGTGAAGAAGAGAGAGGACAGGAGAGGAGAGAGAAGAGAAAGGGAAAGAAGAGGAGTGGAGAGGAACTGAGAAGAGAAAAGAACAAAACAGAAAGCAACATAACAAAATTTCCTCAATGTGTAAATGGAAATTTAAAAAAAAACAGAACATGGTGTAATTACAATGACCAACCTTAGCCCAATGGAAAGGTTAAGAAAAGACACCTTGTTCTCTTTGCAGAGTTAGAGAACTATGAATATAGACAATTACAGTACGTAGGTGGGATTGTTGGTTTTGCTGGATTCTGCTTATACTTTGTTATAAGACATGGCTCGCTGTGGCAGGGAAAAGAGCTATTTGGAAATGCAAAGTGATATAAAAAAATAAAGGATATCAATAAAAATTAAAAGTTAAAAATGGCTAAAAAGAAATCTACCCACCAACACACATGTTTTAGTTGCTTACTATGTGCCAGACACTGCGTTAAGCACTAGAGATACGAAGAAAGGCATCAGTCCCTTCCCTCAAGAAAAGTACATTCTAATGGAAGGGCATGTAGGAAATATATAGAGAAGATGGGAGATAATGTCACAGAGGAAGACAAGTAATTAATCCATCAACAAACATTTATTAAGAAACTACTTTGTGCCCGCTAGAGTTCTAGAAGCCGGGGATAACGAGTACAAAGAATGAAACAATTCTTTCTCTCAGGAAACTTACATTCCAATGGGGAAGACAAGTACATATATGAATACAGACAGCGTAAATATAAAATGAACAGATACAAATATATGCAAAGCAGTTGAATATAAAGTCATAAAGCCAGAGCACTTTGGGAGGGATAATACTAGCTGTCTAGAGAGGGGAAAGTTTGTGAAATCAAGGAAGGTTTCCTATAGAAGGTGATGTTTGAACAGCATCTCCCAGAAAGAGAGGAGTCTAGGAGGCCAGGAATAAGGACAGGACTGCATTCTAGGCATGTGGGGACTACAGAGATGGAATGTTGGGTGTGAAAAACAGAAAGCCAGGTTGACTGGATCTAGTGCCAATGAAATATTTACAACACCCACAATCACGATAAAGACCATGACTATAAGTACTGAATGATGTTCGATAGCAAAATATGCCAAACTCTCCAGATAGAGGATAGAACTGAAGGATTTATGTAGACACCATAAAACTGAATCCCAAAACCAGTAAGCTGAATCCATCATAGCACCAAAGATATTTAGAAGCCATAATAATGCTGAGAGCCACCACAGCCTTTAGCCTTCCCACAAACCAATATGCCTTCCCACTAACCAATATGAGATCAATATTTACTCACAAACCTCTCTGTCTCCTTAATGAACATCCTCTCCCCCCAGAGTCTGGCTACCTCTGAACCAGCTCCCTGTGGGCTCTGCTCCACCCTTCAGCAAATTCCCTCCATCACAGGCTCCATGTGATTACATTCAGCCTATCAGGGGGCAGAGTTTACTTTCAAAGCAGGACAAGTCTTCAAACTCCCCCCAGGTCTATTAAGGGGCAGGGAAGATCTTCAAATTCCCATTCCCATTACATTCAGCCCCAAGATCTTTCACATCGCTTACACAGCAAAAATACCTTAACAATAAATGAGAATTTAGGGATAACTGGTGGAAAAACTGGTGTCAACAGAACTTTGCAACAATATAACAGGGATAATAGAAAAACTTTGCACATAAAACAATAGTTTAGGGTGAGAGCTTGGGCACAAGCACCCCATTCTTCCCCCCTCAAATGAATGGGGCTCAAAATCTTGGGATAAAAGGCAAAGGTCTCTTCTCCAAAGCTACTTCAAGCTGAAATTGGATGTAGAGCTGTCCCTGCCCCAAGAGGTCCCATTCTAGAATTCAGGTCTTTAGCTGTCATCTGGAACTTGATTGATGCCAGGTCCAGAAGTGGCACATCATAGCCATGGACAGGGGATGACATCTGGCTTAAGTAATCAGGCATCTGCAGGTGAAAGGTACCAATCCTGCAGAAGACAAATCTCACAAACAAGTTTAACAGACAAAAAGTCAAAAAGAGACAAATATAGGGTCAGCCTATATTTCCAGAGGACTGCTGCTGCAAACAGCTTTTCAAGGTTCTGATTACACAGTATAGTGAACTCTCTGTTTATTCAGCAACAAATCAGAGCAAATCATTCACAGAAAATCATGTACAGCATTCAGAATGTTATAACTTCACAACTTATCACTAAAATGGCCACATAGTTTTCACCAAAGTGGTCACATAGTATTAAGCAAAAGATAACATTCATTTATCATATCACGATATGATATATCCATCTGCTACATCCATCAATAATGCAAGCCTCCTTAATTGACACATAGTACAAAGGTCAAAGTCCTCCACCCATGGGGTGCAATCAAGTTACAATATCATCAGTCACTCCTCCATACCCTCTTAAGGGGTAGTGGAAAGTACAAAAGCTATCCACCCCTAAATCACAAATAAGTTACAATCTCATCTGTCAGCATTAAATACCCAAGGAGAGGTCTTTTCATCTTGACTCAAGGAAGGCTCTCAGCTTCCTCTTCCATAATCCCAACTCCTGCCTGAATCCAATAAACTGTCACCTGAGTTAAAAGACAAGCAGCTCCCAGTTCCTTGTCCAGTTCCCATTCCATATTGAAGCTCACAGTGTCCAGTATACCTCAAGTCCTTCACAGTTTCTGTTCCTGGGAAGACAAGGCTTAACAAAGCCACAATAACATTCATCAACATTGCCAGCACCCTTATCAAAATCACTTTCTGCCCGTGAAATCAACATAGACCCCAGACAAACCAAGTGCCAATACCACAGTCATGCTTCCTCTGGCAGCTCCAGCTGGCCCTTGAAAGTCTTTGGCAGCTCCAGCTGGTTCTCAGAAGCTCTCAGCAGAAGTTTCAGGTGGCTCTCAGAAGAAGCTCTGCCACCATAAGTTCCATTCTCAAAATCAAAATCACTCTCTACAGCCTGGGCCTCTCCTCTTTAGCTTCCATGTGGCTTGCTCCAAGAATTTCTGACTTTCCAGCTTGTGCCTTTCCTTATATAAGATATTAGCTCCTCCTTGTTCCAGCCCCTTCCTGTTACACCAGGAAGTCCATCCCACTGTGGGATACACAAGTTCTGGTTCCCAATACTTGATACAGTCATGAGCTTGGAACTAAGTGCTAAACACTGTTAACTTACCAATACAAGGGGATCTTCAAATTCCATTACTATTACACTGGGGCATTCAGGGAAGACTTCCTGGAGGAGGTGAAACCTGATCCCTATATGTATGAATGGAGAAAAAGAATGTCCAAATTACCTGCAACCTGGGGTAGGGGAACAGGCCCATCCCATAGCCCAAGTCACAGTCATCATGAAAAGCATTCACACTCTGAGAGTCAGAACAAGGACTTACTAGCCTCTGAGAGGAACATAGAGATCAATGTGTTTTATAAATAGCTGTTATTTAGCCACTGTATATTTTCAGCATTAGCTGCATTTTCCAGTTTGCATATTCAGTAGCTGAAAAAAATTACTCAAGGCTTCAGTATTCACAAGAATGGGCCACTGAAGCCTTGCATTCAAACATTCCCTTCTGCAACAGGGACCCAGCCAGCCACAGGCAGCATCTTGACAGAGTAACCAATTCTACCAGTGCAGCATCCTGTTAATTAATTGATCCTTGAGAGAAGAAAAACAGAAGAGCAGGATAAAAGTATCAAGATTGTACATCCGACTGTCATCTCCCATTTACATAGCATTTTAAGGCTCCACACATCTTATATGATCCTCCTGACAAGCCTCTGAAATAAGAGCTATTATCATCTCTGTTTTGTAGAAGAAGGACCTGAGGGTTCAGAGAAATTAAGTCATCCGAGCTCAGTCACACTCTTTTGTTTGGATCTGTTTGATAGTATCTTGATTTCTCATGAAGTCATTTGCTTCCATTTGCTCCACTCCAATTTTGACAGAATTATTCTCTTCAGAGTGCTTTTGAGATTCTTTCTCCATCTGGCAAAGGCGACTTTTTAA
>CM053580.1:328450737-328466869 GCA_028627135.1 Pseudochirops cupreus | reverse complement strand
TTCGCAATTTCCACTGACCTAGTACTGAACGCTGCTTGCAGCTGCTGCTAATCCGCTCACCAGAGAGGCTCCTCTGCTCCTCCCGTCCAGCCGCCCCCGGGGCACAGCCGCAGCTTCAGGCCAGGCTGGTTTTGGTTCGCAGTGCTGATATGGTTCCTCGTAGCTGAGCTGACTTTAGTGGGAAGTATCTTTGTGTGCGTTTTAGAGTTCTAGGATTGGTTTAGAGTCCTAGTTTATGGGTATTTTGGGGTGGCTATGTGAGAGCTGCAATATGTTGCTGCTGCTACTCCACCATCTTGGCTCCGCCCCCCATAATAGAATGTTTAAGTTTTTTTGGGCTTTTTTTTTTTGCTTTTTGGAGGAAGAAGGCTGGGCAATTGGGGTTGTGACTTGCCCAAGGTCACATGGCTAGTTTTGTGCTGAGTGTCTAAGGCAGATTTGAACTCAGGTCCTCCTAACTCCAGGGCAGGTGCTCTATTCACTGTGCCACCTATCCTCCCCTAAGATGTTTAAATTTCTAATAGCAAGCATATATAGAAATATATGAAACATTAAATATATAAAATATATAATTATAAATAGATTGTATATTTATAAACACCTCCCTCAAAGTTCTTGGGGAGCAGGGTCTTCATTAATTTTGAAGAGTGTAAAAGGGTCCTGAGATAAAAGTTGGAGAACCGCCAGTCTATACACTGTTTACTTGTCCAAGAAAAGGAACAATCAGGGTTAGACGAGATACTCAGAAGTAGAAGTGAGCCTTAAACTGGTCCCTAACAGATTAAGACTATTCGTCTAGAGCCTAGACTAAGGTTTCTTAACCTCTCCCATTTGATAGTCTGATACAGCCTATGGACCCCTCAGAATGATGTTTTTAAATGCATGAAGTAACAAGATTACAAAGGTAACTGTTGAACATCACTTAACAAAATATATAAAACAAATTCGTGGACCTCAGGTTAAGAACCCCTGGCCTAAATGGTGAAAAGGGGAGAGGGCATTCCAGATGAGAGGAAGTCATTGTTAAGAGGCCCTGGGAAATGGTGGGAGACAAAGTTGGTAGTGGAGGGATTGGGGCAGGATTGTAGAAGGTCTTGAAGGGTCTCTGATAGTTTGGAATTTGAGGTGTTGTGGAAGTCTTGATCGTTTTGCTTTTGTTTTTGAGAGTGGCATTTTAGGAAAATTAATTTGTTAGTAATAAGCAAAAAGGATTGGTATAGGGGGGCCAGAGGGCCACATGAAATCCAAAAAAAAAGGTCAGTGCCATACATCAGACACAAGTGATTAGGGCCTTACTTACTTTGGCAACAACTAGAATTGAAATGATAGGGGTGGCTAGGTGGTGTAGTGGTTAGAGCACTGACCCTGGGAGTTAGAAGAACTTGAGTTCGAACCAACTTCAGAAACTTACTAGCTGTGTGATTGATCCTGGGTAATTCACTTAACCCCGATTGCCTCCCCCAAAATTAAAAGTTGAAAGGATAGTACAAGCAGGAGACATTTGGTCTGGATCTGTGATTTTATTGCTGTGAAGACTTTTCAAGGCAGAAACTTCCCTTCATCTATGTAGATCATTAATGATAAGTTATGGTTTTAGAGTAACCTGGGGATGTCTAGAAACTTAAGTGAGTTTATAGAATTATAAATCCAAACCTGGAAAACGCCAAAAGATCATCTAAGCTACCTCTAAGCACCCTCATTTTTCAGTTGAGGAAACTGAGGCTTGGAGAGATTGATTTGCCCAAGGCAGATATTAAGTGGCAGAGGAAGATTTTGAACTTGAGTCCTATGAATCCAGATTCATTGCTCTTTCCACTCTACATACAGCTGATTACACAGTCAGTGTATATCAGGCAGGACTTCTTAATTTCAAGCCCAGACTTCTATTATGTTATACTTGCCTTACACTTTATACTTTCCTCTTGCAAGTGACAAGGAAAAGTGACAAAATTTGGCTGCCTGAGGTACATGATAACTGAGAATGTTGTTCAGTCATTTCAGTTGTGTCTGACTCTGTGACCTAATTTGGGATTTTCTTGGCAAAGATACTGCAGTGATTTGCTATTTCCTTGTCCAGCTCATTTTAAAGATGAGGAAATTGAGGCAGTGGTGTTAAATGACTTGCCTAAGGTCACACAGTAAATTTGATTGACTTCAGGTTCTCCTGACTCTAGGACCAGTATCCATTATAAGTGAGAAGGATCAGTCAAAGATGACTCAGATTTTACATCTGGGTGACTGGGGGAACAATGGACCATGAACAGGAATTGAGAACTTAGGACAGCGAACTGGCTCCAGAATGAAAGGGAATATGCTACATTTTAGGTGAAGACAGGATATCCATGTGGAATGCCTGATTTGCAGTGGGAAATAGAGGTATGAAACCTTGGAGAGATATGGGGGTGGAAGCATGAGTGTAGCTTTTACCTCTGCATGTATGATTCCTGGATACAAAGGGAGATGAGATTGAATGTGCTCAATGAATTGATTTACAAGTCAAAAGTCCAGTTTTAGTATTCTGGGGTCAAAGTTCATGGGACTGTAAATACACACACATATACATATGTGTATGTATATTCACAGAGAGAGAATATAAATCAGGCAATATGATAGTGGATAGAGAGCTAGATTCAGAGCTAGGAAGTCCTAGATTTGTCTTGTCTCTGACATACTGGCATGATCCTACTTCTCTGTGCTCTGCAAAGTTCTCTTGAGACTGAGTTGAAGTTACCAATGAAATCACAAGGTTTCTGCACATATATCTACACACACATACATACATATGTATATATGCACATATGTCTAAATGCATATATGTATGTGTGTGTATATATATATATATATATATATATATATATATATATGTTTCTCTCTAAACTCCCTCTCTTCCCTCCCTTCTTTCTCTCTCTATCCCTCTCCTGCTCTCTGACCTTCTCTCTCTCTCTCTCTCTCTTTCTCTCTCTCTCATCCTCTCCTCTTTTTCTCTCTCTTTCCATGTAGAAGCTCCTGCAATGTACCAGTCACTGTGTTAGGTTCTGGGGATACAAGGCGAAAACCAAAGCTCTTGAGGTAGCCATGCTTTCCAGCCATGGGGCATAGTCTCTGCAAAGATAATGGAAGCAGGCATTGGAGTGTCATGTGGGAAGAACAGTCAGAGGCCAGTTTGGCTGGACCAAATAGCTAAATTGATGATGGCAGTATGTGACATGAATCTCTAGAGTTTTAGCGAGATGAAATGCTCTATATAGATCTGCAGTATTCTTGTATTCTTTGTGTGGATCACAACAAAATGTGACAAATCCTTAAAGAAATGGGAGTACCAGATCAACTTACTCCTAAGGAATATATACAGGCCAAGAAGCAACAGTCAGAACCAAACATGGAACAATTGATTGGTTTAAGATTGGAAAAGAAGTATGATAAGACTGTATACTGACACCTTATTTATTTAACTTGTATGCAGAGTACACCATACAAAATGCCAGGCTGAATGAATCAAAAGTCAGAATTAAGGTTGCTGGGAGAAATATCAACAATCTCAGATATGCAGATGATACCACTGATGGCAGAAAGTAAAGAGAAATTTAAAAACTGCTTGATGAGAGTCAATGAGGAGAGTATAAAAGCTGGCTTGAAGTTTAACAAAAAAAACCAAACAAACTAAGATCTTGGCAACAAGTGTTTCCATCACTTTCTGGCAAATAGAGCAAGAAGAAATGGAAGCAATGTCAGATTTTATATTCTTGGGCTCAAAGATCACTGCAGACAGTTACTGCAGCCATGAAATTAAAAGATGCTTTTTCCTTGGAAGGAAAGCTATGGTAAATCTGGACGGTATACTAAAAAGCAGAGACATCACCTTGCTGACAAAGGTCTCTATAGTTAAAGCTGTGGTTTTTTTCTAGAAGTAATATATGGCTGTGAGAGTTGAACTATTAGGAAAGTTAAGTGGCACAGAGTCTATGCTTTTGAATTGTGGTACTAGGGAAGACTTTTGAGAGTCCCTTGGACAACAAGGAGATGAAATCTGTCAATACTTTAAGAAATTAATTCAGGCTGTTCATTGGAAGGTCAAATACTGAAGCTGAAGTTTAAATCCTTTGGCCATATAAAGAGAAGATGGGACACATTGGAAAAGACTCTGATGTTGGGAAATATTGAAGGCAAAAAGAAAAGGGATGGCAGAGGAGGAGATGGATAGACAGTGTCATGGAACCAATAAAAATGAACTTGGACAGATTTTGAGACACAGTGAAGGATAGAAGACCCTGATGTGCTATGGTTCACAGGGTTACCAAGAGTTGGACAGGACTGGATGACTGAACAGCCACAACATATGAAGTCCAGTAACAAGAAGCAGCTAGGTGACACAGTAGATAGAATGGTAGACCTGCAGACAGAGGTGTAGTGACTTGCTCAGGATGACACAGGTAGTGAATGTCTGAGGCTGGATTTGAACTCAGTTCTTCCTGACTCAATGCTTCATCTACTGCACTACCTAAGATTGGCTTATATTTTACTGAAAGGATAAAATGTGTATACAAATAAGTATAAGCTAAGGACAATTGAAGAGGGAGAGGGAGCACCAATAATTGAGGAAATCAGGGAAGGCTTCCAAGAATGGCTGCCATTTGACATGAACCTTGAAGAAAACTAGAGATTTAGAGAGGCAGAGATGGGGGGGGGGGGAGGGAGGAGATATTCCAGGCATGGTTGAGGGCTTGTACAAATGCACAAAGATGGGAGAGAGTGTCAGATTAAGGGTGTCTGGATTACTACATAGTAATCCAGTTTCACTGGAATGTCATGTTGGTGAATAGGAGCAGTATGTAATAAGTTTGGAAAGGCAGATATGAAGTAGATTACTCGGTTGTTCAGTAATTTTTCAGTCATGTCTGACTCTTCATCACCCCATTTGGGGTTTTCTTCCCAAAGATACTGGACTAGTTTGCCACTTTTTTCTCCAGCTCGTTTTACACATAAGGAAACTGAGGCAAGTAGGGCTAAATGACTTGCCCAGGTTAAGTGACTTACCCAGCTAGTAAGTATCTGAGGCCAGGTTTGAACTCAGGAAGTTGATTCTTCCTGACCCTAGGTCCAGCATTCTATACATTGTACCACCTTAGCTGTGAGGCTAAGAAATTTCTATCTCATCCTAGGGGCAATAGGGAACCACAGAAGGTTTTTGAGCAAGGGAGTTAGATCAGTATTATAGGAAGATTATTAATGCATGGAGGTTGGGTTGGATCAGGGAGAGCAATTAGGAGGCTATTACAGTTGTTTAGGTAAGAGGAGATGAAAACTTGAACTCCCTAGGGTATTGACTGTATGAGCAGAGAAACAAGAACAGGTGGATAGATGTCAGAGAAGTGGAGGTAGAATTGGCAAGACTTGGTGATTGAATAGATTTGTGTGATGAGGAAGAGGGTTAAGGATGATTCCATGACTGTAACTGGGAGAGTGGTGATGTCCTCAATAGAATTAAGGATGTTTGGAGGGAGCAGTAGGTTTAGGGGGGAAGTTAGTATCATTTGGACCATATTTCAATGGGAGCTCCAGAAGGAGACATCTAGCTAGCAGTTGTCAGGGTCTGACTAGAATTCAGGAGAGAGATTAGGGCTGGATATATAGATTTGGGAGTCTCCCGGGAAAAGATGACACTTAAGCCCATGGAAGCTGATAACATGTCCAAAAGACAGAGTGTATGTAGAGAGAAAAAAGGAGAAGATCCAGGGCAGAACCTTGGGGTTCCTCCTTGGGGAGGAAGAGATGGATAGCAAAATGAAATGAAGTGGAAGTCAGATGGATGAAGAGAGAGATGAATCTGCCACAAAAGTCAAGCAGGACCAGGAAGAGGAGAATGGTCATCTTCATGAGAGCTCCAAAAGGACTATGACTAAGAAAAGGGCATCAGATTGAGGATGGGGAAAGATCTCCAGGCTGCACATTTAAACAGCTGTGGCTGGAAGTTTGTCAGTAAGAGAGAGGAAAGATACTGGGGGTGTGCCTCGAGAAATGGTGGGGACAAATGAAGGCTTTTACAGGGATGGAATATACCTAAGCATTTCTGTAGGCAAGGGGGAAAAAATTAGTGAATAAGTAATCACTCAGTAAGCATTTATTAAGTGTCAACGCCAAGCACGGTGCTAAGCTCTGGGTATTCAAAGAGAGGCAAAAGACAGCCCCAGATCTCAAGGAGCTCACAGTCCAGTGGGAAAGATACCATTTATGTGCAAACAAGACATATGGCAAGATAAATGGAAAATAAGCAAGAAAGGGAAGGTGCTAGAAATAAGAGTCAGGAAAGTCTTCTTGTAGAAGGTGAGATTTTAGTTGGGATTCGAAGGAAACCAGGGAAGCCAAAAGACAGAGATGAGCAGCAAGAGCACTTTAGGGGTAGAGGACAGCCAGAAAAAATCCCCTGGAGTAGGGAGGAAGTGATTAAAGTGTGGGAATAGATTGAAGAAGGAAAATCTCTTAACGGGATTAGATTGATGGGATAGGTTTGGGGTGTGGCTTTGACAAGGAGAAAGGTCACTGTTTTTCTCAGAGAAAGGAAGGCTTTATTAAGGGCCTACTATGTGCCAGGCACTTAACAAATATCATCTCATTTGATCCTCACAATAACTATGGGAGATACATATGATTATTATCCCCACTTTATAGTTGAGGAAATTGAGGTAGAGGTTGAATGACTTGTCCAGGGTCACACAACTCATAAATAAATTTGAGTCTTCCTGACTACAGGCCCAATGCTCTATCCACTGTTCCACTTAGCTGCATAAGGAGAAAAGGATAGAGAACGACAAGATGGGTGAAGATATAGAGAAATCTTTTGATATGGAATAGGGAAGATTGAGCTCTTGGCAGATGGCCTTTATTTCCTTAGTAAAGTAAGAGACCAGTATATCTGCTCAGAGAGGTGGAAGAGGCTGTAATGGTAATCAATTTGAATTTAAAGACCCCTTTTTTTGTATTGGCAAGTAAATAGGTACTTAGCACCTTGTTTCAAGTTAAGCAAAGGTAGCAGGTACTTAGCAGTTAGTAACTGATTAAGCCTTTGTTGGGGAAACAGAAGGTATGAACTCCTGTCTCCTGTTACTGAGGTAACAGGAAGGGGTTGGCTGAAACAGGAAGCTAATGTGTGTATGTAAGAAAAGCCCCAGAGAGGCATAGTTAGAATTTCTTGAGACCAGAATCTGGTGGCAGAATCTGTTCTACTGGGGAGAGAGTTTCTCTCAGCAGCATCTGGAGGCTGGGCTCCTACTGCTGGACTAAGAACCAAGTCAGAATTTTCTTCAAACAAGAATCATGGAGACTGAAGTTGCTGCCACCAGGAAGGCTGAAGAGGAAAGCGCAACCTCCGCCCCCCCCCCCCCCCCAGCCCCAGGCTGGAGAAAAAGATTTTGATTTTGAAAACCTAGGAGGAGTGATTTTGATTCTGGGAGCCAGCTGAGATTTCTTCTGGGTCCTAGGGCCAGCCAAACTGCTGGGGACTGAGGAGGTATGGCTTTGGGTCCAGTATTCTGTCTGTTTTGATGTTGTTTTGCCAGATTCATCTGCTGGTGAAGGACAGTGCTGTGTTGCAGAGGTCCTGGAACCTTGCTATTGGCTCAGAAGCCCCAAAGAAGGATTTTCTTGTTGTATGTTTACAGAAATCCTGGAAGAGGGTCTTGCTGATGTTTTCAGGGGTCCTGAGACTGTTCTGCAGGTAGAGAATGAATTGATTAGGACACTGGCAATGAATATTGTGGCTTTGTTAAGCTTTGTCTCCCCAGGGACAGAGATTGTTGAGAACTTGCCTGGGGTCAAGATGAAGAAAAGACCTCTTCTTGGGTATTGAATGCTGTGGTTTACTAGTGACCTAGGGGTGGAGGGTTTGTGTATTTTCTGATAATTGTACTTAGTGATGAATGATACTTAGTAATTGTGAATCTGAATGAGTGACTTATTGAGTTAACTTAGTTGCTCCCTGAGGGGAAGACTTTGACTATTGTACTTTGAGCCTGAGTAATTGTTGTACCCAGTGAGACGATTAATCATTTTAAGTGGAGTTTAATAAACCGGCGACTGCAAGGGGTGAACATACTGAAATCAAGCAGCCTCGAGGAGTATGTGCTTGGAGTTTATAAAGACAAAAAACACAAGTCAGTTGCTGTGCAAGTAGGAAAATACAGAAGCCAAAGATAGTGATTAGTTCATTGCCCCGAGATCATTGCCCAGTGATTGGTTTATTGCCCAACTGCAAAGTTCCCATCAATTTTGAGAACCATACAATAAGGGGATCTATGGGTTCCAGGTGACAGGTCTGGGCAGGTTTACTAGGCAGGCTTTGTTGGAGGTTCGGGCAAGTCTTCTAGGCAGGTCTCCTAGGCGAACTTACCCATAATGGGAGGGATGGGGGATGCTCCCAAAATAGAGGTTACAACATAAGGAGGCAAACTTCCTTAGGGATACCAGATGATTGTTCTTTGTTTGAAACTTTGTGGCCACTTTGGTGAAAACTATGTGGCCATTTTAATGATAAGCTGTTGTGAATACTATATTGTGATTTTCTGTGATAAGTTGTAGTATTGTGAATGCTATACCTTGATTTTCTGTGAATGTTTTGCTTTGATTTGTTATGGAATAGAGTGTTCACTATACTGAGTGATCAGAACCTTAAAAGCTGTTCACAGTAGCATTCTGGAAAGCTGCTCATGCATGGCATTACAGAGGCTTGGGGCATAAGGAAAGGAGAGATGCTTTAGCCATTGAGAGAAATAGAACAGAGCTAACAGCCAATACAATTTTTGTTTGTAGCAGTGAGAGCCCAGTTGAAATGAGATAACATGAATTTGCAATGTGGAGGGACTATGGCATACTGCAACTCAGTTGTTTGTCCTTCATTCTCAAAGAGAACCATGACATCAGGAAGATGATGTCATGACTTCCAAGTGAGTTTGATTTAAGTGAGGGAGAGCTGTACAAAGTCACCAGCAACTCAGCAACATGAGAAGAAAAGGTATATGGTGGGGATGATCCAGGTTTGGGTGTTGGTAAGACAAAGGGAGTTGGAAGAAGAGGAGGAAGGAAACAAAGTGTGGAGGTCAGTGTGTAGTAACTTTGACTGAATCCAAACTTCACAGAATAAATCCCCTTAATAAAAGGATTTGTTCTGTAAAACTTGGGCTCAGTCAGAAGGCTGCACCCAAGGACCTAGAAGGTCACGTGTGGCCTTGAGGCTTCAAAGTTCCCTAATTACACTGTAGTTGAACTGCTTAACTAGAGGATCAAAATGGTGAAGAGCAGAAAGGGAGTCCAGAGCTTGAATGATGGACTGGGAAAGCAGGGAGTGATTAAGGGATTGGAGGCTGAAAGATGATGAATAGGAAGGAGAAATGGAAGGACAGGAGGCGATAATCAGAGAAGGTAATTTCAGAGCTCAAAATCATGAAGGTGGCATGATTATGAGTAATGGTGAGATGTAAGGTATGACCATCCCTACTGAAGCTCTAGTTCAAAGGAGTTAGGAAGCTGATACTGCTTTCAGGATGTTTGAGGGCATACTCTTGTATTTATTGAAGTCCCCAAGTATGAGGGCAATGGTTGGGTTGGATGAAAAGCCTGTAAGCCAGTACTGAACTTCCTGAAAGAGGAGAGAGAGTGACCTATAGGCTTTTAGACGATAGTAACAGAAATCTTATCTGAATGGTAGAGTGGTGTGGAGTGACACAGCATGTATAGGGTGATCCGCCATGCAACTGTCAACACTCCGTACCAAAAAAAGGTGGCAGTGGGGAACAAGGCCATCCTTTCCTATCGGTTCAGTATGAGGAGGGGGATAGAATAGCATAAGAGTAGGAACAGAGAATGCTGGGGAGAGCGACTAGGTATGTAGCATCTTCTGCAGAGAGTCAGATTTCTATGAGTGCAAGAAGATGAAAAGAGACTGGGCCTGTGATTTCATTGGTATAAACAAACAAACTCCTACTGATGCAGCTTGTCACCTTCTCTGCAATTGCAAACAATCTTAGAGGGTTGACTAGAGCACTAAAAGTTTGAGTGACTTGTCCAGTTCCATGCACCAAGGACAGGATTTGGACCCTGTCTTCATGGTATTGTGGCCAGTTCTCCATCCACCTCCATCTAAACACATACAGAATCATACAGAATTCTACAGAAACTACTACAAGGTAGTTTGGAAAAGACTTCATGTGGAAAGTTGTGGAGGGTAGAGATTGATTTGAGGCTTAAAGCAAAGTAAGGGCTTCGTGTGGCAGATGTGAAGAAGGAGTGCTTTCCAAGTATGGGGAATGACCAGTGCAAAGGCAAGGAGATGGGAAATGTCATGTTGTGTGTAAGGAATAGCAAGAAAACTATTTTGTCTAGAGTAGATTGTAGAGTGCAAGCAAAGGATTAATATGTAATAAATTTGGAAAAGTGACATAGAGTCCTATTCTTTTTGGCTTCATAATGTATCCTTAGAGGGCAGCTAGGTGGTGCAGTTCATAGAGTGCTGGGCTTGAAGTCAGGAAGACTCATCTTCCTGAATTCCAATCTGGCCTCAGACACTTGCTATCTCTGTGACCCTGGCCACACTCTGTTTTTCTCAGTTTCCTCACCTGTAAAACGAGTTGGAGAAGAAAATGGCAAACCACTGTAATGGTAAGGGAATTTGAAGATCTTCCCTGCTCCATAATAGGCTTAGGGCATTTGAAGATCTTCCTTTCCTCTTAATGGGCCTCACTTGGAGCCCAACAGGAAAAGCTTGCTTATGGGAGGCTTGTTTTTCAGGAAGGTCCTCACCTTTTATTACTTTGTAATTAGGCAATGGTGATAAAGGTTGTGATGTCCTTTGACGCTAAAGAAGGGTATTTATACTCTAAGGTGAGGTTTTGTTTTGGGGCTCACTTATGGGAAGAGTTGTGTGATTTAGCCAGATAAGACTCTGGACAGCTGTTGAGCCTCCCGGCTTTGAAAACCCAGATGTTGGTGCTTCTCTCTCTGGTAGCTAACTATGTATGTATGCAACGGTCAGACAGGTAGAAGCCCTGTCTGTTGGTCTGTTGAACTGTGTTATTTTCTCTGTCTGTATTTTTTGTCTGCTTGTAATTTCTGTTTGTATTTTCTGAAGTTTGGGGTGCTGACTTTTTCCCTTGAACTAAGCGAATGATATATATGTTTGATTAAAGAAAGATTGCTAACCCCTTTTGAGTTGCTTTCCTTTTAAAGCAGATCAAAGAACCTGTGTTAGCTGCCATCCTGGGTGTGCTAGGGTGTTTGCTGTTACAACTACTCCAGTATCTTTGCCAAGAATACCCCAAATGGGGTATTGATACAAAAATGTATCACTGACACTTGGGCTTAGGAGGAGCATCTAGGAGGACCTGGGTTACTCTAGGATCATCTAGGAGGATCCTTCCTGGGTGTTCCTCATTTGTATTTCAGTCAGTAAATATCCAGGGAGTAAATGAATGGCTCCTAAGTTCTCCTGTGTGTTTCAGAGCTGGACATCATTAGTCCCTGCACTTAAGGACTTTGTAGACAAATTGGGGAGACATGCCATAGCACTTATGAAAAGAGGGTAACTGGGGTGATGTTGAACCTGAATGGAAACTTGAAGGATAAATACGTTTTAGATTGATAGTTAGGTCAAGGAATGTCTTTACTGGGGAGGGGGGGGAAAGGGAAGTAGGAGCAATGGAAAGAGAGAAAATTGTGAAATTTTTCATTAAAAAATTTATTTTTCAATTAGCAAATTTTTATTTTCTTTCCCTCCTAACTCCTTCTGTCTTCACTGAAAAAAGAAAAAAAATTAAAACTTTAGTAACAAATATACAGAATCAAGGAAAAAAAAATCCACCTTTGGCCTTATCCAAAAATATCTCATGCTGCATCTCAAGTCTTTCTCCTCTATGTTAGGAAGTGGGTAGAATTCGTTATCATTGGTCCTCTGTGTGGTCTTTCAAAGATGTTCAAAATCATATGTTTTCCTACCAAAAGTTGTCCTTATGTTAATGGTGATGGGCTGAACTGAATCATCTATGCTGTAGTACTTTGTCTTCCTTGTGCCTAATGGCTCATGTTATTGAGGTAACTCCATGCAGGGAAAATAATATTCTCTAGCTGTAGTCCTATATTGAGTATACCTCCAAATTAAAAAGGCTCCAAACGCAGAACCTTATCAATGCTATACTCTAATCCTACTGAACTAATCACTTGAGACTCAACTTTAATGATAGCTTTTAAATCTCAGCCTCCCATCCAATGCAGGAATCTCTTCCAAAATATGGTTTTATGACATCTGTTTCTCATGTGAAATTTCTATTCTGAAGGTTCAGAGGATGACATTGGTGCTTGGCTATTATCTGGAACTGAGCTGAAACTTTGGGTACTTACCTCTCCTCTCCCCATGTCTTCCAGCATTATTTAAAGCTTTGCCATTTGTTGTCACTATTCAGTTGTTTCAGTCAGGTGTGACTCTTCATGACCCCATTTGGGGTTTTCTTGGCAAAGATCCTACAGCAATTTGCCATTTCCTCCTCCAACTCATTTTACAGATGAGGAAACTGAGGCAAACAAGGTTAAGTGACTTGACAGTCACACAGCCAGTAAATGTCTGAGGCTGGATTTGGACTCAGGAGGATGAGTCTTCCTGACTCTAGGCCCAGTACTCTGTCCACTGCACCACCTAGCTGTCCAACAACACAGTCTGATTTAACAGAATTTGAGAGTGACGTTTGCAAGAAGGATATCAGAATAGGTCCTGGATATTGGACAGCAAGGACAAAATAAATGACTTTAGGAGCTTTCCTGGTTCTCTCCTTCCCCTTCCCCTTCTCTTCACTTTCCCCTTCCCTTTCCCCTCAAGACACTGATCCTATTCTCAGCCTAAACTCTGTTCTTTGATTTTTGGTGCTTAGGGTAGGGAAATAACCTTGAAGATCAATACAGGACTGGCTCATATGCACAAGACAAAGGATGAGAGAAAAAGAAGACTGCCCCAGTGGTCTGGCCCACCTCCACTCCTTTCTTCAGACTGCTGGCCTTCCAGCAGCTCTCCTCCTGGTCTTGAGGAAATAGTCAGCTAGAGTCCATTGTTGGTGACTGATAATGTAATTCCTTCCTATCTCCCCAAAGTAGGATGTTAAATCACATGATTATTCTGTTGTTAAGCCAAGAAATTGCAGTCCATTTTCTTTTTTTCTTTTCTCTTTCTTTCTTCCTTCTCTTCCTTTTCTTTCTTTCTTCCTTCTCTTTCTTTCTTTCTTCCTTCTCTTTTTCTTTCTTCCTTCCTTCCTTCCTTCCTTCCTTCCTTCCTTCCTCTCTTTCTTTCTTTCTTTCTTTCTTTCTTTCTTTCTTTCTTTCTTCCTTCTCTTTCTTTTCTCTTTCTTCCTTCTCTTCCTTCTCTTCCTTCCTTCCTTCCTTTCTTTTTTTTTGGCACTATGATATAGAACTAGGTTTTTTTTTAATATGGATTAACTGTGTAACTCCTAAAGCAGAGGGAGGCAACAGCTTCAATGTCCCAGGCTAAGCATTCAGTACCAAAGGGTCAGGTTCATATATATTCCATTTGTTTTTTACGTTCTCTGTTGCTTTTCTTTTTACACTCCATTCTTTTTCTTTCTTCAAATGAGTAAGCATTTATTATGTGCCTACTATGTCCCAGAAACCCTGCTTCCTGGGGTTACAAAACCAAAAATGAAAACAGTTTCTGCCCTCAAGGACCTTATGTTCTTTTTTTTTTCTTTTTAAATATTTTTTGTTGTTGTTATTGTTGAATTGTTTCAGTCATGTCTTACTCTTCATGACCCCATTTGGGATTTTCTTGGCAAAGTGGTTTGCCAAGTGGTTTGCCATTTCTTTCTCTAGCTAGTTTTACAGATGAGGTAATTGAAGCAAACAGGGTGAAGTGACTTGCCCAGGGTCACACAGCTAGTAAGTGTCTGAGGCCTGATTTGAACTCAGGAAGAGCAATCTTCTGACTCCAGGCCCAGCACTCTGTCCACCTCACCACCCAGCTGCCCCAAATAATTTTTTTAGGAGTTTCTGTTTGACTAAGGAAATACAACATGTACTCAGAAAAATAAATGCAAAGTGCACATGAAGTAAATGTAAAGCAATTTTTTATGGGAAGGGAGCATTAATAATTAGAAAAATCAAGAGAGGTTTCCTGTAGGAGATGCCTCCCCTTCCTGAGGCAGCTAAATGGCACAGGGGATAGAGCTCTGCACCTGGAGACAGGAAGATCTGAGCTCAAGTCTGGCCTCACATACTTACTAACTGTGTGACCCTGGCGAAGTCACTTAGTCTTAGTTTGTCCCAATTTCCTCGACTGTAAAATGGAAATAATAATAGCACCTACTTCCCAGGATTATTGTAAGAATTAAATAAGAGGGGTGGTTAGGTGGCACAGTAAATAGAGCACCTGCCCCGGAGTCAGGAAGACCTGAGTTCAAATCCAGCCTCAGACACTTGACACACTTATTAGCTATGTGACCTTGGGCAAGTCACTTAACCCCAATTGCCCTGCCTTCCCCCCTCCAAAAAACAAACGAAAGTGCTGAGCACAATGCCTGGCACATAGTAGGTACATAGAAAATGCTTGTTTCCTTCTTTCCTTACACAGATGCTGTAACTACTGCTCCTAGGTATACCTTTGGACTGTCCAACTCTACAAAGAAATTTACTGGGAAAGTTGATCCTATGAACAGATAGAATAGGGCGAAGGCCATGTCCTAGATAGTCTGATTTGATCAACACTCAAAATCTCATCAGCCAAAACAAATCTTTTCCCTTCCCTGACCCCATTTCCCCCCCTGGAGTCACTCTTTGAGTTAAGGCATTTTCTCCATCACCATACATTTCTTTGAAGAAGAGATCACAGAGTTGATCTTGTGGAACTTCATGCTAATCTAGAGTTTATAGAGGTACAGAAGTCACCTCTATTACAGGCTCATCAGGTGGTTATAATTGTAGATTTAAAGTTGGAAAGGACTGTAGAGGCTATATGGCCCAGCACTCCCATTTTATAGATGAGGAATACTGAGACCCAAAGAGGTCAGACAACTTTCTCTGAGTCACACAGGTTGTCATAGCAGAGCTGGTACTTGAATCCTTATTTCCTTTTCCTTTGGTAATGTCTCCATGCTCCCATACTTGAGCCCCTGAGAATGAGCAGCAAGGCTAAGAAGGTTGCTGGCTTCTGTCCTAGAACCTGATGAGCATTTTGGTCTGGCAAGAAATCATCCTCTTAACTGGCTTTCCTTTATAATTACACCAGACCAGATTTCTGAATCCTGGGCATGTTTGAGAACTTAAATAGTGATATCTATGTTACGTGCCAATTTTATCTGTGTGTATACTTTCCTTGAAAAATAAGGTCTGGACTCAGCATGTAGGCCCAGGCACCTGAAAAGACCAGGAAATCATGACAGTGGACAGTACACCTGGCTATGGAGTCCAAGAATCTTTGTTCAAATGCTACCCTAGTTAGTCAATGATGTTACTTTATGCTCACTTCCCTCATCTTTAATATAAGAGGCTGGGTTTGATGGCCTTTAAGGTCCCTATTGGCTCTAAACCTTCAATATTAGTACAAATTACTACTTGGGTCACTTAATTTACTCTCTTTTCCCAATCCTTTTCCCTACCAAATGAAAAAAAAAATCTTTTTAGAGTTTTAGGACAGTACTTTTTGGGTCATCTTGTCAGTTTCTATTTGTCAGATTAAAAAAAAATTATTTAGAGCCAGTCAGGGTTGATTGACTTGCCCAGGGTCACACAGCTAGTAAATATCTGAGACTGGAATTAAACTCAGGTCCTCCTGACTCTAGGGCTGGTGCTCTATCCACTGCACCACCTAGCTGCTTCCTTTAAAAAAAATTTTTTTAAGAGCCAGCTAGAATGTCTTGTTTGACTCAGTGATCTCTCATGAACCTCATGTTATGAAGACCTGAGTTCAAATCTTACCATAGACCCTTGTTAAGAGTGTGACTGAGGGGGCGGAGCCAAGATGGCGGCGTAGAAGCAGCAACACATCGCAGCTCTCACATAGCCACCCCAAAATACCCATAAAATAGGACTCTAAACCAATCCTGGAACTCCAAAACGCACACAAAGATACTTCCCACTAAAGTCAGCTCGGCTA
>CM053580.1:328376644-328450237 GCA_028627135.1 Pseudochirops cupreus | reverse complement strand
CCCCCTCTACAGAAATGTGAATATTCATCATCCCTCCCCCCCTCCCTGCCCTCCCCTCCATCTCCCCACCTCTCATCCCCCATCCCCCTACTCTTCTGTGTGGTAAGATGCCCAGTTTAGAGTTTGTGTCATTCCTTAAGGGATGCCATTCTTGATTAAACCCACTAATAGGATATGCCCATGTCTTACTAACAATCAAGTCATTTAAACCTTGGTGAGCCTCAGTTTCCTCCTGTGTAAAGTGACAGTGCTGGACTAAAGTCCCTTCCCCATCTCTGTCTCTAGGAAGATTTACAGGGACCAGCAGTCTCTGCAGGACAGGATCAGCTAGGCAACAGCTTTAATGGTGACACTTCAATTATAAAAGACTCCTCCAGGAGCAGCTGCCTGATAAGGCTGTCCTTATGGATGGCCCTGCTCCTTCCCCTCTTCCCCAAAAAAGCAGCCTTCTAAAGGCAGGAGATTGGAGCTTTGCAGGCAAGCACTCTCGAGGTCATTAGGAAAATGTCAGCCAGAAGCATCACATGTTTCACATCCTTTTCTTCCTTTTTTTTTTCTTTGCTTTGCTTTTAAAGGGAGTTCTGAAAGATCTTGCAGCAGAGAGAAATAGAAATTACTTTCTCAATACACTCCCCAGGGATCAAGATAACCCCATGACACATTCTGATTCTTCCCAAATGCCTTCACATTACAAATAAATGCCTGCTAAATCATGTGGTATTCAATTAAGAAAATACCATTTGAAGGAGATATCTATATTCAGAGAAAGATCTAGAAAGACCAGAGTTTAAATGGAGACTGAAGCAATCTACACGCTCTCGTTCTTTTCCATGTTTGATTTTCTTTCTTTTGTCCCATTGTTCACTCCATTGGTTACAACCCTTCTATATGACCAGACTGATGTCCAATGTGAAAGCATTTGCAGATCCTATACTTGATTGGACGCCGCCATAGTGGGGCAGGGAGAGGGAAGGGAGAAAATCTGAAACTCAAGGGATTGTGGAACTGAATCTTGTAAACTAAAAGTATATAAACAAGTCACTGAAAAAAAAAAGAAAATACTATTTGAGGTGTCTTGATGAGTTGTTCCAAAATGAGGCTGTGTTTAAATGGTGTAGATTTATGAGAGGAAGGAGGGAGGGAGGGAGAAGGGACGGTTAAATGGTCAACAAGTTTAAAGCATAGCTAATACATGAAACTGGAAGTCTCAAAATATTTTCAGTAGACCTTTTGCTCATAAATATAGATCACACCCAGGTCAAAAGGCTATACACACACACAGTCTCTGCTATAGCACAGCAAGCTCTTCTGTCCCTGAAGTAGAAGTTTCTGAGCTGTTTCAGGTGGCTTCATAACCTTGGAACTTTCACTGGTTCCTAAGTTCCTTTCTGGGACACTTCACCTCTCCAGGGAAATCATTACTGAGGAGATTCCTACACCTGTTCACACCTGGCCACTAGCCATAGCTTCTCTGCATTTATTTTAATAGGACCAACATTAAGAATCTCAAAGTTTCTCAAAGATCTTGGGTCCTGTGCAAAGTAGCATCTATCCAATAGCAGACTAAAGAATCATCCCATCCAGAGTTCAATAGGATGACACACACATTTCCACATGAGAAAAGTAACTTAGTCCAACCCCTCATTTCATAGGAGAGGAAAAATGAGTTCAAAAGGTTAACTTGTCTAAAGTCCTACACAGCTTAGTCTTATTTCTAAGGAAATAAGCAGGAAAATATTTCTAGCCCTGTTTTTATGAAAATTGAGACCTAGAAAAGCTAAGTAAATTATGTGGGCTCAAACGAGAGATTCAATGGTCATGCCAGGGTTTGAACACCCTGGACTCTATAATCCACCTCCCACCTGTAATTGGGTGGTCACAGGATCATAGATTTAAATAGAGTAGAAAGGGACCATAGAGGTTAGGTCCAATACTTCATTTTAGAGATGTGGAACGCAAAGACCACTGCTGAGAGCTAGCAATAATACAGTAATTAAACACAGGGGCTTTCCAACTCCCAAGTTCAATGACCCATATGTTGCCCCACATTGACTCACAATGTACAAAAAACCATCCCTTGAATTGATTCTTCTTTAGCAAAGTTAAGCAGGCAATGCAAGGTGCCCTTTCCCTAAGGCCCTTGAAAGGCACAGTTTTCCTCTATGCATACCATCAGTGAGCTGTGATGTACCTTGAATTACTAGTAAGGTAAAAATGACCTCCAGAAACCCCCACATCCACTCCCCACCCCCACTGCCTCCTGATATAGTTGAGTATGAACCAAACACAGTAACAAAATGTTTCGTTAATTCTGGACAGCTCTCACTGATGTTGACCATCACTCAACAGGGAACAGAGAATAGGGTTGGACCTATGCCAAGCCAATCCCCACTTATCAAGAGAAAACTAGTCAAGAATGCATCCCCTCTTGGTTGGGGGTTGGAAGAAGAGGGAAGCAATGTCTGGATCCCCACCTGGCAGGCCATGGAAGGGAGCTCAGCTTAACTCTTGGGTCGAGTAGAAACAAGTCCTCAGATAAAGACTTTTCAAAAGGCACTGTTAGTTTCAACACAGTATGCAGTTCTCAAGGCTTACAGTTTGTGGATTCCCCATAAACCAAAAACTCTGGAGACATAGCTCCATTTTATTTTATGAAAATTAGGACTCAAAAAACTTAAGAAACTAGAAACTACAAGTATCCTTTCCAATACAGCCTTTTAAATAACAGGTACTTTTTAGTAGCTAACTGTAGACCAATCAACAGTCAGTCAATAAGCATGCATTAAGCCCCTATTGGGGACAGACACCTTGCTAAGGGCAGAGGATACAAAGAAAGGCAAAAGACAGTCTTAGCCCTTGAGTGACTCACAGCCTCATGGGGGAGACAGCATGCTAACCATTATGTACAAAACAAGCTATATACAGGATGAAAAGGAAGTAATTAACAGAGTGAAGACTTGAGAATTAAGAGGGGCTACCAGCAGAGAATCTGGGCTGAGAGAGATAGAATTCGGTAAAACTGAAATATTAGATGATATGGCAATGGAAGATAAATCACAAAGACATAGGGCACCTTGAGAACAAGACCTCTGCTTTGCACTTTCTGTGGGACTTCCACTTCAATTAATCATATGACTTTAGATGGGTAAGAAACAAGATCTAGCTTATACACAATCATCCAAAACTATAGCTCTGTTGTGATGCAAAGCTGTACCCGTGGGAGACCCTTCCCCATGCCCTTCCCCAAACTGTGCCCAGGCAAGAAGGGGGGAGGGGGTGAGTGAGTCCCCTCACCTTTACACTTCTGTGGTGGATCCGTGAAGGCTGGCATTTGACACTGCTGGTGTTACAGCAGCCTGTGCATCGTCTGACCTCTACACACGGGGGCCAGATCAGGAAGTTGGCTGACGTGGGATCAATCTGACTCCGAGGTATCTCATAAATAACCGTTCTCGTTTTGCAAACAGCAGGAACAGCTTCCTCTGCAGAAACAAGAGCTACAAGTGAATGAAGAGTCTCTCACTCACACACACACACACACACACCCCCAAGCACATCAAGGAGAGATGGCAAAAATGCCTGAATGGACAGTCTTCCCCTGGATCACTACAGTTATGGGGCATGGTCTACATTTTTAGCTTCACCTCATTCAGCCTGACCTATAGTATAGAGGAAAATCTTGGTTCAAACACTCAGATGCTGTGTGACTCTGACTAAATTTCTCTGTGCCTCAATTTCCTCATCTGTAAAATGGGAGGGTTGAACAAAAGGGTTTCTTACGTTTCCTTCTAGATCCAAATCTATGCCCCTATCCTGGTCATTTCCATGTAACCAGAGAAAACCCGACTGAATGAGAACCCCGACTCCTGTTTGTTGAAGATGATTCAGAATGGTAATACAGGGTGCTTCCCAGGAGGCTAAGGTTTCTACACAGTCAAGTAAGCTTTATTAGAGATCATCTTATGACCTACACAGCTTTATTAAGTAGAAAATACATTGAACGTCGAATCAAAAGGCCTAGCTTTGCACGTCATGTCCAAATCTGCTATTTGTATGTTACTACCCATGGGAATTTTAGCAAGTCACTACCCATCTCTAGACCTCTGCCATCTCTAAAATGAGAATGAACTAGATAAACTTGTCCCTTCTATCTTTAAATGTATGGTCCTAAATATTCTCTGAGAACTTTTATCCAGCACTTAACTGAGTTGTAAGATACAAAAGCGGATGAAAATCCTGCCCTGAAGGAGTTTATAATCTCTTTGATATGAAAAGAAACAGACCCACAAAAAAATTCAGTATGATAATGTGTAATAATAATAATTTGAGAACTGTAGTTATATGATAGAAGTCCTACAAAGAGTGGGGAGGAAACCCGAGTTCCACTTTTAGCTCTCATATATGCTAGTTGTATGATCCTGGGCATTGGCCAGATCTTGCAAGGGAAACAATTTGTCAGTCAGCAATTATTCATGAAGGGCTCACTATGTGCCAGGGACTGTTCTAGATACCAAGAATGGCAATATAAAAATGAAACAACTCCTGCCTTCAGAATGCTTACACTCTATTGGGGGAATACCAGAAACAAAAATGCATACAACAGTTTCAAGAGGGAATATTAGTAACTCGAGGAGGGGCCCTTCTGTACTTCATTATTTGGCTTTAAATGGTCTCTAAGCCCTGCTTTATGTCAAGTTTTCTATTCAGTGTCAATAGCTATGCTCTACACTCTGCAAGTAAAACCCTTGGCCAAAAACTATTTTTGCTTAAAATGTCCAAGCTAAATTTTCATCTCAAAAGTAGAGGGATTAGAAAAATTAAAAGCCCACTTCAAAAAGTATAACAAGATAAATCAGTCTTAATCCCAGCAGTCTCTTCTAAAGAAAAATGGGCAAAATTTGGGGCATCTTCCATCTTGGGACCTCAGTTTCCGCCTCTGAAAATAAGGGGTATGAACTCAATCTGTCAGTTCCTCCCCAGATCTGATTCTAAGTGCCCAAAACGCACAGCTTGAAGAGTTAGAGAAGATCAATGTTGGTTAAAGTTATAAGAAGAAGACTTAATAATAGGTAAGACTTCATGGAGGATGGGCAGAATTCTTGGGCATGAGAGGAAAGAAAAAAAGATATTCCAGGGTAGGAGAGTAAGGGGATAAGTGAAAGGCTCAATTAAGAATGCCTAAAATAAAACAAAAAAGAATGCCATAAAAAGGGAACACTGAGCAAAATCTAACTGGCTGGATCAAAGGGTACACACTGGAGAGTAAGTGTAAATGGGAGATAAGTATAGAGAGATCAAGATTTTGAACAGATGATAGAGAACTCTAAATGCTAAAAGGAGGAGTTTGGACTTGACTCCGTAGGCAACATGGAACCACTGCTGGTTTTTGAGGAAAAGAGTGGCAAAGAAAAAGCAAGTCTAGCAAAATTTGTCTGGCATCAGTGTGCAGGATGAACACACACACTATCTATCTATCTATCTATCTATCTATCTATCTATATATATATATATATACATATATATATATATATTATACACACATACATGCATAGAGATACACATATATGCACATATATAGCTATATACACATATGAAATTTTAAATGGGTTTTTTGATAAAGATTTTCCTGAATTTCATTGAAATCAGCAATGGGTTGAGTAAGAGGCATGATATCTTTCAACACATAGGGCTAACAACACTTCTGCTTCATGCAAGAGCCATCATTCCTGAGGAATAGACTATTTTCTGCTCTTCTTTCCTAAGTGTGGCAGCTGAAATAGTACAGATTGATCTGCACAGCCTGGAACCCTGAGGAACTCTCTTTGAATGCCAAAAAATAGATTAACCGAAAGAGAAATCCCTCTAACCAAGCTCAAGCTTACACCTTAATCTAAGTGCATTACTGGGAAATGTGGCCAGAATTTAAGAGTCCTCAGCTGTTGTTTGGCTGGCAGACATTATATAATAGTATTTTTTTTAAATGCTAGCCGAGTGAGACTTGAATCAGAGTACACTGTCCATTATCAGTCTGACTTCTGACCCTATCAGTCAGACTTCTGACCTTAATTAGTCAGACTAAGAGTAGGAGAAAATATGACTGGTACTAACTCTTACTCACCAATCCTATTTTCCAACAGGATTCAGCCTGCACAGTATTGTGTTTTTATCTCTATTGTTGACTTTCATATATTATCTTGCATCCTCAGCTAGATCATGAGAGCACTGAGAACAGAAGCTAAGAATTCTTATTCTAATTCTACCATCTCTTTCAAAGGGCCTAACTCAGAACTGAACATCTAATACATATTAACAGTACATATGGACCGATTAACTAAATCAATATGTTTATATAGATGATACTCATAGTGCATTTAAAATTATTCCATTTACAAAAAATTAAAGGAATATTTTCCCCACAATACGTCTACTGCGCTGTTTAATTAGATGGCTTCAGAACTGGTGGAATGACAAGCCTCAAAGAGTCACTGGTGGTGCGTGTTAATTCATAAGGAACTATCAGGGGGAGTGCCCCAGTGAGCTATCTGTATACTTGGTCCCAAACTTTACATGGCATGTTTCTCAAATGAGAAGCCAGGAGGGGTAACTCTATACTAGATGTCAGAGTAATGATTCAAAAACATCTTTAATTGGTTCGGGCCATTGGACTAAATTTTTAATAAGCTAAAATCAAATAGGGCTAAATGTGAATCCCTACACTTGGATTAAAAAAACAAATCAGTTTCACAGATACAAGAGAGCTAGCGGTATACTTGATCCTTCAAGTGTTGGTACCAATAAGTCTAGCAAGAAATTCTGCCTGTGGCAGCCCCATAAATTGAGTGCATTGTATGGGCATCAACCACAAGATCCTGATTGGAAATCAAAGCACAAAATTCTAAATTCCCACTACCCATGTCCCATGTTACCTAGCCCAAACCCATAACAAAGGGTTACCAACACTGACAAGCCAGAAGCCAATTACCTCCCATACACACATTCTCTTTTTGAAACAGCTGGCATTTTCTAAATGTAGCCAGACACCCACAACTTGGAAAAAAAATGATATGAAAATAAATGTCCCGGAAATTTGTGCTGTTTTCTTGCACAATAACAAAGCTGATAAAGCCCCCACAGTCAGCCATTCAAGCTGCATTTTGGAAAAGATATGATTGGAAGAAAATGCTGAAAAAAGGCAAGTTGCCCACTTTTCCAGAGTGTCTGTACTACTGTGTACCCTTACTGTTCTGAAGCTAACAGCTATAAGCACTCTGTGTGCTCCATGTTATGAATTGGAAATTACATACAACCACATTTTCCAACTGAGGTCTACTCTCTGACATGCTACAACAAGACAAGGCACTGAAAGAATTTATTCACGCTCATCTGTCTTGGACTCATTGTTCACCGAAGCACTGCAGCAGGGAGAAGGTTGTGATCAGGGAGGGAGGCACCCACAAAAACAAACGGAGAATTTTCATTAAATCATCGAATAAAGTTAAGCTGGGGGAAACCTTGGAAACCAACACATCAGACCCCATAGGCCCCTTCTAATCTGACCTGGCATAAGATTAGTGGTACAGACAAGATTCTAGCTAGGATCATAAGATTTAGAGCTAGAAAGGAAGTTATTAACAAAAACCTTCCAATTTCACAGTTGAGGATATTGAGTGAAGTGAACTGACGTAACCAAGGAAAAGAAAGTTATTTATACAGCACCTACTTAGTGCTAGGTATCCTGTTAGACACTTAACAAATATTCTGTCATTTAACTGATCCTCAAACAACATTGGGAAGTAGGTGATGATGCTATCCACCACCTTCCCCCCTCCCCCAACTCTCAACTTTACTACTGAGGAAGCTGAAGCAAACAGAGTTTATACAATTTGCCCAGGGTCACATAGGTAGTAAGTGTCTGAGGCTGGATTTGAACTCGGGTCTTCCCGATCTAGGCCCTGCACTCTATACACTGAGTCACTGAATCTCCTCACACAATGAGTAGCAGTTAGGATTAGAATAAGTCAAATCATAGACTACAAATCCTCTGTTCTTTCTACTTCATCTTTAGAACCAAGGTAATCTGATCCCCGCACTCAGTGTTCTTACTTTTCCATTCTATCCTCCTGCCACTTTTTCAATTCTACCCCCTTTATCAACAATCTCTCCACTAGGTCCACCCCCATTTTATATTTAAAGCATTTTGCAAACTTTATACAGAGTATCCCAGAAGTCTTAAGGTCATTTTAAGTTTCAAAAGCTATTTAAGCTCATTTAATCTATTAAAAGCCTAAACAGTATTAAAACTTTGGGGATGCCTCATATTGCCATAAAAATAAATGTAAGTTGTTATTTTTACTATTGGGAGGAAAAAACAAGTCCTTATGGTTTCTTACCAATACTTCTTTTTCTTCTAATGGGTACAGGACGCTTTTCCTGCACATGTTTGGGAGCATGGACCATATGAGTTTTCAGGTTTTTTTCTGAAACATCCTCGTATCCTAAGGAGGAAAGAGAAAGGAAAGGTGACCAACTAGAACAAGTGACTAAGTGTGACCATGCCTGGACTGAACTAAAAATAGCACATATGGTATAGGCAGCTATATTTCCAATGGAGCCTCTTGGCTCCAAGACTCCTCCTGGCATACTGTGAGTGATCACCGTCAGCTCCCAGGTGGATGAAATCAGAAACACAAGACATATTTTAATTAAGTCCACCTTCAAGTGAAAGAGACCAATAATCATCAAGATGATTAATGGATATTTGCAAATATGACTTGTCAAGACAGAAGACTGAAAAATGGATTTCACAGTGATCCAACCTATTTGCACAGAAGACAAAATGAACTAAATCTCACTAGAATCCAGTTTGTAACTGCTCTTGCCAGATTGCAAAATGAAATCTTGGTCTACCCAGTATCCAAGAAGGTGGGTGTAAGTGAACTACATAGGCAGGAATATTTCTTTGATCTCTTTCTAGTTTCTCCCTCCAGTAATAATCGTGTCTAGAGGGGTCTTCTAATTGAACCTAGACGAAGCAATCGAAATAAGGGGATGGTGTGTGGCCACCAAACAAGTCCCCTTGCTAAAGAGCCAAGAGATCCACTGGATATCCATCTCACAAGATGTGGTATCATGATCCTCCATGGGACAATGTTTCTTCTATAAATGCTCCCACCATCTGGCGTTCTGGAAATCACTATTAATTCAAGAACAAGAAGCAACAAGTCTCTCAATGGTTGAAAATATCCCTAACAGGGTGTCCTAACTTTTGAAAGGACATCAGAAGCTATTCTGGGTTCTTGGACAGGATCTAGACTTGTCTAGTTCCCTAAATAATCTTATCAAATGGGTTAAAAGGCCATGAGAAAAACAAAATCAAAGACAGAAAGACTGGCATTTTATCATGAAATAACCTAATAACTACTCCATGACTGGGTTCTGCTAAGTGAAACCACTTCTTGAAGGCATGTAAGAAAAACGAGTTGTGGTTTGTTGTTGTTTTTTAAAGTTGGCCGATAAAGGGGGAAAAAAATCAGAAAATACATACTCTGTTCCTTTTCTATTGCAGGTGAGAAACTATAGATATAGAATGTTGATTATATTCTAGGTCTGGTTGAATGTGTTAATGAGGTTTGCTGAACTTTTTTTCTGTCTTTTTTATTCTTTGTTACAAGGGATGGGAAGGGGAAGGGAAGAGGTACATTCAGAAATGAGGACAATATACAAAGATATCATTAAATTCAAAATTATGAACATATGCAGAAAAAATTAAAAAGCAAGCCAAAAGCAATAAAAATCAACAATTCAATTGACAAAACTCTTCTACATGCTACACAAGGATCATAGTGCCTTTTGTGACATAAAGAAATGTTTTATATGTTTTACTGATGCCTGCAAAGACAAAAGAAACATATTTTTTAAAATGCAAGTGGGCGGCATCCCCCCACAAAATGTCAGTTGCACTGCATGATGGCTAAAAGTGTTTCTACCCTTCTGAATTAACTTTTGAACTGTCCTAACTTCTGCCAACATATGCAGCTAAAAACCTGCTTCATACTCTGTTTGCCTTAAGACCTGCACCATTTGCCATATGGATCCTCCAAGTCTCTCCACACCCCCACAACTCCTTCAATGAACAATATACAACTATGTGCTCTTGTGTAACAACTTGCTAGCTGCAGCCTCTGGCAACTGAAAAGGTAGTGAGTGTCATAAGACACCTGAATAGTTATCTCACTGGTAACACATGCCCTAGGGCAAAAGAAGTCATGAAATGATATCACTGACTTTTCCTGTTAAAGAATTTAGGATCTGTTCAGTTTCATGATCACAAAGATCCACAAAGAAGCATTAATTGGTACTTAATTGGCACCTATAAGTATCTTGGCCAAGCCATAGAACTTTAAGACCAAAATGTGAGACCACGAATCCGGCCTCAGACACTTAACACAAAAACCTAGCTGTGTGACCTTGGGCAAGTCACTTAACCCCAACTACCCTCTAAAAAAGCAACAAAAAAAAAAGCCCAAAAAAAAGAGGCCAGACCACAGGCTAACCTAGACCTAGAGAATCTGGAACCAGGATTTTGGTTCTGCCATAAGACAGCACTACTTATGCCACTTTATTTATCTGGGCCTCCAATTTCCTCATCTGTAAAAAAAGAGTCTTAGATTAAGTCTACAAAATTTTTATGGATCTTAAATTCTGTGATTCTTCATTGGTCAATCAGCTAACAACCTATACTCCAACCCTTTCAAATTTGACATTTGCCTTAGAGGAAAATAGAATATTTTCTATATATAACATTCACAGAAACTGAAAACACTATATTTTGTACTTTTTTTTTTTTACTTAACTCTATTTCCAATCTAGGTATTATTTTCTAAAGATCTAAAGCAATCAGATCAGAATTCATGTTGATTCTGTTGATGCACAATCATTTGGGAAGCAATTCTTTCTTAATGGAAGAGACATTTCTGAGTCATCCCCTCATGGCAGCCATCTTGCCAATGCCAAATCTTCCTTACAATACCACCCAGTATCACTGTCAATTTCTTTAATAAGCTTTTACTCAATTTTTTTGTACTAATTTCAATAAACATGGTCAAACAAAAAAAATTCTGTTTAGCAATATCCTTTAAGATCACAAAGGACTTTACTACATGGGAAAGCTTTCTCTGCATTATGAAGGGCAGAAAGTGCTTCCAATGTGACATAGCTCTTTACCTACCCAGGAACAACTCAGGCCAGCAGGAGCATCACTAGCCAACAAGATGGGTGGCCAAGAACCCAAACTGAGTAGTGTCTGATTGTTGTTGAGCCAGGGAAAAGATGTCTTGACTCACAAATCCTGAGAGGCAACTTCACCCACATGAACTTTCAGGATGTGTCATGGAGCAAAGTCAGAACAACTTTCAGTCGGGCAAACCTCTCCTCTGAATCACTTTTTAAACTGTTTTCAAGACAGTTAATCAAGTGGTTCTGCTTTAATCTTTGGTGCATTGATGTACTAACAACATTGAGATGATGGCTAGAAATTCTCAGCAATTAGTCCATTAAGGGGGCTGACTGGGGATATTTATTGTATTAGCTTCACCATGACACCCTGGAACTGTGCCAATCTGACTAGGGGAAAACCCAGATCTGTGACAGCAACAATAATATTGTTCAGTTTAATTAATCACAGCTAAAGTGTCCTAAAATTCAAGACTATCATTTATGTATTTTAAATAAATAAAAAATAAAGCTCACACAGGCCAGAGTTTGATGGCTTTCACATGCTGTTAGCAAACCCAAAGTTCAACCAAAATTCTAGTCAGTTGCTTACCTTATCAAAACTAAAGCCATAGCCCAACCTCCAAGAAATCAAGAACAAAGGATAAGTTTCCAAAGCCCCATTAGGCCCTGGTAGACAGAGCTCTGCCACCTTCTACCTACACAATCTTGAACAATCAATTAAACACCCATCTGCCAGAGTGGGAACAAGTAAGGGAAAGGGGAAAAGCATTTATTAAATACCATGTACAAGGCACATTTCTAAGTACTTTACAACTATTATCTCATTGGGATAATAATAAAAATAATAATAACTAGCATTTTTATATAGTACCTACTATGTGCCAGGTATGATACTAAGCACTTTACAAGTATCTCATTAGAATAATAATAATAACCAGCATTTACCACATTACCCACAATGTGCCAGGTACTGTGCTAAGCGCTTTACAAATATTTCATCTGTCAAAACAACTCTGAGGGAGAGAGGTACTATTTTTATCCCCATTTTACAGCTGGGGAAAAACAAAGGTTCAGTGACTTGCGTAGGGTCATGCAGTTAATGAATATCTGAGGTAAATCTGAACTCGGATCTTCCAAACTCCTTGGCCAAACCATTATCAATCCACTTCACCACCTAGCTACCACTGCAAAGTACAACAATGTACTACTCCCCAGGCACCTATCATGTCATCTGGAAGAGTCACACAACTTTCCCAGGACTCAGTTTCCTTATCAAACCAAATGAGAGGATTGGACCCCCAATGATGGACCTGTGAGGTCTCTTCTATCTCTAAAGCCAAGGTCTCAATTAGAGCTAACTAGCCTTACTTTTGGGAGGAGAATCCTTTCTGGTATCCGTCCACCTTATCCTTTTAATTTTTTTATTTTTAATCAGCCTCCAGTGAAATATTTTGGAGAGGAAGGAAGTTGAAACTATTGACTGAAATGAATTTAACAGCAGGAATAAACCCACACATAATCCCCCAATGAATAATCAACTGGCACAACAACAGAACTACTAAAGCAACCTCCAAGCTACCTGTGGATTCCCTTCTAGGCCTGTTCCAGCACTGCTGGAATCAAATGCAAAAAAACAAAAAACTCCCCCGAAGGTCAGCAGTACTTATCAGAACTCCCAACTTACTTTAACAACAACAACAAAAAAAAAGACTTTGGAAAATTTCCTACAGTTTTGTGATCAAGCAAGGTCCACAAAAGTTGTCGTATCACCTGCGTTTAAGTGATTGCTACGAGTATCCTCCTCCTGTTTATTTACTGCCCAACAATATTAACCACTAGACTGTCTCTCACAGTGCCCTCTTCCAAAGAAGAGGAACCCTAAGGCATCTACCCATCTACACTCCCACCCAGGGGTCCCATCGTCCTTTCACTGGATAAAAACCTGATACAGCGCCAAGATGATTGGTTTTGGATTCTATTCAGAAGACTGAGGTTTGAATGTCAACTTCCTCTGCTACTTCAACTGCCTTTGTGTGAGCATGGATAAGTCATCTCATCTCTGTAATAATGAAGGAGTGGGACAGCTAGAGTGGATCAAGCACTGTGCCTGGCCTCAGGAGGTCCTGAGTTCAAATCTGACCTCAGACATTCGACACTTCCTAGCTCAGTGATACTGGGCAAGTAACTTAACTCCAACTGCCTCACAAAATAAACTTTTAAAAAATAATAATGAGGGAGTTATACCAATTATCTCTTAAGGTCCCTTTCCACTTGTAATTCCCAGGATTCCATGAAGGTTGTCCCAAAGGGGCATATCTTCAGCCAACACAATACAAAAGAAATACAGGCTTTGGAGACAAGAGTACCTACGTGTCAGATAACTACCTCTGTGACTTGGGCACCCTAATCTTCCTGGGCCTCAGTTTCTTAATATGTAAAATAGGGACTATTTAGACCAGGAAAGGGGAACCTTCAGCCTCAAGGCCACATGTGGCCTTCTAGGTCCTCAAGTGCCACCTCTGACTTTACTTCACAGAACAAATCCCCCTAATTTGTTCTGTAAAACTTGGACTTCGTCAAAAAGCCAAACCCAAGGACCTAGAAAGCCACATGTAGCCTCGAGGCCAAAGGTGCCCCAGCTCTGATTTAGACCATTAAGCATTAAATCTATGATCCCAGGAATTACTCAGAAATATTCCAAATATCGTTCTCATGAAAGGTATCCTAAGAACTAGATTACTTTCATCCATTAAGATTACTTTTGACAACTAAGGGAGACAGAAAGAAAGGCCTCTTTAAAGTTATCTTCTGCTAGACTCTAGTAAGAGGTTCAAAATTAATCCTTTCAAAATACTATCTTTGAAAAATTGGAGAGCATTCCCAGATCTGCCATCATCTGAGGTAAGGCCTGTGCTTTTTTCCCCTTATGCTAGTGTACAGAGAGGGCTTAAAAAAATAGTAAAGTATCCCAGGTGGGCAGACTGGTGATTCCTCAAAGTATCCTTCATTCCTACTCCTCCAGGTGTGAGGCTAGCCACCTCAGAGCAATGCAAAACCTATCAATTTAACTGGCTGACTTTAGGTTTTAAAAGGTGTTAATGGGGGGGAGGGGAGAATGTGCAGCAGAGAGAATAAGAATAGTCTAAGTAGGAAATGAGAATGGTCTATTTCCCTGCTGCTTCTATTCTCTTCCAAACTGGTAGTCCACCCCCAACCGAAAGGTAAAAAAAAAAAAATCCTTCCTTTAGTGGAAAGAAATCAAAGTCACACAAACTCCCTGTGGTCTCCTTTCTCTCCAAAAGCACATACAGTACCACCAAAGTACCAGCTGAGACACCAGTTCAATTGAATGAAACAAAGACATAGAATACTTGTTACAAATCAGGGAATGGGATAGAGCTAAAATTCTCTTTCAAGTGTTAAGAGAAATTCTACCTCAGAAGTGATAAGGATCAGCCAATGGATTTCCTGGGTCAAGAAACTCCAGATGCCATCTTTCTTACTATAAAAATGGTCTTGGCATGAAATGAAATAGTTTAGGCCTCTCCACTCCCATAATTAAGTACAAATTTCCAAATGAGTGCACCATATGATTATGCTTATTTTTCCTCCCTCAGTGTTCTCAGAATAGTTTGCAAGAAGAGAATACATTCAAATACTAGACTCTGCAATTCACTCACTTGTAGCCTTCTGACCAGTATCTGCCACTACATATGCATAAATAACTTTGTTTCCTCTAGCTTCAGAGAGAGGCTGACTCAGGAATCATATTTTTTTCCCCAGTAAGGAAGAAAATATTTTGAACGACCAAATTTCCCGAAACGAAGAAGCATGCTGAACAGCCTATTATATAATGTTCTGGAGGGTCTGAAAAGGAAGAGGCTTTTTTCAAAGCTCTAACGACAAAGTATCGCCTAGTTCAGTCACATTTCAGTACCAAAACCAGGCTGAATTGGATAAGCACTAACTTGTTCCACCCTTCAGTAATTCACCTAAGTGTGAAGCTACGTTGCAGTTTAGTGATCAAGATAAGAGACCCCACATCATAAAGGTAAGGAGCTCACTGTTGCCCTATCCCCAGCCATCTCTCCACCTTAGGGTAAAAAAAAAAATTGGCCATAGCAAAGTGCCTGAGTCTGAGGCAACTTTTCCACAGGGCAACTTCCAAAAGTAAGCCTTACAAACAACAGTAACAACAACAATTAAGGGATTCTATGGACTAGAGAAGCACTGAGGGAGATCTGAAAATAGCCCGAAAAACAGCAGATGTGGCTGCATGCCTTTTAAAATGTGCTAAGAAAAGGGGGGTAGAGAAAGGGACAAAGCTGCATTTGTTTAAACCACAAAGGCCAGACCCACAATCAGTAATATGGCAACAGCTTGCTGTGATTACAAAGAGCACTTTAACAAGGGGTAACTACTCCCCACCGCCCCCGCAGCGGCTGCGCCCCCCTCCCCCACCTCGCAGGCCACCCCACCTCGAATTGCAGCAACAAACAAGGTGTATGTGCGATAGGAATCGACCAGTGATTTGTTCCACTGAGAGGTCGCTGACTGGCAGGCATCTCATCTCTAGGAGCTTGTTTGCAAACCCAGTGGAGGGGAAAACTAACTCTCTTCTGGCCCTTTGAATGAGTGCCCGTAAGTTAACAGTTCTAGCGTGGGGGGTCATGTTTTGGCGGCCGGTTTCCTTAATACTGCCCCTCTAGAAGCCATGAACTGGATTGGGGCTGGCGGGTGAAATCACCCTCATGTGCTATGATCCTCCCCCTTTCTCCTTCACCAAAAAAAATAAAAATAAAAATCTCACTACCGAGGTCTGAAGGGAGGGGACAAGCCTTCAGGAGCTGGAGTATCAAGGCTCCTCTACTTAATTGAACTTCTATTGACACTGACTACATTTTCCTTAAAGAAACAATCCTTCTTTTGAGGAAAGAGCCCCGGGCGGACAAGTCACCGAAGTCCAAGCAGCCTGGGAGAGAAAGTAGTGATTGGGGAAGAAACTCCTGACTCATCGGCATGTTTTTATAGCTCCCGGATTGGATTCTGACCTTTCGGTCTGAGTTGCCTGCTCCAGTTGGGAGACCCAGGGGAGAGCCCTGCAATTCCTGCCATAAGCAAGCACACGCGTGTTCGCAGCTGGGGGTGGGGGGAACGTGTCCCGCCCACTCACCACCTTCCCTCAAGACCCCCCCCCCCTTTTTTTCTGGCAAAGCAAAGGAAAAGAGGAATTAATTGACCTACGGATTCTATCTCCAGGAGGCGCTGCAGGTCGCGGATGCTGTTAATCTCACTGTGAGCCAGTCTCTCGATCACCTCCCGGGGGATTTCGGCTTCCTGGGAATCAAACCCAAACACCTAATCAGTGCTCTGCCGGGTTAGAAAAGCCTTCGCCAAGGCAGGCGGCACCTAGAAGCAGTGTGGCTTATGGGTGTGTGCGTGCCAGCCTTTGGGCAGTGGCAGCCTCCTAGCCCAGTGGATTACTCTTCAGTCTGGTTGTGCCGGGCACTTGTCTGTCTCTCACTCCCTTCCAGTTCTCCCCCACTGCCTAAACCCACTTTAAGAAATCAAAATTCATGTAGCGGATATGCAGTGCCCTTAAAGCAGCCCATTAATTCCTGCAACCGGTTGTGCAGGCCGAACTCCCCCTCCAAATCTTAACACCACACGTTACACGCCGGCTTATTTCAACAGAGAAGAAAGGGAAACGCAGGAGACTTTGGAGATGCATAATAACCCACTCCCACTAAAAGGACTTTTCGCCCCTCCCTCGCACTGGTCCACCCACCCAAGAATACACACTTTTTAAAAACAACACCACCACCACCTCGTAATGTGGAACAAAAGCCCCAGCTCTGACTACTTGAATCTGGGGTGTCAATTACAGGAGGACCAGTGAGGGCTGAAGAGTCCCGGAGGCCCCAATGTGTTTAAGGTTTAAAATAGAGAAATTAACATCCAGAAAGATGAAGTTGAAATGCGTCACGGATGGGTAACTGAAAGCCACAGGCAGTTGTGTTTGTTTGTTTTTAACACTTTAATCAGAAGAGGAGTTTAAGTTTCTCGCCCAGGAATCCCTAATCATTCCCTCGGATGAGAGATCCACCCCCCCCCCCCACACACACACACTTATCTCCACGCCCCCTCCCAACCCCAACCCCCACCTTTTCTCACATAGCACCCCCACCCCACCCCCTGCACCACCTCCTTCACAGCAGCTCAGTTGGGCCTGAAGAATTGACAAGGTTTAGGTATTTAGATAAATAAATTGACCAATAAAAGGATCAAGACGTTTGAGGATTAATATTCAATATCTTCCCCCAACAAAAAAGGGGGGAGCATCCACCAGGCCACGGTCCCTGCTCTAACTCTCCACACCTACTCTTTTTCCCTAGCAAAGCCCTTTATTTAAAAGGAGTCACCCTAGGGGCTTCATTGTAAAATTCCCACGTAGGAGCTTTTAGTGAAGAGGACGTTTCGGGGTTTTGGAAAATCATTAATAAAGAGGCTTCCACTAAGGGCCCCTGTCATTCTCCCGGGCATTTGGCCCAAAGGGAGTGGAATGGGGAATCTCTGGCTGGGAGGGAGCTGCACGGAGCCGGAGAGAAAAAGCCGCGCCCGCCACCCGAGCCCCCAGCCAGCCTTTGCCGGCTTCCAACAGCCACCTGTAACCAGGCCCCGGGCGGGACTGCGGGACTAAGTCTGTGCCCCTGCACGAGGGGCTCATCTACCCCGGTGCTGCCTCTATTCGTCCAACCCCGCGGCTCCGATCACAGCCACCTCTACCTGTGGGAGAACCGGGGCGAGAGCTTCCTCCTCTCACACCCTCCTTTCCCAAGCACCCCTCACACCCCGTCCTCCAAAAGTCTATACACATACACACCCCTTTTCTTCCACACCCCGTTACCGCAGCACACACACACTGGGGGCAGCTTAGGGGTTCTCTCAGGAAAGAGACGAACCCAGCCTGCTTATGCCTGTCTAAAGATCTCCCCTAAGTTTTTCTCTTTTCCGAAGACAACCCCCATTTTAATCCTTCCCCCCAGCTTTCCCCCCGCTTAATGTAAAGCAACGCAACATCCTAGAAACTCACCAAAAATAAATACTTTGAAAGCTTCTAGAATAAAACGGGGGGGGGGGGAGAGATACATCACTACAATTTTAAAATAATATCTGCAGAACAAGATATGCAGTGCAACTCCCTGCCAATGATCCGCCTCTCTTCCCAGAAGGGTTTGGGGGGAGTCTTCAGCCACCCCAGCAAGACGCCCCCAGGTGCCTGAATCCTAGGGAATGGGAACAGAGGCAGCACAGGAGAAGCAGCGAGGGGAAAAGGAAGGTGAGTATGGGGGGGGGGGGGTACCTACCTCGGAAAAGGCATAGGACAGGTATCCAAACCCTAGGAGCAAAACACAAACCCAGGTCCTCATCGCGTCCGGGTGCACTTTAGACTCCGTGGGAACGCAGAGCTGCGGTGGAGGAGCTTCAGCCGGGCTCCAGTGGCGGCGAAATTCAGTACCATCCCTCAGGGAGAAAGACACTGGTGTGTGCGCGTGTGTGTCTGTGTGTGTGAGCGCGCGTGTGTGTGTGCGAGTGTGTGTGCCGCTCCGGGATCCTCCTCGGCCGCTGGGGGGGGGGGGAACTGGTGGAGGGGAGGAGGAAAGGGGGGTTGGGTTTATTATTATATATATATTTTGTAGCTCCCGGATCTGGGGCTGCTGCCGTTTCTCTCACCCCCTCTCTTACTAGCTGTTTTTTTGGCTTTAAGAGCAGACCAGCCGGTACTTCTGCATATTTGCTTAGATCAGACCGGAGTGAAACCCAAGGAATGGAACTGGAGCACCACCGCCGCCGCGGCGGCTGAAACGCCCATCACCTGTCTGCTTCAGCCGGGGCTAGCCAGCTCCTTCCTTCTTCCTCCCCCCCGACTATACACTCCCGCCTCCGACTTGCAGAGACGACGAAGAGCCCCCTAAACGCTTCCCCTCCCCTCCTGAAACACCGCAGCTCTGCGCTGGGGCTGGGCTGTATTCCGAAACGCTCCAGGCTCTCCCTCAGCCAGTCTGCCAACAGCCGGGGCCGGCCTCTTTCTGGGACCTGCTCGCTGGATGCCCGTTTTCCCACACCACCACCACCCCACAACGTCCCCCTCACTTCTCCTCCTCCTTCTCTTGGTCCTCCTCCTCCTCCTCTCGCCTCCCTCCCCCTTCAGCTTGAGGTGGGGAAATACAGACAGCGCCGAGGGAAAAAGGGCAGCGCCAGATGGCAGCCTTCGCTGCCCGTTTTAAGTCCTCCTCCTTCTCCTCCTCCCGGTTGGCCAAAAGGAGAAAAAGGTTTTAAATCCCTAGGGCTAGACTGGATCAGACAGAAAAAAAAAATTTTTTTCCAAAAAGGGAGGGTGGTAGTAAACTCCTGGAGAGGTCTCGGGAGGTTGTGTTTGCTCCGCGCCTAGGCGAGTGTGTGAAATCGGGCGAGCTACAGAGGAGGTGGTTATACCATTGGCACCCTCCCTCCCCATGCACCGCCTCCCCTACTTTTCTTACCCCACCCCCTTCCTCCTCCCCTCCCTCACTCCCCCCCTTCAACTAGCCTTCCCTTCCCTGTAGTATTCTTCCAGGCACCAAAGCACCAACAAGTAGTGGGGGTTGGTTTCCTGCTGCGGCAATGCATTCAGTACTGCAACCCGGGCTCCAGCAGTGCAGCAGTCCCTGCTGCAAAGCAGAGAGAGAGGGACAGAGAGAGAGAGAGAGAAGCCAGGCTTTGGGCAAAGGCAAGGGGGCATGTGGGGAACGGGGCCGGACCCAGGACAGAGGGTGAGTGGAACGAGAAGCCAGGGTTGAGATGGGATGCTGGAAGGAAGGGGAGACACTGCTCTTCCCAAGTCGGGGTTCTCTTGACTTCCCTCCCACACTCCCCGCCTCCCTTCTCTTCCCCACTGCTCTGGTACCAGCCGCAATCCTGCGGCACCCGGGAGGGGAGGGAAAGGGAAACGAGGGAGTAGATCAGTCGCTGTCGCTTTCAGCCAAAGCCTTCAGAAAAGCCGGGAGCTTCTGCGCAAAGAAAAAAAAAGAAAAGAATATCCTTCACTCACTCTAATCTCACTCCGCCTTGCCTCCTAAAATACAGAAACCTGCGCCATTATTATCAGCTGGCCCGATCCTTCACAACCCCTCCCCCATGTATAATTTCATGTATGCACATAGATACACGTATGTACGCTACTCTGAAGATTCCGAGAGGGGTATCCAGCCTTAGTAGCCGTACAGCTGCGTTTGCGTTCTCAGCGCAGTGCGCAAAAGGAATGGTGGGGTGAGGAGATGCGGCTGCAGCTGAGATAGCTGACCCTTCCCTGTTCGCCCCCCTTCAGAAATTTGACAAAGTGAATGGGGCGAAACCCCTCCCTTCTAAATGCACACACGCATATACCAGCCCTATCCATGGACTACACCCCACATATTGTTCCTCCGCCACCCCCCACCCCAATTTTCAGGATGTGAGAAACTGTCTGCTGAGAGCGATGGGGAGGGTCAGGCACCGCGCCAGGCCGGGCAGCTCCAGCCTTTGATGCTACCAGCCAGCTCTGCGCCAGGGCAGCCGCCGCCCTAGGGTCCAGCCCGGTAGGGAGAGGAAGGTCCTCCAGCCTCCTGGGCCTGTCTACACAGCACTGTCCTCGCTTTCCCTTAGGGGGAACACAGGCAGCGTTTGGGCGTCAGTTCCACCAGTGTCCTCAGTAGAGAACTTGATGGGGGAGAAGGTGGCAGGCAGAGGTGAATGCCGGAGGCAGATACTCCCATATCGATTACTCTGGGATCTGAGAGAAGCAGAGGGGACCCGGGGTGGCGCTGTCAATAGCCCCACTACCCCCAAGCTGCCTAGGCCCAGAGCCACTGGCGCAGATTGACGGATGAGCTTTGGGGACGAGGAGGAAGCTTTAGGTGAGTGCACTTTGGGAGACCAACTCCTCTTCAGCCTGGAGAGTTCAAAGTCAAAACCCTGCTGGACTCCTTGGCCACCACTGCTTCCCTCCTCTCTGAAGTTTAATATGTTACATATTAACCTGGGACTGGGGTAGATTCCTCCCTTCCTGTATATGATTTCTGCTTTGGGCTGGGACAGAACTAGACACCTCGAAGTTTATACCAACGGTCGTCCCCAATTATTCACGTTTGAACTCACCCATTAAAAACATTAATATTTGATCCTAGGGAGGAGAAAATAACCTGCTATTGAGGTGGAAGGGGGCGGGGAACAGAGAAAAGGGTGCAGTTACTAGCCCTACTGAATACTCAAACCTAGGCGCTGCTGAGCTGCTTCTGGCGTTCCCAATAGGAATTATTTTTTAAAGTCCATTCTAGAGTACTGAAGTCTAGGAGCTGGTCGGGCGACCCCCACTCGGGATCTCAGTCCATTGAACTCATTGTAATTTAAATAGAGACCCCCTAGATAGCAGGGAAAGAAATGCACCTTAATAGCGGCGCAGCGCGAAGAATTTTGCTCCGCAGAAAATCCAACAGTATTTAAGTGGATTAACTCCCTTTACCCTACGGAGGGAGCGATAACCATCGCTTAGCTAGACAATGGGCAGTAAAGGCGCAACCTACCAGCCCTAGGGCCTTTCATCTCCCTGGCCTCCAGGTTGGCCCATTTTCCCCGCATTTCAAAAGAACGGCTCTAGAAGGCATTTTTCTTCGTCTTTCTGCTGGGCTACTGACTGGAGCTTGGTTTAGGGGAGGAACCACCTGTACTGGTTAAGGGTCCTTTTTTACTCTTATTTTTTTTTATTTCTTTACCTGTCACTAGGTATCCTTTATCTGTCTCTAGGTGTATCTGTCTTTTCTGTCTTTCTGTGTCTTTCTGTGTCTTTCTGTGTCTAACTCCCCCTTCCCTCTCCAATCGCCAACAACACCCGGGTCCAAACAGAAGTAGATTTTTCACGGGTGGTGGGGGGAGGCGGTCGCAGCACTCTCCTGATGTAATAGATACTCTCAGGGTGGTCTAGAGAGAGGAGGAAGAAAAACTTTGAAAGACTTGGAAGCACTTAAAAGAAAGGCCTTTTTTAGGATGGAAAACATTTCATGCAGGGAGCAAGCATTTCCAAATGTTTTATGATAAGGAGGGGGGGGTAGCCTTTAGAGGCTCATCCTCTTCCAATGATACCCAGATGGGAGGGGGGAGTTAAACTCTAGAGTTCTCCAACCCCGAGGGGATGGGGGTGGCCTGAAGGGTGAGGATGGAGAGAGGGCACAGGATGATATCACACCGAGGTGGAAAGTGATAGCTGCATTTTTTAAAAATGCCTGAGCCAGCTTTAATCATTGGCTAGCGATTAAAAATAAAACCACGGTCCACGTTGTCATAGTAATAACAACAACAGAGTTAGAGCTCTGTGCGAGGTTGTAAAAAAACTTCTCTCAACAATGTGGGTCCCTCCAGTGTCGCTTCAGGGAAAGGCTCAGGGACTGCGGTGCCTCAGCTCAGAGGTGCAGAAGCCCCCAGAACTTGTAAGAAGGAATTGCATTGGTTCTGCAGGGGAGTCCTTGGAAGGACTAGAGGAGAGGAAGGGAAAAGAAGTACCCCAAAGGGACTGGAATTTTATTTAGCCCCAGGATCCAGCCACCTGATTTAGCCTTGGAGATCCGGGCTTTCTGTTAATTAAGAGCCAGATCTTCCTTCCTTTCCTTCCCACCCCTCATCCCTGTCACTTTCCCATGGTGGCTTAATATCTGATATCTATCAACTACTTATCTTCCCATTCTCACCTTGGCTTACCCTTCAAAATACCGTGTTTGATAAAAAGAGCCAGTTAAGGATTCTTCGCTCATTTTCAAGATTGGAAAACTCAAGATCTTGACTTAGGTGGCGAAGGTACCCCACCAACTAAGATCAAAAGTCAGGAATCGTGAGTTTCTAGGATTTTTCATCCTAGACCTCCCCCTGCTCTCCTCACCTCCAGGTAAAACTCAGGTCTTAGAAGAATTAAAAACTCACTGTGGTGGGGTTCTATCAAGTCCTGGACCCTTTCGAAAAAGAGTTGAGTACAACGTGGGAAGAGTAATTTCCAGCTCCCTAAATGGTATTTGAGAAGCCGGCAGACTTTTCTGCTTGTGTTGAATCTATTTTGTGCACCAAAGTTCCACTCTTCCCCAGTCTATTAATCTATGGTAATTGATGTGGTCACATGTACATTTCTCCTCTGGAGTCAAGTTACATTTCAAGCCGCTATTAGGCGGCTCAGATGGTTCAGTGCAAATATTTGATAATGAAGCTAAATATATTTGAGTCCGAGGAGGCGTGGCCCAGGGAGCCGTAGCTTTTGCTAGGAGGCCAGCTCCTTCGGATTGGTTCCTCTAGCAGTTTAAGAGTGAAATACAATTTTAGAGTGAAAGGGTGGGCACTTCGAAAGCTGCCCCGGAAACAAAGCAGGGCGACACCTGGGCTTTGAATGGGAAAGAGGCCCCCTACCTCTTCCCTGCTCCCACTCCTATCCCAACACACACCTTCCAGGCCTCCACATGATAATGCTAGCTCGGAATATCCAATATGGGGGCGGTGGGAGGAGGGGATTTAGCGAAGCGAGGGTGGAGTGCAATGTCCGAGAGAAACTTGCTGGGGAGTTGAGGGACTTTTAAAAGGTGCTAAAAGGAAAGTGGAGTTTGTAATGCTCTTTCTGAGGGAGAAAAATTGGAGTTTCAGGGGGAAAGAGGGGAAGATGATCTTTTTATTGTTATCATTCAGTACGAAGATTACAAATTGCTCTCGAATAAGGCAAGGAATTTATTGGAGTACCGGGGTTTATGTGGCAAAGGTTATATGCCAATAAAAGGAACAAAGCATTGTGCTCTGGATGCAAATGAAATGGCAGGTCTTGGGCTAGCGAGAGAGGCGGGAAGCAGCTCCAGGGATTAGTTCCTCCCAAAGGGCCAGAGAGCTCCGTTTGGATCCTTGAAAGCACCCAGGATACATTTTATGCTCCTAGCATGTAGCAACACGCCAATTTCCCCATAATTAAGGTGAGTCAGATGCTATAAATAGGTCTACTATGGGAAGTCAGCCCATCAGAACGATGATTATTATATCCCCAAGTTTCCCAGCAGATCCTCCAAAGAGGGAGGGGGAGAAGTAGCTTGCAAAAACTCTGATATGGCACTAACCATCATAGATTTTGAGAAGAGAAAGGAGAAGGAACATAGAGTTAGACGAGAGGCTGGGGTGTCTCTCTATGTTAAAGTATGGGGTACAATTAGAGCGGTGGGGTGAGGAATACAATCAAACTTACTGGACCACCTGTAGGCTTGGAGCTTGGGATTTCCAGGAGGAGGCGAATTTTATACTTAAAAATCCATTTCTAGTCAAAGAGGTCAAGAAACTGAAGAAGATTCTGAACAATTTGTAATGACTAGACACAACATTTTTCCTTTATCTTTGGACAAGTATTTCTTGGTTCTGGGCAATTAATGGAAAAGTAGCCTTGGTTCACTTGGTAAACAGCTCCTTGAAGATCAAACGTGCTTTCTCTAAGTGTTAATTATGCTATCATTATTAGTCTTATCAGCAATGTGGATCAAGACTTTCCAGTTAGTGTCTCCCCCAGAAGTGGAGATAAGTAAATGGGGAAGTCTCCTCCAGAGTTCTGATGGAGCAGGAATTGTTTCCTAAGGGGCTAGAGGACAAGGGCTTCCCCTCTAGGGGAAGACAGGGCCAAGGAGGGGATGAGGAGGTGTGGAGGGCCTCCAGTGGTGAGCTCCTGTTCCTGCACCGGGGGAGAGATGGAGGAGAGAGAGAGAAGGACCAACCAAAGCAGGCCATTCTCTTTAACACCCTCTGGTGAAAACAGGTTTTTCTCCCACACCCCCTCTTTCTCTTCCTCAGGGCAAACTTCACATTCTCTCTGGTTGGCTCCACCTTCCCCTCACTACCCTAAAATAAACCTTTACACCTAATGAAAATAAGTTCCAAATGAAAACTGGTGCTGTGTTCATCTGAATATTCACCGCCCACCCCCAACAACATTCTTAGTCTTTCTTTACCTGTTCCGGAGCCGGAGCCGAGCTCTCCAGTCCCCAGATAACCAGCACCAGATGACCTGACCTGTGACCTTATGCAAATTATTCGGCCTATTTCTGGAAAAGGGAGAGAAGACCAGAGACAGGATGAACTTGTAGGAATAGTCCTTGTATGTACTCCTCATGGTCATCTCTTAAAATCTCTAGCTTTTACAAAGCTCAGACCAAATGTCATTTCATATCCAAAGACTTTCGTGTTTCCCCTACTTCTCTACCTTGTATTTACTTCCTACATGTTCTGTATATACTTATGTACATCTGTTCTTTACCCTCTTCAAGACAGTAAGCTTCTTGAGGGCAAGAGCTGATTTTTGTTTGTTTTTGTCTCTGTATCCACAATATCCAGCCTGGCGCTTAGTTATAGCTCAACAAATGTTTGTTGATTGACCGATGCTCTGCAAGACACCCAGGGAAATACAAGGAAACTTCACATTTGAATTGAACTCTGCTCTTAAGAACCTTACAATCTATTTGGGGACTGAATGTTCCCCAGCATATACACATGTAGCACATCTATGCTGCCTTATGTTTTGCTCCACACAATGTTAAGCCTTAATATTAGTACTACATGATCTCTGAGGACAAGAGATAAATCTGGGCAGGGAAACATTTGTGAAGATACTTGATCATTTTGATCAGGACTTTGAAGGATGGCTAGGAGTTGCATAGCTGAATGAGGAAGAGAAGGACATTACAGGTGGCAGAAAGTCTAGAATGAATATGGAAGGTTTTTGAATACTTTTGAGAGCAAGGATCTTTATTCAATGGTTGTTGCTTAACCTAAAGGCCCCTAAGACATTAGTGATATCTAAGGGGAAGAAAAATAACACTTAGTCATCCTGTGGTTTTGGGTCCAGGATGTAGGAAATAGACACACCACGACAGGAATCATTATAAAAACAAGCTATCAAATGAAAGATATGTCTTTCCCTTCTGGCCTAACAGATTTTTAATATCTCTTAAAAGTAAAAATAATTCCACACTGTTTGATACCAGTCTAAAACTCCAGTCAAATCAAATCACAGACTGTTCTGCAGAAATGGGGAAAATTATTTTCATCCCTGGAGGAAAGGAGATGAAAAGGATAAATAATTGGGAGAAGGTGCCAATCTCCAGGACTGGGGGAAGGGCCAGGAAGACAAAGGAAGTTTATCTATGGTCTGTTGGAAAAAGCCAATGACCAGGAATAAGGAGATCCAAGTTATTTTTTATCTACACACTGTCAATAGAATCTAAAAACAGAGTCCAAGGTAATGTAACTCATCTCTTCTTCCCCATTTTATAGGTGAGGAAAAAAAAGTCAAGAAGACATCTTGTTACAGTGAAAGGAGTCCTGGGTTTGCAGTCAGAGAACTTGGTTTTGCATCATTTGCTGCCTATGTGACATTAGACAAGTCATCTCAGTTTTCTCATCTATAAAATGAATGCAGTGAACTAATTGAACTCTCAGACCCTCTTCCATCTCTAAACCTCTACAACCCTATGAAATGAGCCCTATAAGTCATTACCATAAATTCAACAGAAGATTTTGTAAACTTTAAGTCAAATCGTTTCAGCTCTGTTTCCTCCTCTAAAATGAACAGTGGAAGAATGATCTTAGGGTCTCCCTTGTTCTTATTTGGAAGAACAGTACATACCCTACCTTCAGGTTTTCTAGTTTTGATTAGAGATTGGCTCACTGACCACAAGGATCAGTCACTGAACTAGAAGCCTTGCAAATGGTCTCTCTCCTGGGCACTGATAATGTATTGAAAAATAAAGGCTCATTAAAAATACATATTCTGGGAACTAAGTGGTTGATCCCTGTGATCCCTACTGCTAAGGAAGCCAAGGCTGGTGGATCACTTGAATTCAGAAATTCTGAGCTGCAGTAAGCCCAAGGCCAATTGGTTGTCTGCTACTAACTAATATGGTGAGCCCCCAGGAATAGAGGGTGACTAGTGGCTGTCTAAGAAAGGATGAGTTGGCTGAAGTTAGAAAAAAAAATGGAGCAGGTTAAAGTTTCCATGCCAATCAGTACTGCTTTGGGGCCTGTAAGTGGTCGCTGCTTTTCCATCCTGGGTAAAGTAGGGAAACCCAATCTCCAAAAAAAAAAGGGAGGGGGAAGAAAATATGCTAAGGTCAGGCACCAGAACAGAAGGCCAAAACTTTTTTAAAATCTGTTTTAAGTCTCACCTGTAAAATTGGAAAAGGAGAGGAGATGAATTAGATCCCTTTCCGGCTCCAATGTTCTTTGGTTCTATGATTCATCTCTTCCTGGGACACAGTGCTAATTTGAGAAGGGCAAATGTGTTTAAGGAAAGATACAGACCTCCTACATTTTTTTCGTGGCTGGTGAGGGAACTGTCCATTCTACGTTCTCCATGACATATGGGTATTTCCTAGCTCCTGCTTCCAGAAGCCAAGTGGGGTCCCCTGGCCTGAAAGTTGATGTAAGGAAATTACATTCCTCTTAAATAAGCACTTTGGCCCAAAATATAACCTGTTCCCAGCCTGGGTTTGAAGCCAGCATGTTTATGGTGATGGATTGCTGCTTTCTTAATGGGTTTGGAATCAGCAGTTGTTACCCAGTAGCCTTCCACAGGATGGGAAAGCAGTTTGTTGAGATCCACACAAATTCGTTGCAGAGACAGAGACAGAGACAGACAGAGTTGAACAGGAAAAGAGAGTCAGACAGTATCAAACTAAACCAGGGTGGTAAATTATGTCTTCTCAAGAAAATTTGATCAGTGAATGCTCTACTGTGATTGTCATTATAAAATTAAATGGGTATATTGAGACCAGACATTTATTGAATATCTCCAATGTACAAGGCATAGTGTTAGGGAATTTGGGAGACAGGGGGATGTGGTTAGTAATGGTCTCTACCCTGCTGCAGCATGAAATCTATCTGAACAGTGTTGGATAGCCAAAGGTGACACATATGTCTTCAAGTAAGACTGTAAGAGAATGTATAAAGTGACCGAATAATACCAGCACTAAGTACTTCATGAGTTTAGGGGGAGAGAGACATTAGGTGGAATGATCAGGAGTGGCCTCAGTCATAAGCAAGAGTTCTCTAGGGCAATTCCTAGGGAATTACAATGTCCAACTTCCCCTCCATTTACAGAGGAGGAAACTGAGATATAGTGATTTATTCAGGGTCACATAGGAAATGACTGGCAGGAGCCCAGGTCATCTGACTCCAAATCTAAAGCCCTTTCTCCTACTACCACACTGCTGCTCCAGAACTATGATAAGAACTGGGATGTGATGCATGTGGTGTCTACTCTTGGCTCTGCCCCCTGCCTTTCTATGGGACCCTCGATAAGTGCCATCTTTGATTTTGCTGCCACTGTGGTTGTTGGTTGGGAGTCTATAGGGATAGCCTAAGAATTCATGTGGGGAGCTCCTGGTGAGGTAATTCTCCCCATCTATGCAGATCTGGCAAGTTTTCTGCAACTTAAACAGTCACAGGGACACTGAGAAGTTGTCACATCATCATCATCATCATCACTAGCATTGATAGACCACTTTAAGGTTTGCAAAGCACCCAGAGTGAGCTGGATAGCATGCTTCAAAAGGGAGACTTGAACACAGGGCTTCCTGATTCAAAAGCCAGCTCCCTATCCATTATGCCATTGGATAAAACTTGGAGTCAGGAAGACATGAAGATGAGTTCAAATCTGGCCTCAGGCACTTACTAACTGTGTGAGAACCTGGGCAATTTACTTAATATCTGTTTGCCTTAGTTTCCTCAAATGTAAAATGGGGATTATAAGAGCATTTACCATGCAGGATTGTTTTATGGTTCAAATGAGATAATATTTATAAAGTGCTTAGCATAGTAAGCACTTAGTATATAAATGCTTATTCTTTTATCTCCCTTCTTTTGGGATGCTGAATTTGGTTACATTATGCAAAATCTCAACCATTACCTAACTGTAAAATGAAGGAGAGTCCTAGGCCTTAACCAGTTTCTGAGGCAGTGTTAGGTAAAATCAAGTCTCTCTCACCCACATCTTCTCTGTAATATACCAGACAGCTTGGTCTCAACTCTGACTCAATCTAGTCTCATCCCCAGCTTCAAATTGAGTGGGTAAGAAGAGTTTGCAGCTCTAACAATAACTGACTAATAGGTAGTATATATTTCTGAAAGCAGACATATATATTATTACATTCAAGCCTCAGAACAACCCAATAAGGCAGCTTCTACTGTTATCCCCATTTTATTGGGAATTTATATGCTCACTACAGTCACAGGGCTTACCCTGGGTCACACTGCTCTTGTCTGAGGCTGGATTCCAACTCAAATCTTTCTGACTTCAAGTGCAGGAGTCTGTTACACAACATCATACAGAGGGGAAAGACAAGAAAGAATATGAGAGCTACGGTCTTGCCATTAAGGAAATTGGAAAAATATCCACAATATCAGACAAGGTTTCCACGGGTTTGGGACCACTGTTCTCCTACCACAAAGGGAAAAAAATGTAGATTTTTTCATCAGCCAATGAACCAACAACTCATTCATTGTCCTCTGAGGTTATTTTTTATTTCTACCTTTACGGGAGGCCTTGTTCATTCCTTCCAAGAGTCATACATAACTCTGTCTTCTCTTTCGTTGTCTGTAAAATAGGAATAATATTTAGTTCTCTTATAAAGAATAACATCAGCTGCAAACAGGAAATGAGAGATAAACTTGAAACCACAATAATAAAAAATTGACAGGAATATTAGACAGCCAGCATTTAACTACACAGGCAGAAGGAAGAACTGTGAGTTTGGTTTATAGAATAAAATTTAAACCCAACTGAGACATTGCCTAGTAGCTTCTAATCTGTCTGAGATTACACCAACAGTCAGAAAACCTGGGTTCTAATACCGACTTGACCACTAGCAAGCTATGTTACCTTGGGTGAGTTATGAGTGGGGTACACTCTCTGCACTCTTGGTGAAGACTCCTCAGAATGAGAAGGGAGAGAAACTATCTGGAAACCAGAGATAGACTTTTGTAAGACTGGACAGACCTGAGTCCTGAGTTTCCACAACCTAGAACCCTTCCCCCCTACCCTTGTTGTCATCAGCATTAGGCCCTTTTCAGGAGTTTTTGACCTCCACCCTTGCTTGTGACCTTTTCCCCTCCCTTGCTTTGGCATTTTCCAAATAAGGCCAAGGATGATACCTTGGCTTCCTGTCCCCCCTCCCTGACAATAGGAGATAGTGGTGGGCTTCTTTGTTATCCACCCTTGGGTTAGATTTCAAGCCAAGACTGAGAGCCCACCTCCTAGCCAATGGGAGAAGAGACAGCCAGGGGGAGGGGGCTTGACCGCCTTAGGGCATAAATTCTTGTTCTGTCTTTTATAACACTGCCTCCTCTCCTGGATTCCTGCCATGGAGAGGACCGCCCTCTTCCTGGGGGAGAGGGGGGAAGAGAATAAAACTTCCTGTTCCTTCCTCAAGATGCCTCTGATTTTTTATTTTGCTTGGGGAGGGGATTTTTGGGGTCCCTGTACCCCACACAGTTATTTCTTCCTTTTCTGTCTCTGGACACTCAGTTTTCTCCTCTATAAAATGAACAGGTTGAATTAACCACATCTTCTCCAAGATGACATTTAGTTCTAAGTTTATAAATATCCTGGTCTGTCACTTCAGTTGTGTCTGACTCTTTGTGACTCCATTTAGAATTTTCTTGGGAAAGATACTGGAATGGTTTGCCATTTCCTTCTCCCACTGATTTCACGTGAGCTGCTGAGGCAAACAGGTTAAGTGACTTGCCCAAGGTCACACAGCTAGTAAGTGTCTGAGGCCATATTTGAACTCAGTTAGATGAGTTTTCCCAACTCCAGGCACAACATTCTATCTACTTTGACAAAATCAGAGGACCTAAGTTCAGATCTTACCTCTGGTGTTTATTACCTGTGTGACCTCAGCCAAATGACTTAACCTTTACTGGCCTCATTGTCTTTATCTTTAAAATGAGGGAGTCAGACTAGATGGCCTGAGTTCCCTTCTAGCTTTAGAAAGCTATAATCTTATCCTTGTTCTTCGTTAACCAACTTCATTTCACATTCACTAATATTTCTCCAGAGGTAAAGACCTCTGGGTTTTAAAAATACATCCTTTGTCATTAATGGGAATCTATTCCATCACCCCACATTACAGATTTCTCTAAAGAAATCTATAGTAAATGTAACTAAAAAGCAACCAAACTATTTGAAATTTATCATGATGTCATCAAAACTCATCATGCCAGAGAGCAGAATCAGTTCAGGTCAGTTAATGAATTAAGTGCCCACTGTATATATTGGCACAGCAAATTTGACCCTGTGCCCATCCCAATGTCTAAATAAGGCAGCTGGGTAGTGAGGTGGGTAGAGCACCAGGAAGACTTATCTTCTAAGTTCCCTGCTCTTTTGTAGCTTATAGTCTATTGGGGGAAAAAACAAATGTGTGCACACACACCTACAAATTCATGTTAATATGATTTGATTTTACCTAATACTGACTTAGAGGTTGGATAAGGCTTAGGATTCCCAGGTAAAATCCCTGGGATTTTATAGTTAGGGAAACAGATAATAGATATTCCCTTCCCATACTTCTTTTGGGATGCTAAATTTGGTTACGTTATGTAAAAATTCCAACTATTGGGATTTTTGCATAATGCAAGCAAATTCAGCTCTCAGGATGAGAAGTAGTGCTTTAGGTATAATGGAACTAACTCCAAGGTCAGTTTTCTATGTAACTCCAGTGTTAACTCCCAGTACCAGACAGTGCCCAGCTCAATGACAAATAATGAGGGAAAGATAGAGCATTACAGGTTAGTGTGGCCAGAGAAGTCTTCAAAAATGGCTCCAACATGTTCTATTTTCTCAACTTACAGAAATTAATATTTATACTCATGCCCATTTACTTATATATTTTATTTATATATTTACTTATTTACTTTAGACCCGGAAACTCATTTATTCATTCGACAAGCATTTACCAAGCAATTACTATATACAAAGAAACAATATCAAGTGAAAATGAGAGAAAAATAAAATGTCCCTATCCTCATGAAACCCACCTCTATCCAGGAGGAGACAAAGGTGATAACAGTCTGAGGAAGGTAGAAAGTGTTACATGGGAACTGGAGAGGAAAGAGGTTTTCCCTTTTAGGCAGTCTGGACTACTAGCTATTTCCTCTCTATCACATCCCTTCTCCCATCTCCTTTTGCCTTAGCAATGTGATCTCTGTTAGGGGTCAGAGTTATCTAGCCCATGAAATTGTTTTCTAATAACTCAAGTCAGTATGTTGCTTTTGTTGTTGTTCAGCTGTGTTCTACTCTTCATGACCTCATGGACCATTTTGTCCATGGGTTTTCCTGACAAAGATACTAGAGTAGTTTGCCATTTCCTTCTCCAGTGGATTAAGGCAAATAGAGGTTAAGTGACTTGCCCAGGGTCACACAGCTAGTAAGTGTCTGAGGTCACATTTGAACTCAGGTCTTCCTGATTCTAGACCCAGCACTCTTTTGACTGAGCCATCTAGCTTTCTCCTCAATATGTTGCTGTTGTACTTTATATTACTTTGTAAATGCTTCATATGATTGAATAAAAAATTTATTAAGTATAGACAGAGCACCAGGCCTGGAGTCAGGGGGATCTGAGTTCAAATGTGACCTAAGACACATGCCTGTATGACCCTGGGCAAATCACTTCACCCTGCTTACCTCAATATCCTCCCCTGCAAGATAAGCTGGAGAAGCAAATGGCAAAATACTCCAGTATCTTGGCCCTGAATATCCCAAACAGGGTCTAGCTACGGAAACTACAGAACAATAAGGTATTCTTTAAGTAAAGCATTTATTGGGCAAGGCAATGTTGTAAGTACTGTACTTGGCTAAGTGCTAGAGATGCAAAGTAAGACCAATCCCTGCTCTCAAGGAGTTCATATTCTATTGGAAGCATAAAAGGTTTTAGCTACAGGTCAGATGGAAATGAGGACATGATGGGAGATGAGGCCTTAGGGTACCGTGGCAAAGTAGATGCTAATAACCTCATTTTTAATGTCATTATATTGACTTCTCTTGGTGCTATCACTATTCCCCTCCTCCATCTCCCTCCAGCTGTCCTTGAAGTCAAGGACTATTTTGGTTTGTGTTTGCTTTTCTAGAGTCTAGTATGGCGCTTCTAACTTAGTAGGTTCTTTGTAGATAAGATATTGAATTTCCATCTGGGGACTGAAGAATCAGGAAAGATTTCATTCATGGATAAGGTGGCGTTGGAAATTGACACTTGATGATTGGTTCACAAGACCATAGATTTAGATCTGGAAGGGGGACCTTTGAGGTCAGTGAGTCCACATCCTCATTTTACAAATGAGGAAACTGAGGCCCAGAGAGATTAAAGTAGTTTGCCCAGGGTCACACAGCTGTTAAGTATATGAAGCAGGCTTAGTCCTGACTCCAAGTCCATGACTCTATCCATTATACAATGCCATCTCTCAGAATACTTGAAATCATCTCTTTTCAAAATCCTCTTTAATCTCCTTTATCATATCTTCATAAGAAAGAACTTCTAAAATAATAGCTCATTTCTATAGCTCTATGTAAGCAAAACACTTTTTAAAAAATGCCCATGTTAAAGCTCCATAGTGCGAGTATTATATTCTCCACCTTTTAGAGATGAGAAAACTAGAAAAGCTAAAATACTTGTCTTATATCCAGTCCAATTCAACAAATATTTATTGAGTCTAATATGTCCAAGGCACTGTGATAGGTTTTTTTACATTCCAAGACAAAACCAAACATGAGCCCTGTCCTTAAAGAGCTTATTCTACAGTCACTCAGATAGTAAATGGTAGAGCCAAAATTCGAACCCAAGTTCCTTCCAATGCTTCCTGGTTTTTTCCACTACATTTGACTGCGTCTTTTCAGGAACAGAAAAGATGGCAATCAGGCCTGGATGATTTGGACCAGATGCTGCCAATCATAATATATGCCAAAGGTGGTGATTCCAAGTGTCCCTGCTGAAGCCAGCTCTTAACAAAATTGTGTAGGCAAGCATTGTCTTTGGCAGCCTCCTATCTTCCCAATCAGCACCCCTTTTCTCAGGTTCCTCCCATCTCCTGAGGCACCTTTCCTAGGTCCCATTCTTTCTCTCTTTTGGCAATCAAATAACCCAGGCTAAAGAAAGATTCATGTTTGCTCACTCCCAGGGGTATGTATATTTTTAAAGGTTATTCTTTTATTCTTAAAGACAGAAGACCTAAACTTCCCCTACTATTACCCCACCCTTCTCTCATCTGGGAAGGAACCAATGAAGACCTGGCTAGAAGTCTCTGAAAGATTGCCAACCTCTAGTTTAGAAATTCACTGGCCTGAAGACAGGGGACTACCCCAAATGATTTTTCCAGATTGCTTCCAGCTATAGAATTCTGTTGTTCTGCGGCTTGTTACTCTTAAGGAACTTTGCAATCCTAGTCTTTCAATCACATTATTACATTGTTATTAAACAAAGTCTTTGGTGCATACCAAAATGAGCCAAACAATGAGCCAAACCCTAGTTCTTCTTCACACTATATGACCTTGGATAAGTCACTTAATCTCTAGGTCTCAAGAGTCATCTATTCCAACCCTTTCATCTTAAAGATGGGGAAACTCAGATCTCATCTCAACATTCTGTGGTTCTAAGGGTGTCGATTTGAGCCACAGCCATTCCAAATTTAGCACTCAGTCACTTTTTAGTGTGATACTGGGCTAATAAATCCAGCTATTGACCCTGCCAGAGAGTAGACTCTCCATTGAAATCAATGGGAGAATCAATAGCCGGATACAGTCTTCAAAGTAGAATCTGCTTTTATTGAAGTCTGATCCCTCTAGTGTAGATCTGAGTGCTCTTCCTAAATAGCCAGTCATCTCTGGCAGGCAACAAATTATAAATAATTCTGTTCTCAAAGATTGGCTCTCACCCATCCCTGATGGGGGTATAAAAAATGTTTGCATCAAAACCCATGGAGAGCACATTGCTATTCAATCCTGGTAAGGGAGAGGGGAAAAAGTTTCCATTAGTAATCATTAGTCCTGCCCTAGACAAATGTCCATAATTCCCATTAACACTAGCAAGAGGTAGGTAATCACAATTATAAAAATAAGTCAAATTTACATAGCACTTTGCTATGGAGAGAAGAAGGCCTGATTCTAACATTTCAAAACAACAGTAGCCCTTCGTTTTTAAAGGATGGTTTTTCTATTTTCTCTAGGTAGAAGAGAATCCCTTCAGTAGCTTCCAGGAAGCTCCTTGAGGACAGAGGTTGTTTTCATTTTTTTTTTCCACATTCCACATTCTCAATTCACTCTCCAGATTGCTCCATCACCCTTTTCCCCAGCTCCATTTTTTAGCCCTATTTAATGTTTTGTCTTCTCCTGTTAGACTGTGGGCTGCTAGCTAGTACAATGGCTAGAGCCCCAGGGTATGGAGTTAGGAAGACTCATCTTTGTGAGTTCAAATTTGGCCTCAGACACTTAATAGCTGTGTAAGCCTGGGCAAGTCACTTTACCTTGTTTGCCTTAGTTTCCTCATCTGTAAAATAAGCTGGACAGGAAATGGCAAATCACTACAGTATCTCTGCCAAGAAAACCTTAAATGGGATCATGAAGAGTTGGACACAACTGAACTATGTTAGAATATGAGCTCCTTGAGATTAGGGATCCTTTTATTCTCTTGTACTTGTATCCCTAGCATTTAGTAGAGTGCCTGGCACATAGTAAATGCCTATTAAGTGTTTTATTTATCTGTCTAGACATTTATCTTTCTATAATACCTAACACAGTTGTTGTTGGATCATTTCAGTTGTGTCCAATATTTCAATTTAAATTTCAGTTGTGACACATAGTAAGAGCTTAATAAATGTTTTCTTCATCATCCTTTACTTTTCCTTTCTTCCTTCTTTCCTTCCTTCCTTTCTTTCTTTTTTCTTCCTTTCTTCCTTTCTCTCTTTCTCTCTTCCTTCCTTCCCTCCTTCCCTCCTTCCTTTCTTTCTCTCTCTCTTTCCCCTTTTCTTTCTTTCTTTCCCTCTTTCTTCCTTTCTTTCTTCCTTTCTTTCTTTCTTTCTTTTCTCCTGCTGCTTCTGATCTAGGTTACTTTGTCCCTCCCTACCCAGTCTGCGACCTTACCATATCAATGCCAGACTTGATTCAGACACCTGATCAGGCATAACCCACTTCAGCTCAGAATTCCTTCAAGCTCAAGAGATCTGCCATGCTCAGACTACCAGGTATATGGGACTACAGGACTACTCCACCATAGAGCCAAATGAATGTTTTGTTTATTTTCAATCAGTTGTTTTTGTGGTCATATGGACACAACTGAAGTGTGTCTCTTAGCTACAATCTGGTACTTGTGTTCTCAAAAGTTCAGCGTGATAAAGACCAGGAGGAGGTGGAACTGACCTATTTGAGAGAAGACTGTGGACTCTGGGAAATATGAGTGAGACACATGCATATTTTCTGTATAGAATAGTTATGGTGGCGATTTTAAAACACTATTGTTGTTCAGTTGTGTCTGACTGTATGTGACCCCATGGACTTTGTCTACAGGGTTTTGTTAGCAAAGATACTAGAGTAGCTTGCCATTTCCTTCTCCAGTTCATTTTACAGATGAGGAAACAGAAGCATACAAGATTAAGTGACTTACCCAGGGTTACACAAGTAGTAAGTAAGTGTCTGAGGTCAGATTTGAACTCAGGCCTTGCTAGCTTCAGGTCAGGGTTCTATCCACCATACTACCTAGCTGCCCCTTTAAAACACTCAGGGCCAGGTAAACCAATCTTTCACCTTCCTGAATGCCCTTCCTAGCCTTTTGTCTTCATTCTTGATGGCTTAGTGGTATGAGGGTAAGAAAATGAAATATACAAAAACTTCAGCCTAATAATACATAAATTTGGGGGAGGAGATTATTTGCATTTCAAAAATCACAATAACAGAAAGATTTGCCAGCAATGTTTTACTAGGAAGGAAAGAAATATTTATATCACCCCTGCCGTGCACCAGATACAGTGCTATGCACTTTTACAAATATTATCTTTTTTGATGCTTGCATCAATCCTAGGAGGCAGGTGCTATTATTATCCCCATTTTACAGTTGAAGAAACTGAGGCAAGTAGAGGTTAAGTGGCTTGCCCAGTGTCACATAGCTGGTAAATGTCTGAGGCCAGATTTGAACTTAGTAGAAGTAGAATTCCTCCAATGTATTTAAAAGCAAAGCAAAGTGATCATATAAGTCAGTGGGAAATAAGTTTATTTTAAATATTTTAAAGTTAAATATTTTAAAATTTTACATAGATTTTATAAACAAAGTTACTTTGTAGAGTGAACAATAACTACAAAAGTTACATTCAGAATTATTGAGTGGGTAGATAACAGAGATGACTGTCCAAGTTGATGGCAGTTGGAAGGAGTAAATGAGGATAGCTGGAGAGGCCAGAAATGCTTTTTTTTTTTTTAACTCACTTTAACATTTACAAAGCATTTTCTTTGCATTTTCCCACTGCCTAAAAGATATAGGTAGTCCAAGTAAGGGCAAATCCATGACTTGCCCAAGATTACATAGGATTTGAACCCAGATCTCTTTACTCTAAGTCCAGTGTTCTTTCTTCTACAATTCACTACCTTGTACAAAAAGCAACCTTGGCTGCTACTTTACAGATCCCTCTGAACTTTGGAACTCAGCTGACCCAAAACAATTGAAAATGAAAAATAATACAACAGAATCAGAAGATATAACATCTCAAATATTAAGCTCTTAATTTCCTAAACATAGTCATTCTATCCACTACAATAGATAAGAAAAGTAGATCATTAGAGAAACACAGCAGCTCTATTCCATTTCAGTTTGTTGAGCTTTCCTAGTCATCCCTACATGTGCCTGGGATGATGTGACTTTTTTTGATTCTCACACCAAGTTTTCCACAGGGGATTTTTCTCTCCACTGCTTTTCAGGATAATATTTGGCAAGTGAACTTGTATTAAAAATCAGAATGGTTCTTGCCTTCCTCATCTTTCCATTTGGCAAGAAGATGAAGTGTTGGCTGATCAAGTAGATTTCTTGGCCCTTTTGGCCTTCTAATTATGATGCCTGATTTACATTGGATTAGGAGCGTATCTGAAGGCATATAGGATGCTGTTCCTTTATAATCAGGATATCTGGGTTGCCCAGTAAAAGGGTTCATTTTTATTGACCTGTATTGACCTTATAAAGCCAAGGAATGCAACCAATCCAAGCCACTAATCAAAGTTGTCCAAATTAGGATAAAAGCTTGATTATCTGAACAGGAAAGAACCTAAAGGTCAGTTAATCTAAATCCTTCACATTTTATAGCTTAGGAACCTGAGGACTCATACAATCAGTGGCAAAACTGGTACCCAACCTGTATGCAATAGTTTTTGGTGGCTATAGGTGATATGGTTCAAGAACTACATCAATGCTTGCATTTTGAACTAAAGAAACAGAGGTGGGGCTTGAGCATAGTTGAGTAAAAACTAGAGACACATTCATACTAAGATATATGTGTTAAAGTGAAAATGTAATGCACAGAGATTCTGCCTCAGAAAAGACCTAGTGTAAAATTGACTCCTCTTCTAGTATCCCCTTCCCACCAAGTCCCCCACCCCCCACATTCTGACCTTCCCTCTACTCCTTCCCCCATCACCCAAAATGCATCTTTGTCAGCTGCCACTTGGTTACCCTAAATTGCTTTGAAGCTTGGCCCCCTCACAAAAGAGGTAGACAGGAGACATCATTCAGCCCACAAGGGCCAAGCAGCCCTAATGTATGTTTTGAAAATCTTCCAGAGGGTGAGTAAGAGCAGGCTGACCCTGAGCTTCTTCCCCCACTGGTCGTGTCCTTCCAAGACTTTGGCATCTTTTCCTATATTCATGGGACCATCCTGATTTCCTAGAATCAGTATCTATTCAGCTTAAGCTGTATCTCTTAGCTACAATCTCTCCAGCCTCTTGAGATCTATATACTTCAGCCTCTAGTCTAGAGGGTAGAAGGTCAACTCATTGTTGCCTGTCTTCGGGTCCTTTAACCTTATGGATCATTTATGGAAAAATGTTGACCTGTCCAGTCAGTTTTTTCTTAGCACTTAACATATTTCAGGAGCCTCTCACCAGTTGTCAATTGGCATCAGAGAATATAAGCACACTTTCTTGATCTAAATATGTTTGTGTTGAGCTAATACCAAAAATATTGTTTACCTAACCTCTTCTCCCAAATAATATAGTACATTTCCAAATTTAAAAAAAAATGGCTCATCTATTCTGCTTTGGGCAGCCAGTGGTGAGAATAATCACTTTTTGATACTGAATATAATGGTCTATTCCAGGGGTTAAACAGCCATTCCAAAGCATGTGTCAAGGTTGTGACTATACTTCTTATGTTCTGGGAATGGGACAGATTGTACTGACTCATGGGGTGGGGGAGGATGGGATGGATGTGCCATGTTGGCTCTAGGGAAAGGGAGAAGCACAGCAGATGGCAGCTCCCAACAATGATAGAACTAATGCACTAGACTATTTGCTGTTCCTTCAACAACAACCCATTCCCCGTGTTTTATTGCCTTTGTCCTGGTTATCCCCCGTAAGTGAGGAGGAAGAACACACTCCCTTCTCGCTGTACTTCTGATATGCCCTGACTTCCTTCAATGCTCAGTTTAATTCACACCTTTTTCAGGGAGCTTTTCCTGCTTTTCCCAGCAGTTAATGCCTTCCTCTGAGATTACTTTCCATCTACCTAAGATAGAGAGATGGATATAGATATAAAAATATCTCTCTTTCTCTCTCTCTCTCTCTCTCTTTCTCTCTCTCTCTTACTCTCTCTTTCTCTCTCTCTCTCTTTTTCTCTCTCTGTCTCTCTCTCTCTCTCTCTCTGTCTCTGTTTCTCTCTCTCCCTCTCCCCCCTCTCTCCACATATATGTATGTATGTATATATATATATATATATATATATATATATATGCGTGTGTGTGTGTATAGATACACATAAGATCTATATGTATAGATTCCTTATATAGATGTGTGTAGATCACACATGTGTATTTGTATACCTATACATATATACACACAGGAAAATATGGGTATACACATATACACACATGTTCACACCCATGGAATCTATCTATATGTATGCATATGTGTATGTATATGCCTATTCTGTCTATATACATATCCTGTGTGTACTTAGCTATTTTCATATCATATTTGCCATTAAAATATGATCTCCTTGAGAACCAAGGACTGTTTGCCTTTCTTTGTATAACTCCCACTCAACACAATGCTTGGTACTTAATGAGAAATTAATAAATTCATGTTGACTGACAACATAAAATTGTGAATAATGAATAATACAGAGAAACTTGAAAAAGCTTATATGGATTGATTCATAGCAAAGTAAACACAACCAGGTAAACATTGTGCCCAATGACTATAGTAATATAAAGAAGAAAAAAAAACACACAAAAATGTAACTGATCTCAGCATTTTTTGCCATGACCATGTTTAATCCAGAAGTCAGACATTTAAGATGTCAAACATGGTCAAGGAAGACATACAGTTGCTATATTGGTCAGTTTGGGGTTTTTTTAAAATCAGTTCTTTATTTATTTTTGGATGTATCTCTTAATCAGAGAAACTTTCCAGGTACTTGTTTTCCCAGTTACTTGTTTCAATTTTTAAATTAATTAATTTATTTTTAGTTTTCAACATTCACTTCCATAAAACTTTCAGTTCTAATTTTTCTCCCCCTTCCTCTCCTCTCCCCTCCCCAAGATGGTGAGCAATCTGACATAGGCTCTACATACACATTAATATTAAATATATTTTCACATTAGTCATGTTGTAAAGAAGAATTAGAACTAATGGGAAGAACCACGAGAAAGAAGAAACAAAAAGCGAGAGAGAGAGAACAAATAGTATGCTTCAATCTGCATTCAGACTCCATAGTTCTTTTTCTGGATATGGATAACATTTTCCATCATGAGTCTTATATCCTTGCATTGCTGAGAAGAGCTAAGTCTATCAAAGTTAGTCATTGTACAATGTTGCTATTACTGTGTACAATGTTCTCCTCATTCTACTCACTTCATTCAGCATCAATTCATGTAAGTCTTTCCAAGTTTTTCTGAAGTCTGTCTGTTCATCATTTCTTATGGAACAAATAGTATTCTATTACATTCATATACCACAGCTTGTTCAGCTATTTCCCAATTGATGAGCATCTCAATTGCTAATTCTTGGGCGCCACAAAAAGAATATTTTTGTACATGCAGGTCCTTTTCTCATTTTTATTATCTCTTTGGAATACAGTATTGGTCAGTTTTGTTTGACTATTTTTCATTTATTGATAAACATTTATTAAGTAAGCATCTATTATGGCCCAAAAACTGTCCTGTTCATAGAAAGCTGGAGGAATGAAGAGTGATATGATAATGACTTTCTGATTTAGATACTATTTTAGTCTCCTTCATCATGTTCATATTTCTACTTTCTGAAGTTCTTACCCTCTCAGCAGCCTTTACCTATCTCCTAGAACACTCAGATGAAATAAAAACCAGATTGAATGGGAGTCAGTGTAATCTTAAATGAGATCAATTTTCCAATTATAGGAAGGAGAGGTTTGCTAGGCAATAGATCATGTGAAAATGACCTTGTTGAGGTTTTCCTTATAAATGGTGCACCATTCCTGATACCTCAACAACAACAAAATGGAAAAAGCTGCCTTAGAAATATAGATTTAAAAATGGAAGGGACCTTTGAGATTATCTAGTCATATGATCATAGATGTATGACTAGAAGAGACTTTAGACACTATCTAGTACAAACTCTTCATTTTACAGAAAAAGAAACTGAGCTCTGGAAATGTTAAATGGACCTTTCATTTATGGTCCTGATAAGAGCAAAATTATTTAACTTCATTATCCCCTGTAATATTTTTCACCATTTGGAAAGACCTGGCTTAAAAGAGTGATTAATGAAAGCAGCCGTGCACCAACTAGTGAACATCACAGTATTTCATCAGGATCAATGCTTCTTCCACTGAGAAAAATTAAAGACCCTTCTCATCTACTGTACATGGTTTCATAAGTTATTCATTGGAGGCAGTTAGTGGATAAAGGGCTGGACCTAGAATCATGAAGATCTGAGTTCAAATGCAGCCTCAGACACTTACAAGTTGTGTGACTCCTACTAAGTAATAAATAGACTAGCTAAGTCATGTAACCACTGTCAGCCTCAGTTTACTTACCTGTAAAATGAAGATAATAAGATCACCTACTTCCCAGAGTTATTATGAGGATAAAATTTTCTTTGTAAATCTTTTGCAAAACTTAATGCTCTATATAAATGCTAGCTATTATCAGTCAAAAAGCATTTATTAAATGCCTACTGTGAATTAGGTACTATGCTAACCACTGGGGGTACAAAAAGATGCAGCATCCTTGTCCTCAGGGAGCTTAGAATCTAATGAGGAAGACAACAAACAAATAAACATATACAAACAACCAATATACAAGATAAATTCCAATTCACACCAAGTCAAGACATCACCTTGTGATGTCATTGGTTCTCTCTGAAAACAAAGGACAAACAACCAACTAACAGGATAAATAAGAAATAATTTTAAAAGGAAAGGCCTCGAATTAAGGGATTGAGAAAGGCTTCCTTTAGAAGATGGGGTTTTAAGAAGGAAGCCAGGGAAGCCAGGAGTTGAAAATGAGGAGGGAGAGCATTCCAGGCATGAGGAACAATACAAGCAAATGCCTGGAGATGAGAGATGGTATGTCTTGTTTGTGAAACATCAAGGAGACAGTGTCACTGGATCAAAGAGACTATAGCAGGGAATAAAGTATATGACAACTGGAAAAGTAGGAGGTGAAGAGCTAGGTTATGAAGGGTTTTGAACCCAACAAACAGAGGATTTTTATTTGCTCCTGGAGGTGATAGGGAGCCACGGGAATTTACTGAATAGGGGCATAACATGGTTTGACTTCTACTCTAGGAAAATCATGTGGATGAATGGAGAATGGATTGGAGTGGGGAGAGACTTGAGGCAGGCAACCCCACTAGCAGGTTACTGCAATAGTCCAAATGTGAGTTGATGAGGACCTGCGCCATGGTGGTAGCAGTGTAAGAGGAGAGGGCATATTCAAGAGATGTTGCAAAGGTAAAACTGACAGGTCTTAGATATTGGGAGGGAGGAGAGAGATATCAAAGAGTTGGGGATGACATTATGTTCAGAGCCTGGAGGACTAAAAAGATAGTGGTAATAGGGAAGTTTGGAGGGGGGAGGGTTAAGAGAGAAAGAGAATTAGTTTTTGGACATTTTGACATATTTTAGATATATCGAGTTTAAGATGTCTACAGGACATTCAGTTCAATATGTCTGAAAGGTAGTTGGAAATGAAAGACTTGAGGTCACCAGGGAAGTTAGGGTAGGATAAAGAGATTTGAGAATATTGGCATAGAGATGATAATTAAATCCATGGAAGTTGATAAGATCACTATTGTTATGTGTTGTTATACTTAAATGAAAAGATAGATCAACAGATAGAGATAGATAGGAAGGAAAGAAGAAAGAAGGAAGGAAAGAGAGTAGAAGGAAGGAAGGAAGGAAGAAAAGAAGGAAGGAAGGAAGGAGGGAGGGAAGGAAGGAAGGAAGGAAGGAAGGAAGGAAGGAAGGAAAGAGGGAAGGAAAGGAAGGAAGGAAGGAAGGAAGGAAGGAAGGAAGGAAGAAAATAGATAAATCTACCTCCTAACATTTTCTGGTGGTGAGTCTCTCCCAACTTAAAGAGGATGATCAATTAATTCTTAGATCACCCCTTGCCTACATTTGAAGCCTTTCCAGCTTCATAGGCCTTGCCAGAGTCTGTGTTATGTTGCTATAGCCTTCAAAAATATTGGGCCAGAGCAGATCTGAGGAGTAATAGATAGAGAACTGAGTTAATGTCTTGCCTTTGACACATACTGGACTCATAACCCAAGAACTCATAGCCAAGAATTTCTTGGTTCTCCCAGCCAAGATTGCTAAAATTTTAGGTTAAATTACTGAGATTTAAGGCTGCAAAGAAGGTGCTGGCCCTCTTTGGTAGAAGGACTTACTCCAATGGAGAACTTACTATAATGATAAAATTACAGGTCTATACTCCCTCCCAAAATATACATATAAGGTCACTTTCAATGCACAGTGAGACATCGGAGTAGGAATGTAATCTTGTACTACATTAATAGAATGCAGTTTCTATTCATAAGTCTGAAGACATCTGGGGCATTGCATTCAAGGACACAGGAATTTATGAAGCATCTACCAGGCACTGTACTGAACACTTTACAAATATTATCTATTTGATCCTCACACCAACCCTGTAAGGAAAATGATTAACATGATCCCCATTTTACAGTTGAGGAAACTGAGGCAGACTAAGGTCAAGTGACTTGTCCAGAGTCACACAACTAGTAAGCATCTGAGACTGGATTTAGACTCAGATCTTCCTAACTCCAGGTTCAATGCTCTACCCATATGCCACCCATATGTAATATATAGAGATAGATAGGAAAGAAGGAAGGAAGGAAGAAAGGAAAGAAAGAGAGAGAGAAAGAAAGAAATAAGAAAGAAGGAAAAGTGAGTTGTAAGAGAAATGGTGGAAGAAAATTGTGTGCTACACATAGTAGATAACTGAGTTATATTTACTGAGTGAAAATCAATTTGATTGATAGGACTGAGAAGTAGAAGAGACCTTGGAGTCCTCTAGTCTGACCCCTCATTCTACAGATGTAGAAATTGCCAACCAGTCCCTGTGCCCCCAAGGACAGTGACCTTTATCAGTGTTACTGACTGTCTCTTATTTGAAAGTCTGTCGTGTTAAAAGCTTGGAATGCTGGGTCTGTGTTGTTCCCCAGGACAGAACTTAATCAAGAGACAGATTTAGGCACAGTAACAGGCAGACAGAGGGAGGGGAGCTGTCCAGCAGTGAATTTGTGACCTGAACCTGCTAGTCCAGGTTCAATGTTGGGATGAAAAAAGGAACTAGAAAGTCCTTGAACCATTAATAAAAAGGAGGTTTATATTGCCCTAACTCAGCAAGGATGTGCAACAAGGATACAATAGCCTTTAACCTCAACCCTCATGTCTACCATCTCATCAGTAGGGCAGGGTAAAGTGATTCCTATGGGCTGTTGAAATCTGCCAGGTCCAAAGGGCCTACACTCTATATAGCTCCCTTTGTAGCTTGAAAGCTGCACTCTATGTGGCTTGGGCTTTTTAATACCCTTAAATGACCAGGAGAGCAGCTAGGTGGTGCAGTGGATAGAACACTGGGCCTGGAGTCAGGAAATTCATCTTTCTGAGTTAAAATATTGCCTCAGATACTTACTAGTATGTAACCCTCGACAAGTCACTTCACCCTGTTTGCCTCAGTTTCCTCATCTATAAAGTGAGCTGAGGAAGGAAATGGCAGACCATTCCAGTATCTTTGTGAAGAAAATCCCAAATGTGTTAACAAAGAGTTAGATGGAACTGAAAAATGACTGAACAACAAAAAGATGACCAGAAAGCTGCATCAAGGAAGCTGAGGACAATAAGGTCCCAAGGACAGCTTTGGCCTAGGCCTATCCTGTGTTGGCAGGAGTGGGAAGGAAGCTGGAGTCAATCACTTAGGTCAATTAGGCCCAAGATACAACTTTGTCCCCTTTTAGATAAAGTCTCCCCATGTTGTGGGTGGGAGGAAAGAAGCTATGTCCAATCACATGAGGCCTGGAGAGGTAACAAGTGTCTCATCCTGGTCATAAGAAACTCAAGGGACTAGCTACCTCACAGGTTGTGTTGCGAAGAAAGAGCTTTTTAAATCTTAAGGCACTATTAAACCTGAGTTATTGTTGAGTTGTTGGACATATCCAGTGGGCAGTTGGATTATCATCTGTCAAAGATGCTATTGGCAGAGAATCCTAAATGCAGTGGATGTTGAGGAAATGGAGGTCTTGAAAGGGTATCACAAGGAAGATGGGTTTGATTTGTTCTGGTTGGCTTCTGCAGAGGGCAGAACTAGGAGAGGCAGGAGGGTGTTTCAAGGAGGCAAATCTGGCTTTTTGGCAGGAAAGAAACTTCCTCATAACTGAAATATCCAAAAGTGAAAGCAGCTACCTTGGAAAGTGATGAGTTTCTCCTTCCCCAGAGATCTTCAAGCAGAGACTGATGGAATCCTAATAAAGCTGGCCCCAGTCCCAACATTCTAATTTCTTTATAGGCCCCACTGAACAGCAGGCCCACTGGCCCTACCTAGCCACTCACCCCCTCACATACTCAATATCCTAAGTTCTTCATATATGCTTCATTGCTCACTAGAACAACAGGTATGTCCACGAACTCAGAGTTCTCACAGAACGGCAGGCGTGTCCATGTGATTGGATCCCAGCCACTGCCCCCAGACCCATTCCTCATATTTCTCACAGAAACAGCAGCTGTATCCATGCATTCAACCATAACCACATCCATCTAGTCCCAGACAGAACTGCAAAACTCAGCCAATCAGAAAGCAGCACCACCAGGATTCCCGAACAGGATGTGGACCCCAAAACAATAGAAGGGACTTTCCCTAAGTAGACACCTATGCAGTAATAGTGAAGAACTGACCTAGAGAAAACTTATGACATAGAGAGATGTATTATAATATCATCATCATACACACATACCCCCAATTGGGTTTTTCTATATGTATTGTGGGTGATCACATTTGAAGTTCTACCATGGCTGGGACCCCTCCTCTATTACCTAATCCCTTAGCAAACCCCTTCTGCCTTTTCCACATTTGTAATTTCTGTTATGTAATTGCATCTTTACCCTATAAAAATCCATCTTGCTCTCTCCGAAGTTGCTGGTTCCTCTTGGAATCTAGCCTGCTTCAAAAGAGGTGTCAATCTCAATAAATGCCTATACTTGGATTAGAGGTGATCTGACTGAATTCTTTGAGGGGCTTCCACCACAACACATTGTAAAACTCCAACAGTTTTTGGCATCCCCGAGTAGGCAGAATTTGAACAGCCACAGTGACCACATGGCCACTTGACAGGGATGTTATAGAAGAGACTCATGTTCGGGAATGGGTTGGATTGGATACCCTTTGAGGTCCCTCCAAACTCTGACATTCTGTTTATTACTTTTACTATTATTTCTTTTTTTTTTTTTTGAGGGGGGAAGGTAAGGCAGTTGGGGTTAAGTGTGTCAAGTGTCTGAGGGCAGATTTGAATTCAGGTCCTCCTGACTCCAGGATAGGTGCTCTATTCACTGCACTACCTAGCTGCCCTTGCTTTTACTATTATTTCAACCCAATAAATCAATGAACATTGACTGAGTACTTACTTTGTACTAGGCACTGTGCTGGACACTGGAAATGTAAAGGGGAAAAAATTATATAGTCCCTGCTCTAATGAAATTTACGTTAGATTATGAGCTCCTTAAGGGCAGGGACTACACTTTGTCTTCTTTTGTACCTCCCAATACTTAAAAAATGCCTGGCACATTGTAGGTGCTTTATAAGTGGTTATTGGTTGATTGGTTCTATAGGGGTAGACCATGTATAGTACATATGCAGAATAAATTCAAAGTAATTTTTGTGCTGGCAGCTTGGAGGGATTGACTTGGGATGTGGTGTTTAAGCTGAGATTTGAAAGGAAGTGTGCTTTCTAAGATAGAGAGGTGAGGAGAGAATGCATTTGGGTATAAAAGATACAGCCTTTCAAAAGCAAGGAGATAGGTGATGTGAGGAGAATCAGCAAGAAGGTTGGTTTAGATGCACTATAGAGTCTGTGAGGGGCAGCTACATGGCATAGTGGATAGATTGACAGGACTAGAGGCAGGAAGACTCCTCTTCCTTTGTTCAGATCTGGTCTCAGACACTAGCTATGTGACCCTAGGCAAGTTGCTTGACCCTGTTTGCCTCAGTTTCCTCATCTGTAAAATGAGAAGGAAATGGCAAACCACTCAAGTATTTTTGCCAAGAAAACCCCAAATGGTGTCACCAAGAGTCACAAACAAGTGAACAACAATAAAGGATCTGTGAAAGGGGATAATGTTTAATAAGGTTGAGAATAGCAGTTTGGCAAAGGCTTTAAATGCCAAATAGAAGTATTTGTATTTGATTCTAGAGGTAATAGGGATCCACTAGAGTTTACTGAGTTGGGGATAAATATGGTCAGACCCGAACTTTAAGGAAAATTCTACCAATCTAGAAGACCTCTTCATTGACCTCATTTCTTCCCATTTCAGCTCATACAAACTTGGAGACTAGGATAAGTTTCTCAGAGTGCAATCTGCTGGAGAATTAATGTTGATAACGTGATGGTTGTCTATTAAAAAAAAAAGGTTCATTCTGACAAGAATGAGCAACTGACTTATGGTATTTAATAAAAACCAGATGCCTCCCTGAATCTTTGCCATGCAGTCTGGGGAAGGTCTTGTTGATAATAGTCTTCATTTTTATAGCTCTTTACATTTAGAAAATGCTTTCTATGCATTCCCACATTAGGTCCCACCACAGCCCTGTCTAGTAGGTAGAGGAAAGGGAATAAAGCCCGTAATATACCTACTATAAGTTGTATAAGCACCAAGTGCCAGGCACTTGGACCCAAAGCCTTTGGTCCTGCCAAAGTTCACAGACTGAGTTTGAGAACCACTGGCTTAGGAGATGCTGCATTTATGAAATTAGACCCAATACTCTCGGACTTCCTCTTCCTCAGCCACCCCTGACTCCACCCATCTTAACGGCAAACTTTGGTCTTTCCCTCTGACTTTCCAAAGGATGGTTGCTCTACCCAAGCTGGTGTTGTCTCATCCCTCTGGAACTCAAGGGACTTTCAATTCCTTTTTCTTAACCAATGCATCACTTCCTGTCCTTCAGTTTCCTTTGGGAACTCATTTGGCAAAATAACTTGCCTGGCCCTGTTGACTGATTGTCCCTTGGGACTTAAAGGGCTCTGTTCTGAGAATTGGAGAAATTTCCAAATGAATTAAAATGAAATTCAAGGACCTTGGTCTTATTCTCTTCTTTCTTTATTTCTTGGATTTCTGACCAATTTGAAATTAGTTGTAGTAAAGGGCCTGGGAGTGTCTGAGACCTGAGGGGAGGAGCATAAATAGATCAAAGGGGCAGACTTGGATGGGGCCTCAGGGACCATTTAATCTAACTTGGTCATTTTAAAGTTGAGAAATGGAAGTCTAGGGTAGCTAAGTAACTTGTCCAAAGTCACACTGGTAGTAAGCTTCAGGGGCATCATCTGAACCCAGGTCCTTTGACTCCAGAGTCAGCATTTTTAGTGGAACACCTATTTATTAAAGGATATCTTTCAACAAGTCAATTCCACAATTCTCCATATTTATTTCACCCATGCCCTTGAGGTAGAGGAAGAAGAAAAGAATATGAATGTCATATTGGACACTTACTAGCTATGTGACCCCAGGGCAAGTCACTTAACTTATGTCTGCCTCAGTTTCCTTGTCTGTAAAATGGGGATAATAATAGCACTTTCTGCTCAGGGTTGTGATGATAAAAAAGTAAGATATGTAAAGTGATTTACACATCTTAAAACACTAAATAAATGTCAGCTATTGTCTTTGTTCTTATCTGCTTAGAGCCTCTGACCACCCTCAAATCTAAAGTTGCTGCATGTAAGCAGAAGAGGAGTGTATAGTGGGAGTTGAACGTAGGAGGTGGACATTCCAGGGGAAACAGTACCTGCTCAGTTCTTGGAATAACCTCCCTTCCTCTCTTTCCTGTTGCACTTCTGCCCACACTTTAGAGTCCATACCAAATGCTGTCTCCTCCATGAAGTCTTCTATGATCCTCCCCCATCCCCTCTCAGCAATGACCTTCAATCAATAAATAAACATTTATTAAGTACCTACAATATGGTAGTCACTGTGCTAAGCAATGGGGATGCAAAAAAAGGCAAAAGACAGTGCCTACCCTCAAGGAACTTAAAATCTATGGGGAAAGACGACGTGCAAACAAATATATACAAAGCAAGCTATATATAGAATAAATAGGAAATATTTAACAGAGGAAAGGCACTAGAATTAAAATTATGAGAGGTGGGAGAAGGCTTCCTGTAGATGGTGAGATTTTTGTTGGGATTTAAAGGAAGCCAAGTAGGTCAGTAATCTGAGTGGAGGAGGGAGAGCATTCCAGGCATGGGGGACAGTCAGAGAAAATGCCTGGAGCTGAGAGACAGAGTGTCTTGTTCATGGAGCAACCAGGAGGCCAGTGTCACTGGATCAAAGACTGCACATCAGGCAATGAGTTATGAGAAGGCTGGAAAAGTAGGTGGGGTTTAAATTACAAATGGCATTTTGTAGTTGATCCTGGAGGCAACAAGGAACCGCTAGAGTTGGTTGAGAGTGGATAGGAATTCGAGAGGCAAAGAGGGGAAGGAAGAAGATTCCAGGCAAGGAACAAGTGGACTTAATCCTGGAATGACCCTCTTCTACCTTCCACCCCCACCATCCAATCTTCTTCTGCTTACCAAAGAAGCAACATGGGGCCTGGGTTTGGAGGAGGATGACCAGATCCTTGGAGTAGACACGAATAAGCATAAGAAATTGTGGTCAGGGTTGGGAATGACCGGACTACAGATTTTTAGTGGGAAAAATCTAAAATATTCCTTTTCATCTTCTCTTCTCCCTCCCCCACCCCAGGGCAATGGTGGCTCAGTGATCTGACAGTATGATGTGGACATTCTAGATCAGTGATCTCCAAATTTTTTCAATCATACGATCCTACCAAAAATATTTTGAGTATGCAGCCCCAGTATGTATATATTTAATTATTGATAAAACAGCCCCCCCCCACACACACACCTTGACATCAGGCAAATCCAAGTTCTCTACCCATTCTCCCACTCCCCCTTTTGTTCTAGGTTAAAACCTAGAACTTTTTCTATTTATCCTCTGACTTTCCAAAGGATGGTTGCCCTACCCAAGCTGGTGTTGTCTCATCCCTCTGGAACTTTTATAAAAACCATTTATAACTTATCCACCATTGATGATGAGCTTTGTGGATAAAAATGGTCCAGTTACCGTAAACTGTGCTAGTCAAAGTTATATTTCCTTGCCCTTCTACCTGGTGGTTCCTCAGGCAAATATTGAGTTCTTGATATGTGCCTAACACTTCAGAAAATACGAAGATAGGTAAGACTTTTATCTCCCCGATTGGATTCTGAGCTCCCTGCGGGCAGAAATTAGCACCTATGAAACAGCACTAAACAGCACAGGACAGAATATAATTAAGCACTGGAAAATATGAAATGCTATACGCAATTTAAAATACTTTCCAATCTACTAAATGTTTCCCCAGGGGTTTTCATTTAAATTCAACACATATTTATTGTATACCTGCCCTGGACCATGCAGAATAAATTCTTTAGGGAGGGGAAGCACCAGGTATGGTTTGGGAGAAAGAAACTTAAAATTGGCAGTGAACGATGATATCACACCACATGAATGTCGAAAACAATCCTCTAAGGTAGTGCAGGAATTTTTAGTATAATTACCCCTGTTGACCAGATGGGGCACAGAAAGGTTAAGAAATTTTCCCATGGTCACATAGCCAGCACCACAGACAGGATTTAAATATTGTGTATACCAGGCTTTTTTCCTCAAGATAGCTTTTCAAAATGAGAAGCCCAGGATTCTGTGATTTCCAGTGATCCCAAAAGAAAATATGAACTCCAGATAAAATCTGGTCCACTCAAAGAATCCTGTTAACAATGTCCCAAGGGGGAACCGGAAGGCTTCCTGGAGATAAGCCATGGTCACTCCTTTTCTGGGATGCTAAATCAGAGACACCAGTGGCAGAGAAACCAACCCCAATCCTGGCTGTCTGGGAAGTAGCTAGTCTATCAAGCTTCAGGTGAATTTCCCTTGATTAGATCTGGTTATTTCTCCCCTCCTTGGACACTAGGTCCCTTCTCCTCCCATTAACTCCAGCAATAGGCATAATCCCTAATATTTTTATAGCACTTTTTAAAAAAAATCAGACTTATGATTTCACTGGTGTACTCCTGGTAAGGAAACTCCTCTCACAAAGCAAATGGACACTCCCTTGCCAGGTTCATTAGTTGCCTGGGGAACTGAGAGGTTAAGTGACTTGCTCAGGTCATTCTGTTGATATCTGTTGGAAGAAGGTTTGGAACCCAGGTTTTCTTGACTACAAGAGGAGCTATCCGTCCACTACCCTCTACTGCCTGATGGTAATACTGACAATTCGAATTTCTATAGCATTTTGAGGTTTGCAAAGTATTTTCTTCACAACAATCCTTTGAAGTAGGTGGTTAAAAAATGTATCTCCATTTTACAGTTGAGGAAACTGAGTGTCAGAGAAGTTAAGTGACTTGCCTATGATCACACGGTGCTATCTTGGACAGAATTCAAATATTGGTCTCTCGTTGCCAGTTTCTACATCCTGTCCACTGTGCCATAAAAAAAATTCATTATTTCATCTGATCTTTATAATCTTCCTGGGAACAGATAAAACAGGGGTCATTAACTACTTTAGACTCCTCCTGGAACTGATGCTGAGAAAGGTTAAGTTGGTTAATAAGGTTAACCAAGTTGCCAGTGATGGAATAAAGAACCAGAACCCAGATCTAGATTCTAATCTTGGACTCCACTTATTAGATGTGTGACCCTGGGCAAGTCATTTTACTCTTTTTGCCTCAGTTTCCTCATTGTAAAATGACTTGAAAACGGAAATGGCAAACCACTGAGTATCTTTGCAAAGAAAATCTCAAATGGGGTCACAAAGCATGAGACGTTTTATAGCAATTGAACAACAACAACAACAAATCCCGGTCTCCTTACTCTTCATCTAGCTTTATGGTTGAACAAGCCAGCATCTAAAAAGGAAGGGTCATTCCTCTGAACTTTTACTTCAGCTATTAAATCTCTGCGAAGGTTATTTGCTCTGTGTAAATACATGTTCCCCATTCTTTTGCTATGGTACCATCAGGATGCTAGAGGATAACTGTTTTGCTTTTTCTCTTTTAGGTCATTTCTTCAGAATAAATATAGCAGAGGTCTTAGCACTGACCCTTCCTTTCCTCCCAGTAGGGCATAGTCTTACAGCTCTCACACATCCTCCCTTGTTTTCTATTTTCAAACATTCATGGGGATGGGGGTGTGGGGAATCAGTGTTTTTTCTTAATCATTCCCATGTACTGCCCTAGATCTTACCAGAACATACCAAAAGCTCTTCACCAGTCAGAATCAAAATCAATTATGCCCTATGAATTCTTTTTTATTTTTCAATTTTTCTTATCTACATTTTGAATTCCAAGTTGTCTTCTTCCCTCCTTATCCCACATTAGAGAAGGTCAGCATTTGCTATAGATGTATACATAGAACTATATAATATGTACTTCTATATTTCAGTTCTTTCTCTGGAAGTGAATAGCATTTTTCTTCATAGGTCCTTCGTAGTTTATTTGAATGCACATATTACTTAGAACAGTTTAGTTATTTTCAGTTATTCTTCAACGATATTGCTATTACTGTATATAAGGTTCTTTTGGTTCTGCTTGTTTCAGGCAAATCTTTCCATGTTTTTCTAAAAACAACCTGCTCATCATTTCTTACAGCATTTCTTATCACAACTATATGCCATAACTTATTCAGCCATTCCTCAATTGATGGACATTCCCTCAATTTCCAGTGCATTCTTTTTATTAGACTTCCCTGGAACCTCCTTCTAAGAGACTGCCTTTCTCACACCCCCCCCCCCACTCCCTTCATCTTCTCTCCTTCCCCAACTATTTTGGGACTGGAACATTAGAGGGCAGTGTGGAGGCTTTGGCCAAGGGGCAGCTGAGAATTTTGCTCCTTTTTTAGAATGTGGGTGACTTTGCCAAGTTTCCCAAATGAGAAATTTTTCTCCCTTGGATAGTTGTTTTTATTATTATCATTAGAACAATTCTTATTAAAGTCTGTGAACATCAGCACAGTCCCATTTTAATCAATTCCATTTACTCAGCAGAGGGACAATGTGGTAGTGTAGAGACTTTTGGAGTTGGGAGTTAGGAGGAAGAATTGCTGAGGACCTGCCTTGAAGCCAGGAAGACACTGGGTTGGTGACCTGCTCGTGGCTATGTGACCTTGGGCAGGTCACAACCTCTCCATCATAACTGAGCTATATGACTTTAGGTTACATACCTGGTTAAAGTAGACAGAGAGATTCTACACCAGAAGTACTCCAAACCCAAGGAAGCACAGAGCCAAAACATTAATAAAATCACAGTAAAAGGTTGTGGGATTCTTGAGGGAAACAAATGGGTTTTGCTAATTTTCGTGTCTTGGGATTCACATATTGTAAGCACTTAAAATCCATGGTTCTTTCTCTATTCAATCGACAAAAATTTCAATGACATCACAAACAAAACAGAGGGAGAAAAACAACAACTCACGTTCTCATTGAGTCTTAGGGCTTGCAAAGCACTGCCCCGCTCCCCAACATGCATCCATAACCTTATAAACATGAGTATGAGCGTTTTCATTTCTACTTTACAGATAAAGAGACTGGGCTTTGAATGTTCAGTTTTGTTCTGTTTTTATGTGGGGAAAACAGCCCCCAAATGTTTCCTTCAAAAATAATACCTAATGATTCCCAGTTCACCTGTTTACCCGCCATCTGGCTACCGGAGCCACCCTGGGGACCAATCAGAAAAGGCCTTTGGTTCCTAGCTGAATTTAGCTCACTATGGACTCTCTGATCTGAGCAGTGCAACGAAAAGAATGAAGGGGAAACTGCAAGACAGTTATGTTCCAGAGAGGAACCCAAGGAGACCAATGGTCATCAGAGATAAAAACAGATTCAGGAAACAGAGTCTGTGAAATTAAACTAGGGAATGAGCTACTCTGTAAACAAAGGCTGGTGTATCTTTTTTCTTTATTATTACAAGGAGGAACAGAAAAACACTGGCGAGGTTAGAGGCTGCCATTTGATTGCAAGGAATGGAGGTCAAAAAAATTTTTTAATTAAAAAAAAAAAGAAATAGAGGCCCACTTCAGGGAAGAGTAGAAGAACATCATGTTTAGAGTAAAGACTCGTGTTAAAATCCTGGTGCCTCCACCTACTACCTGGGGGTAAGTCACTAATATCTCTGGGCCTCAGTTTCCTTATTTGTCAAATTAAAGGGTTGAATGAAATTGCCTCTAGGGTCCCCTCCAGCTCTAAGCCTATGATCCTGTGAAGATCTGTACTCTAGTGCAAGAACATTTCTGCGTTATCATGGGAAAACCTCAATATTTTGGAAGGCTTTCAAAAGAGAAGACATCATCTTAGCACAGAAAGTCAGATGGGGAATCAAGAGATGGGCCATTAACTTTTGGCCAGTCCCTCCTGCTCTTCTCTGGGCCTAAGACAGCTAGGTGGCATTGGCGATAGAGTGTTGAACCTGGTATCAGGAAGATCCGAATTAAAATCTTACCTCAGACACTTACTATCTGTGTGATCCTGGGCAAGTCACTTGACTGCTCTCTGCCTTCAAGTGTAAAAAAGGGACTATAATAGCACCTACATCCCAGATTGTTGTGAGGAACAAGTGAGATAATACTCGTAAAATGCCTGACACCCAGTAGGTACTTAATGAATACTTCCTTCCCCTAACCTTAATCTGGTCGTGGAAGGGTATTAACTACGTATCTAATACTGTCTTTCTAGGCCTAATGTTCCCTGATACTCAGATAAGCAGTAGTCCATTCCCTTGCCTGTAGGCTGCCATGGTAAATGGTTATTGATTAAACTTCCTTCAAGAGAGCAAAGCATGGCAAAAGTAATATGTCTTATAGGGGGAAGGAGGAAGCAGGGAAAGAAGAGGGAGGTTATAGATGGGTGTGACTTGAACAGTGGCAAAAGGACTCTTTTTTTTTTCTGGGACATTAGGTTCTTCAGCACATACATACGCTGGCTGTTGCTGCTATTGCTGGCAGAGCATGTATGAAGGCTACAATAATGGGAGTATGGACTTGGCCAGTTGTCAGGATCTGTATCTGCAGAAGCCAATGGCTGAATCCACATAATAGAGAGCAAAATGGAAGTTTGTAATTTGCAAGGTCATTTTGGTGATGCAAATGACCAACTCAAGTGATTCAGACAAAATAACCAACTTTGGGGATCTGAATTCTCATTTTCAATTCAGTAAAGCCTCTAACTCCCTTTTTATAGAGGGTAGGCCCTGTTTCAAAATAGTCTTCTTGAAAGTTTCAGAGAAGAGAGAGATGGAATTAACCAACCAATTAGAAAACATTTATTAGATGCCTACAATATACACTATGCTTTATTACACAGTAGGGATAAAATGATAAGAATAAAAGCCCCTGCCCTCAAGAAGCTTAAATTTTATAGAAATAGGGAGAAAAACTTGTATACATGCGAGTAGATATCAAATATATACAGAGTAAATAGAAGGCAATTTGGGGATGGTAGGAATCATTAATGGGTAGCTAGGTGGTGCAGTAGTTAGAGCAGTGGGACTCAAGTCAGGAAGACCTGAATTCAAATCCAGTCTCAGACACTTACTAGCTGTGTGACCCTGGGCAAGTCACTGAACTTTGTTAGCCTCAGTTTCCTCATCTATAAAATGATCTGGAGAAAGAAATGGCAAAACACTCCAGTATCTCTGTCAAGAAAACCCCCAGTAGAGTCACCAAGAGCCAGACATGACTAAAATGACTGAATAACAAAACAAAGGAGTCACTAGAAGCTGGTAAGAATTTTGTAGAGGGTGCTGTGAGTGGGGCTTTGAAGGAAGAAAGACCTGTGTTCAAGTTCCAGTGCTGACATATGCTAAACGTGTAACCCTGGTGAAGTCCTATTGTTCACTATTATTAAAGACAGCAATAATGGGAACAGTAATAGCTCACATTTATAACCGCTTTTCGTTTTGCTTTCCTCACAACAGCACTTTGAGATGGATAGTAAAAGAGATCCCATGGGAAAGTCACTTTTGGCTGACACTCCCTCTTATTGCTCATCCTACAGTGATTCGAAAATAAATGAGAGGTAAACCCTGGGAAAAATCGGTTTTCTCAGGCAAAGTCCACTCATCTTGAACTGCAGACTGAGGGCAATTCTGTCCTTTGAGGGTGGGATTTTTTGTTTTAAACATCAGTGTCTGGTGAATTGCTTTTTCAGACCCATGATCTCATTTGACATTCACAAGAACTCTGCAACATAGACAGGGGAGATATTGTTGTTCCCACTTTCCAGATGAAGAAATTGAGTCCCAGAAAGCAAAGCAACTGGTCCATGGTCACAGAGCTAGTTTTTGGCAGAATCATTGCTAAAAGATTGTCTTCTGATTCAGAGACCTGTGCTTTTTCACAGAATCACAAGGAATCATAGGATTTAAGTTGTTTGAGTGGGAAAAGGGTCATCAGTAGACATCTAGTCTAACCTGTATGATAAAAGAGTCACTACTACAACATATTTGACAAATGGCCATTTGGTCCCTACTTGAGGACCTCCAGTAAGGTCCCAAGTGAGGTCCCACATCCCAAGATAGCCCATCTTATGAACTTCCACTTATGAACCATTTTTCTACATGTGTTTTTTGGGTGGATGGATGGATGGATAGACCTGTGGATAACTAGATAATGGAAACTCCCTTGCTCTTCCCTTGTGTCCCAGAAAGTTCATTGGCATGTCACAGATTGAAAAAGATTGGGAAACAACAGACCAGATCATTGTCATCCGGATGTAGGTGGAAAGTTAGGTGGACAGACCCAAGCCAGGATTCCTCCACTTGGTTTTGTTGTTTTCATAACTCCTAGCTGAGGCTATGAACTTCCTTGAGTTGTAAGTGGACATCCATGCAGAGTGGGGTTTTCTCCATTCATTTTTTTTTCATCCATTCATTCAAGAAGCTGTTATCAAGTATCTATTTTGATCAATGCAATATGTTATGCTTAACCAGGGAAGCTGTTTTTGGTCATTAGAATTTGAGGCTTCTGCATTTTATGTGTAGTAAGGAGAATTTAAGATGGTGGCCCTGGACTACCTGTCTCTAAGTCCAGTGTTAGAGCTAAGGAGCCAGAGAAACCACCTAGTCTAACTTTATTTTACAGATGAGGAAATTCAATTTAATTCAACATACATTGGCCAGGCATCTACTATAAGCAAGTCATCGTGCTAGACTTTGGAAGAGAAATTTAATGCCAATAAATATTTGTTAAATCTGAGGCACGAACTCATGAATCTAATATTAAGAAGCTCATGTTTTAGGGACTAAGCTAGCCAGAAGAATTGAGTCCGAAAGAAAAGTGATTTGCCCAAGGTCACACAGCTGTATAACAACAAAGCTGGGACTAGAACCCAGGACCCCAGGTTCAAGATCCAATTTTCCTTATTCTTGTCATCTATATATTCCCTTTACTAGTAGTTAGTTTCTGCTTCACTTCACATTATATCAGGTATTTAGTTATCTGTCTACACATACTATAAGCTTTTTGAGAGCAAAGAATGTTTGTTTTTTCTCTTCATTCCCATCTACCAAAGTGCCTTGTACATCTTGTTGTTATTCACTTATTTCAATAATTTCCAACTCTTTGTGATCCCTTTTGGGGTTTTCTTGGCAAAGATACTAGTGTAGTTTGCCATTTTTTTCTCTACCTCATTTTACAGATGAGGAAACTAAGGCAAACAGGGTTAAGTGACTTCTTCAGGGTCACACAGCTAGTAAGTGCCTGAGGGTGGATTTGAACTCAGGAAGAAGAGTCCTCCTGACTCCAGGTCTGGCACTCTGTGCACCATGGCCTCACCTAGCTGCTTTGTATATAATAAGAGTTTAACAATTGCTCATTGTTATCATTAACTCCATTATCCCCACCCATTATGTGGGGGACACATTCCTGAATTTAGATCTCTATTCCTCATACTTCCTCAACCTTCCATCACAGTAACTTCCATCCTAAGGGTAGGGAGTATTTTTAAGTGAGCAATTAATTCATCCTACAGGAACCAGAAATAGCAGTCTCCACCCTAATCCATTTGTTCTTTCAGAATTGCTTTGGAAAGCTTACCTTTGGGCTAGCCCTCTTTTAAAGAGTTAGAATCATCCATCTCAGAACTGCAAGATCTCACTAGGATCATCTAGCCCAACCCTTTCTTTTCACCAAAGTGGGAACCACAAGAGAGGAGCGTCGTGGTATAGTAAACTGAGTTCTGAACTCCAAGTCAGGAAGATCCAGGTTTGAATCTCACTTGAGATATTTTTTTAGCTATGTGATGCTGGGCAAGTCACTTTGCTTCTCAGCCTCAGTTTCCCCATCTGTAAAGTGAGGAGATGGGCTTGATGACCTCTAAAATCACTTCTAGGTCTGTATCTATGATCTTCCTCTTTGTCTTACAAGAATCAGAAATAGAGCATGTAGGAACCTGATAATGTTCAAATTCAACATAACTTCTGGGTCAGAGAGCTACTGAATATAGCTAAGACAGGTATCTGCCCTAATGAAGCCTGTAGTATAATAGGGGACCATGCCACACAAACTGAACCATTAATATAAAAATAATACTTAATTAGCACATGATATCACTTAATATGTGTTGAATGAAATTAAGAGTGTTAGGTTCAAAGCAAAGTGGTTGGGGGAAGGAAGATTATTCTCTGGAAGGAAAAGGGAAGATCACTTGGAGGAAGTAGTTGCTGAATTGGACTTAAAAGAATTTCAATAAACAAGGAAGGAATGAATGGACCTCATACATATAGAGTGAGAGCTAAGTCAGAGAACAGGGAAAGGGGGCAGCAAGGTAGTACAGAGAATAGAGCACAGGACCTTGAATCTTGAAGACCTGAATTCAAATATGGCCTCAGATAACTTGCTAGCTGTATGAGCCTGGGCAAGGCACTTAACCTCTATATGTCTCAGTTTCCTCATCTGTAAAATAGGAGTAATAATCTCAGGGTCACTCTAAAAAAACAAATGAGATAATATTTGTAAAGTGCTTAGCACAACACCTGGAATACAGTAAGGATCACATCAATGCTAGCTATTATTAGGGTAGCAAATAGACTATTTTGGCCAAACCATACAGAATGGGGAGGGGAGCCAGATGGGTTAAGGCTGGGAAGACAGTATTTGGCCAAATTGTGGCAGATCTTGAATGCCAAGGGAAAGAATCTGAACTTTACTCGGGTTGAGCAGTTGGACATTGCTGAAAAATTTTGCTTCAGAGCATAAGGAATCTTAGTTTGGCTATGCTGTGGATGAGCTGCAAGGGGGAGAGAGTGGAGTCTAGAAAATCCTGTTAAAGGCTCTTATTAGCCCAGACAGGGGACCAAGTACATTTGTCCTAGGCCAGCTAGGCCAGAGGAAATAGAGAGGAAGAGACAGAGCCGTTGCTGATTGGAATGGTGAGGACTTGGGAACAATTAGATGAAAGAGTAGGGAGAGAGGAGTCTCTTGGTTAATAGAGGTAATAGCCAAATCAAAAGGAAGAGCAGGTTTTGGGGAAAACTTAACTGACCCATTGGAAATGAATGGGATTGCCAAGGGAGAGAACATGCAGGGAGGAAGGCAACATAGGGTAACAGAAATCATGTTGGACATGGAGTTGGGTAGTCTTAGGTTCAAATGCTGCTCCAGACACTCATTAACCATGTGGCCTTGAACAAGTCACCAGAAGTCACTCTCTGAGCCTCAGTTTCCTCATTTGTAAAATGGAGATAATATCTACAACATTTATCTCACAGGGTGGTTGTTAGGATCAAGGGAGACAATGTACTTAAAATGCTTCCCCCAACTTTAGATGTTACTTAAATATTATTATTTTTAAAGAGAGAGAGGCTAAGAGCAGAGCATTAGAGCCTTTAAATGTTAAGAAAGGACTAAGAGGGGCAGCTAGGTGGCACAGTGTATTCACCAACCCTGGAGTCAGGAGGACCTGAATTCAAATTCAGCCTCAGACACTTAACACTTACTAGCTGTGTGACCTTGGGCAAGTCACTTAACCCCAATTGCCCTGCCCTCCCCCTTCCAAAAAGACAAAAAAGAAAAAGAAAAAAAAGAAAAGGACTAAGAACCCGGTAGAGACCAAGAAAGAACAGTTAGACAGACTGGAAGAAGGGTGTGGTGTCTAGAAAGCCAAAGAAGGAAGAGCATGCAGAAGAAAGGAAGAGACAACAGTGTCCATTTCGGCACGCCTGTCCAGGAAGATGGGAACTAAAAATAGAAGATCTTTGGATTTGGTGAACTGGTTATTACAGATCTTTGGAAGAGCAGTTTCAGAAGGGCAGTGGGGAAAGAAGCCAGATTTCAAGGCTTAGGAAGTAGAGGCATTGAGTATAAAGAGCTTTTTTTGTTGTTGTTTTCCCTAGAAGACTAGAAATGAAGGGGAGGAGAAAATTGAATGGCTCAAACCTGAAAGGCTCTGTCTTAAAGCCACTGTTTCTGCTTTCCTGTTGGGAGCCACATAATTGATCTTTAGCTTTGTTTGGCCTCCCGCTCCATTTAACAATGTTGGTTACAGAAAAAGGCTCCAAATGTCCCCTTCTCCACCCTGCCCTCCTCCCACCCCCAACTGGCCTTGGTCCCCCAGACATGAAATCATTCATGACCAGGATGCAAGTATGGGCTAAAACAATTCTCCTCACCCCTCTCAGCAAAAGTAGGGAAGTAGATGACATCAAAGTGAATCACCAGCTCTGTCTGATTCAGATGTCCCAGACTTTGATGGGAGATGAATGCAAGACTTGGTAACCACATTAGAGGTCATGTCCCCAACAGTCCATAGGAATTCACACCCACTAGCCAACTTGGCTGACAGAGGGAGGACACATAACACAGCCAAAGCAGGAAGCCCAACTTAGTAGAAAGAACATAGACTGGAGTCAGAAGGAGAGGTTCAGATCTCATGTTTGACATGACTGCATTACCTTGGGCAAGTCATTTATCCTCCAGGGCCTCAGTTTTTTCATCTGTAAATGAAGGGGTTGGATTAAATGACCTCTGAGATCTCTTCCAGCTCTATACAACCTCTCAGCTTGTTGTTATTGTTGTTGTTCAGTCATGTCTGACTGGGAACCCACTTGGGGTTTTCCTAGCAAAGATATAGGAGTGGTTTGCCATTTCTTTCTTCAGCACATTTTCTAGATGAGGAAACTGAAGCAAACAGGGTTAAGTGATAGTGTCTGAAGCCAGATTTGAACTCAGGAAGCTGAGTCTTCCTGACTCCAGACCAGGCACTCTATTCATATATGGGTGTGTGTGTGTGTGTGTGTGTGTGTGTGTGTGTGTGTGTGTGTGTATCTCTAAACCCCTATACAACTTGCTAGGGCAGTCTAGACCAGGGCTAGACTAATTAGAGAACAGTTGAGAAAGTATGACACCTTTCTGACTTCAGGCCAGGTACTCTATCCATAGATCATATATAACCCTAATCTATCTTATGGTCCTTTTTAGGAAAGGAAGACAGAGATGGAGCCAAAATGGAGGAAAGAAGTCAGGAAGTTGCCTGACCTCTTCCCAGTTTCCCTCATAAACAATGCTAAATCAGGACTCTAAAAGGATTCTGGAGTGACAGAACCCATAAAAAGACAGAGTGAAGCAATTTTCCCGCTTAAGAGGACTTCAGGAAAGGTCTGTCTCACTTGGATAAAAAGGAAGTACAGCCCAGCACAGTGTCTGGGCAAGCCACCAGGAGGCTATTAGCCTCAGCACAGATCAGAAGCTGAAACCCCTCAGTCCTGACTCAGCAGGCGAGCAATGAGGCTTCCAGCCCCAACACAGAAGGCAAATTGCAAGCCCTGGAACTCTGACACAACAGGGAATGACTAGGCCTGCTTCCCCACTCCCCTCCACCCCAGCACAGTAGCCAAGCCAACATCACTTTAGGCCTCTGGTGGGAAAAGTCAATGACAAGGGCGCTGGACCCCAGCATAAAAAATTTAGGATAGTGCCTCCAGTGCCCCAGAAACAGAGCTCAAGTTTAAAAGTCACCAAATAATCTGAAAAATGAGTAAGAAACAGGAAAGAGCTCTGACTACAGAAAGCTACTGTGGCAACAAGTAAGATCCAAACACAAACTCAAAAGAAGACAACATTGTCAAAATGTCTACAGGTAAATCCTCAAAGGGAGATATGAATTGGTCTCAAATCCAAAATGTCCTCTCAAGAGAGCTCAAAAAGGATCTTTAAAAATCAAGCAAGATAGGTAGAAGAAAAATTAGGAAAAAGAAATGAGAGTTATGCAGAAGAATTATGAAAAAAGAGTCAATAGCTTGGAAAAGGAAGCACAAAAATTGACTAAAGAAAACTCCACGAAAAATAGAATAGGCCAAATGGGAAAAAAAAATCCACTAAAGAAAAAACTTCTTTAAAAGTAGAATTGGCCAAATGGAAAAGGAGGTACAAAAGCTAACTGGCGAAAATAATTACTTAAAAATTAGAATTGGGCAAGTGGAAGCTAATGATTCTATGAGACATCAAGAATCAGTCAAACAAAATCAAAAGAATGAAAAAATAGAAGAAAATGCCTATTTGAAAAACAACTGACCTGGAAAACAAATCCAGGAGAGATAATTTAAGAATTATTGGAGTACCTGAAGGCCATGATCAGAAAAAGAGCCTGCACAGCATCTTTCAAGAAATTATCAAGGATAACTGCCCTGATATCCTAGAACTAGAAGGTAAAATAGGCATTGGAAAAATTCAGTGATCACCTAAAAGAGATCCCAAAATGAAAACTCCAAGGAATATTGTAGCCAAATTCCAGAATTCTCAGGTCAAGGAGAAAATACTGCAGGCAGCCAAAAAGAAACAATTTAAATAGCAAAGAGGCACAGCCAGAATTACATAGGATTTAGCAGTTTCTACGTTATAAAGGATCAGGAAGATTAGAATATGATATTCCAGAAGGCAAAGGAGCTTGGATTATAATCAACAATCAACTACCCAGCAAAATGAGTGAAATCTTTCAGGGGAAAAGATGGACATTCAATGAAATAGGGAACTTTCAAACCTTCCTGATGAAAAAGCCAGAGCTGAACAGAAAATTTGATCTTCAAATAAAAAAACTAAAATATATTATGCTTCACCTAAAGCAGAAAATAAAAAGCAAGGGTAGCAATCCTGATCTCAGACAAAACAAAAGCAAAAATAGATCTAATTAAAAGACATAAGGAAAGAAATTACATCCTACTAAAAGGTACCATAAATAATGAAGTAATATCATTATTAAACATATATCCACCAAGAGGTATAGCATTCAGATTCTTAGAGAAGAAGTTAAGAGAGTTACAGAAAGAAATAGACTGTAAAACTATACTACTAGAAAACCTCAACTTCCCCTCTCAGAACTAGATAAATCTTTTTTTTCATCTTGGATAAAATACACCAAAAAAGTCTACTAGATTTTAATTACTTCCCTTGCCCCCTGCAATCTAATTCTATAGATCGGTAATTGGCTGTAGTCAACTGTACTCTAAGAAGTCATGCAGACCATCTTTGGGACCTTACAGAATAGGTCTTCTTGCATTAGAAAGATTTAAGTTTTGCACAAATATTTAAAGAAACAATCACTATCTCCCCAGGAATATAATCCTCAGCAGAACTGTAAATGGATGACATCTTTCCTAGGTCATGTGCAAGGTGGATGAGAAGAAAGAAAAGTCTAAGATGATCTTTCTACATAATAGTGGGCTCACCAGGGAAAGAAATTTTGCTCATATGAAAAGGGAGTTTTAGAACCCTGTAGGAGTCAATACATTCACATCTCTTGGCTTGACATTATGGGTTCATGAAGATTGTTTCTTTTCTTCCATCACTGGAAAATCCTTCTTAGATGACTTGAAGGTTGTTGGGTCTTCTGCAATTCTAGTAGTCTGAACCCAAATGAGCTCTATTGGTGATGGTTTCTGAGTACCTCTGTAGAACTGGACACTAAAACCTGAGTGGGATTTCTGAAGGATTCTTGGTCCAAAAAGTTTCCATTTTTCAGATGAGAGTTTTTCTCTATCTCCATTTCCAGAGTCCATGCTGCTGGACATCTAAGCCAGGTAAGGAAGTAGAAGATACATGAGTCAACCAGCCTCTGGACTTTTGCTTGGAAGAATTGGGTGTGTTACTTGGAGAAGACTGGGTTGAAGCAATCAGTCTATTTTTTTTTGTCCTTTCTCCATTTTGTAACTTCAATTTATGGAGTGCCTCTGCCACAGGGTGGTACTTGGTTTCTTCTGTGGTGAGGCCTTAATGGGGAACATATCTTGTGTCTGTCAACCCTGATTGCTGCTCAAAGCACTGGATGCTCTCTTGTGTCTGTTTTTTGTAATTAGAGAATTCATGATGATATGAGTAGTCTTGGCCTTCACCACCAGAGCCTTGTTCATTTGGTCACTGGAAGCTGAGGGGATTACAGAGAAACTATTTTCTCCGTCCTCAACCTTGGAAAGATATTGGTACTTCTGATCTGGGATGACCAACTTTTCCCACAGAAACTTACTGCACATGTCAGATGAAGATGGTATCATTGGTATGGGACCCTCTAAGACATCATCTTAACTGAATGCCCTACAATTTCATTCCAATTGGCAAAGACATCTTGCTGAGAAGCCCATTTGTACTGTGCTCAATGTCAGGCACATCTGGATCTCTGGATGATGCCATGAAAGACTATGATCCAGGTGTTTCTCTAGATAGATATGAAGAACTCTGATTCCCAACTGGGTTTCTGTGAAGGGGGGAGGAGGGAATAGAGGAAAGGCAGGGAAAGAGACAGTCCACAGCCTTATGCTCCACCACGGACAGGAAGCTGAGACTAACAAGGCTCCAGGCCCCCATCACTCTCTAAGCACCGAAGCACAAGGTGAACCGAGGCCATGACACAAGTAGCTCGAAGACTCAAACGGACCTCAGCTAGGAAAAGTAGAGTGAAGCTCCTAGCTAGATAAATCTAACCAAAAATAAAGAAGAAAGATGTTAAAGAGGTGAACAGAATTTTAGAAAAGTTAGATATGAAAGACCTCTGGAGAAATTAAATGGAGACAAAAGGGAATATACCTTTTTCTCTGTGGTATATGGCACCTACACAAAAATTGACCATATATTAGGGCATAAAAACCTCACAATCAAATGCAGGAAGACAGAAATATTAAATGCATCCTTTTTCAAATCATGGTGCAATAAAATTATGTGTAATAAATGACTATGGAAAAATAGACTAAAAATTATTCGGAAACTAAATAAACTAATCCTAAAAAATGAGTGGGTCAAACAACAAATCATAGAAACAATCAATAATTTCATCAGAGAAGGACAACAATAAGACAATATAGCAAAACTTATGGGATGCAGCCAAAGCAATTCTTAGGGGAAATTTTATATCTCTAACTGCTTACATGAATAAAATAATCAGATCAATGAATCAGGCATGCAACTAAATAAGTTAGACAAAGAACAAATTAAAAATCTCCAATTAAAAATACTAAATTAGAAATTCTGAAAATCAAAGGAGAGATCAACAAAATTGAAAGAAAACTATTGAACTAAGAAATAAAACAAAGAATTGGTTTTACGAAAATCCAATAAAATAGATAACCCTTTTGTTAATTTGATTTGAAAAAAGAAAGAAAACCAAATTACCAGTATCAAAAATGAAAAGGGTGAATTCACTACCAATGAAGAGGAAAGTAAAGCAATAATTCTGAGCTATTTTGTTCAACTGTGTGCCAGTAAATTTGATAATCCAAGTGAAATGAATGAATATTTACAGAAACATAAATTACTCCGATTAACAGAAGAGGAAATTAAATACTTAAATAATCCCATTTTAGAAAAAGGAATTGAACAAGTCATCAATGAACTCTCTAAGAAAAAAAATCTCCAGGCCTAGATGTATTTATAAGTGAATTCTATCAAACATTTAAAGAACAATTAATTCCAATGCTATAGAAATTATTTGGGAAAATAGGTGGAGTCCTACCAAATTGCTTTTATGATGCAAATATGGTAGTGATACCTGAACCAGTAAGAGACAAAACAGAGAAAGAAAATTATAGACCAATTTACCCAGTGAATATTAATGCAAAAATTTTAAATAAAATATTAGCAAAGAGAGTACAGCAATTTATCATGAGAATGATATACTATGACTGAGTGGTATTTATACCAGGAAGGCAGGGCTGGTTCAAACAGTAGGAAAACTATCAGCTTAATTGATCACGTCAATAACAAAACTAACAGAAATCATATGTTCATCTCAATAGATGCAGAAAAAGCTTTTGACAAAATATAGCACCCATTCCTATTCAAAAACACTAGAGAGAATAGAAGTAAGTGGAGTTTCCTTAAAATGATAAGCAGTATCTATCTAAAACCATCAGCAAGCATTATATGTAATGGGGATAAGCTAAAAGCATTCCCAATAAGATCAGGGGTGAAACAAGAATGCCCATTATCACCACAATTACTCAATATTGTACTAGAAATGTTAGCTTTAGCAATAATAGAATAAAAAGAAATTGAAAGAATTAGAATAGGCAATGAAGGAACAAAATTATCACTCTTTGTAAATGACATGATGGTATGCTTAGAGAATCAACTAAAAAAACCTACTTGAAACAATTAACAACTTAAGCAAAGTTGCAGGATATAAAATAAACCCATGTAAATCATCATTATTTCTATATATTACCAACAAAGTCCGACAGCAAGAGAAAGAAAGAGAAATTCCATTTAAAATAACTATAGACAATACCAAATATTTGGGAGTCTACCTACCAACCCGGGAACTTCATGAACACAATTGCAAAACACTTCTCATAAAAATAAAGTCAGATTTAAACAAATGGAAAAACATCAATTGCCCACGGGTAGGCTGAGCCAATATAATACAAATGATAACTCTACCTAAATCAATTTACTTATTCAGTGTTATACCAATCAAACCACCAAAAAAATATTTTGTAGAGCTAGAAAAAAATAATAAAAATTTATCTGAAAGAACAAAAGGTCAAGAATATCAAGGGAATAAATGAAGAAAAAATGTGCAAAGGAAGGTGACCCAGCGGTACCAGATCTAGAGCTGCATCATAAAGCAGCAGACACTGAAACTGTTTGGTACCGGCTAAGAAATACAGCGGTGGGGCGGTGGAACGGGTTAGGTACATAAGACACAGTAGCCAATGATTATAGGAATCTACTGTTTGATTAACCTAAAGACTCTAGCTTCCGGGGTAAGAACTCAGTATTTGACAAAAACTGCTAGGAAAACTGGAAAATTGTATGTCAGAGTTACAACCAGGCAGGCATAGAGCAATATCTCACTCCCTATGCCAAGATAAAGTTGAAATGGGTACCTGATTTAGACGTAAAGGATGATACCATAAGCAAATTAGGAGAGCAAGGAACAGTTTACAGTCAGGTCTATGGAGAAGGGCAGAATTTATGACCAAACAAGAGATAAAGGACATAATGAAATACGAAATGGATAATTTTGATCACATTAAATTAAAAGGTTTTTGCACAAATATGACCAATGCAACCAAGATTAGAAGGGGAGCAGAAATCTGGGAAACGATTTTTTGCAGCCAATATCTCTGATAAAGGCCTCATTCCTAAAATATATAAAAAGTCGTTTATAAGAATATAACTCATTCCCCAATTGACAAATGGTTAAAGGATAGAAACAGGCAGTTTTCAGATGAAGAAATTAAAGCTATCTATAATCATCTGGAAAAATGCTCTAAATCACTATGAATCAGAGAAATGCACATTAAAACAACTCTTAGGTATCATCTCACATCCATCAGAGTAGCTAATATGACAGAAAAGGAAAATGATCAATGTTGGGGAAGATGTGGGAAAATTGGACTATTAATGCATTATTGGTGTAGTTGTGAATAGCTCCAAACATTCTGGAGAGCAATTTGGAACTGTGCCCAAAAGGGTATAAAACTGTGCATACCCTTTGATCCAGCACTACTGGATCATACTAAGTCTGAATCCCAAAGAGGTCATAAAAAAGAGAAAAGGACGCACATGTACAAAAAAAATATTTATAGCAGCTCTTTTTACATGGTACGCAAGAACTGGAACTTGAAGAGATGTCAATCAGTTGGTGAATGGCTGAACAAGTTGTGGTACATGAATATAATAGAATATTACGGGAGGATTTCAGAAAAACCTGGAAAAACTTATATGACTGATGCTGAATGAACTAAGCATAACCAGGAGAACATTGTATGAAGTAACAGTAACATTATGTGATGATTAACTTTGATAGACTTAGCTCTTCTCAGTAATACAATGATCCAAGACAATTCCAAAAGACTCGTGATGGAAAACACTATCCACATCAAAAAAAGAACTATGAAGTCTAAACGCAGATCAAAGATACTATTTTCACTTTTTTTTGTTTTTTCTTTCTCATGGTTTTTCCCTGCTGTTCTGATTCTTCTTTCACAACGTAACTGATGTGGCAATATCTTTAACATGATTGTACATGTATAGCCTGTATCACATTGCTTGCTGTCTTGGAGAGGTGGGAGGGAAAGGAGGTAGGGAGGAAAATTTGGAACTCAAAATTTTACAAAAATGAATGCTGAAAACTATCTTTACGTGGGATTGGAAAAAAATAAAACATTAAGGGAAAAAGCCAGAGGGCAACATTTCTTTTGTAATTTGTCTCAACAGCAGGACTCTGCATATACTTAGCAATGCTCTTTGTGACCAATATAGTTTGGTTCTTAGTAACTGGAGAGATATATTATAGCAAAGACTCTTGTTCAAATGCAGGTTGGATTAGACGGCTTCGAAGGTCACTTCCAACTCTAAGGTCCTGAATTCTGGACTTATGGGAGACCAGGGCCACCATGACCATTCATCCAAAAAGCGCATAGGAGTAACTGATGGAGAAAGAGACATACGGAATATATGGCATGGTTGTAGAGAGAAAATGAGATATTATAAGTAACATACTTTGATAACCTTGAAGTGCCTCCAATGAAAAACAAAATTTAAAAATCCATAAAGTATAACATAAATGTTAGTTATATTTATTTTATTGCCATTCCCCACCTTCTACCCCTATATCAGCGATGTAATTAGGAAATAAGACAAGTACACAAATAACTGTAACAACTATTCAGCATGTCTGTGTGTGCATATTTAGACTTACATGTTTACAAACATACACATATATGTTTATATACACATACACGTATACCTATACATACACACATATCCATGGTTTTTCTTTTGTTTTTAATTAGAGGAATTCCATAGTACCTTCTTTTGCATACTATCTATTTATCTATGTATGGATGGATGAATGTATAATCTCTGTAAAGTACACATATGTAGGTAAAGTATATACAGTTATCCCTTCCTCATCTTGGGGGTTAGGGGCATGGCTCCCTGTGATCTGGAAAATCCGTGTAAAATTTTTTAACCCTCTTTGCCTATTAGAGAAGAAGTCTAAATTTCTCTTCCTTTTATGGGTTGTAAAATTGTAAAATGTGGGTTAAGTATTTGATCATAGCCTCTGTGTCTGTGCTGTAGGCTTCTGTGCTGGCCCTAGCATGTCATCTGTGGCTTCTTCAAAACTCCCCAAAATTCCCATTTAATTTTTTATATTTACCTAAGATATATAGAAACGGTGATGGGGAAAGTTGTAATGTGGAAGGGATAACGGTATACATATAGAAGCATACTTTACTTGTATGTGGGTGTGTATAGACTTTACGATCTATAGGATCTCAAGGTGGGGCTTAGAGAGTGATCAGAGAAGACTTCAGAGTAACAAGATTTGCATATCACTTCAAGGTTCACAAAGAATTTTACATATATTCTCACTTGACCCTCGCAATGACCCGAGGAGATATTATTATACCCATTTTAGAAATAAAGAAACTGAGGCAGACAAGTTTAAGTTACTTGCCCAGGGTCACACAGCTAGTTAAGTGTTTGAGGCAGGATTTGAACTCCGGTCTTTCTGAGTCTAGGTTTGTTGTACCATTTGGCTGACTTTGACTTCCCGGAAAAGGTGAACTGAACGATGGGCAGTATTGTGACAGAGGGGAGGAGGAAGGAAGACATCCCCGACATCTATAAACTCGGCTGGGTTTGGCTAGATGAGCTTTACGGTTCCTTCCTTCTAAATCTACAGGCCAGTAAGGCCGGGGCAGCATCCTGAGCAAAGGAAAGAGAACTGTTCTTACTTGTGATCAACTCAACACCAACAAAGCTTGGGGGATACAAGGACAAGAAAAAAAAAAGGGGAAAACAAGCCCTATCCTCAAAGAGTAAAAAATTTGTAACCAAACTAATAATTACTTAGCAATCTGAAAAGGGAGAAGCAGTTCAGGTGGTATAGTGGACTGAATGTTGAAAGCTGGAACCAGAAAGACCTAAGTTCAAATTCTACCTCAGATACTTTACTAGCTGTGTGACCTAGGGCAAGTCACTCCTCTAGGCCTCTGTTTCCTTATCTATAAAATGGCTGTAAAAGTGACCTTAAGGTTCCTTCCAGCTCTGAAACAATGATTCTTTGTGAGGGCTCTAACATTGGGAAGATCAAGAAAGGCTGGTCATAGGAAGGGATAACTGAGCTAGGTAGCACAGGGGATAGAGTGCCAGTCCTGGAGTCAAGAAGACTCATCTTCCTGAGTTCAAATCCAGCCTCAGACACTTACTAGCTGTGTGACCCTGGGCAAGTCATTTCACACTGTTGGCCTCATCTGTAAAATGAACTGGAGAAGGAAATGGCAAACCATTTCTGTATCTTTGCCAAGAAAACCCCAAATGGGATTACAAAGAATCAGATAATGAGGGAACAACACCACTCTGAACTAAGGTTTGAAATAAACTAAGGATTGTTAGAGCAGGAGTCAAGGAGGAAGTACATTCCAGGCATGGTGCATGTGCAGAAGCTTGGGAGGCAAGAGGTGAAATGGGGGAACAGCTTCCACCCCTCTAACACCAGGCATTTTGCTACAGCACAGAGAAGGTGATCAATTTTTATCAGCCAATCTCCCTTTAGTTTTCAAAGCATAATTCAAAAGCATAGTTCTCTCTCTCTCTCTCTCTCTCTCTCTCTCTCTCTCTCATTTCTAGTAGCCTAGTAGCCTTCCCTGACTACAATAGTTTATCTCCCAGGCCTAGATGCTTATCCTAAAGCCACACATTTTAACACTTTAATTATGTTAATCCAGTATTATGGGCTGTTATCTCATTCCTTATCTCTCCAACTAGATAACAAGCTCTCAGAGGACAAGAAAGGTGTCACACTTTCTCAGCTCTTCTCTAATTAATCCAGACCTGGCTTAGACTGCCTTAGCAGGTGCCTGACCCAATAACCAGTACCAGCACCCTCAAGAAAAGGGCTTGAGGTTTCTTTTAGGGTGGAGGTTACTGGGGTGGAGAAGATTAGAGCCTAGCCTCTGGTCCCACTCCCAAGCCTCATGACACAATGCATCTTACTATGAGTCTGGAGCTGGGCGGTGGAGGTGAGGAAGGAAGGTAAGTATATAGCTTTCTAGTCTTCTGCCATCTGCAGAAGAAATGCACACCCAAGGAAGCTATGGCACCCAACTCAAAAAACTGCCACCCTTTGGTCTTGAGCTCCCTCTGGTGCTATGCTTCAGAAACCACTGAGGCAGCTCTGGAGGAAGAAAGCCTGGAAAAGGAGAGGAGGAGAATGAAGATTTCTGCCTCACTCAATAATCATAACAATTCGTTTCACCTGTACAGGGACATATTCCCCAGAGCTCTTTTGTATTCATAAAGGAGATGATAGGCATTGAAGCTTGTTATACCTCTTTCATAGAAGAGAAAGCTGAGTGAAGTGATTTCCCCAAGGTCACTCAGCTATTTATTAAGAAATTTAAAGTTGGGCAGCTGTTAGATGGCACAGTGGATAGAGCTGGAGTTAGGAAGACTTGAGTTCAAACCCAGTCTCAGACACTTGCTAGCCGTGTGACCCTGGACAAGTCCCTTAACCCTATTTGCCTCAGTTTCCTCATCTGTAAAATAAGCTGGAGAAGGAAATGGCAAACCACTCCCACATTTTTGCCAAGAAAACCTCAAATGAGGTCACAAAGACTGAACAACTGTTATGGGAATCTGAAGATCTTCCCTGCCCCTAGGCCCTTTGTTAAAGTGGCTACGTGACCCTGAGGACCCTTGGATATTTGAAAGTATACTCTGTTCCCTAATAGGCTGAATGTGGTCATGTGGAGCCTGTGGCGCCAGGCTTGTTTTCCAGGAATGCCCGTGCCTTGTAGCTTTGTGATTGGGCAGTGGGTCT
>CM053580.1:328329153-328376144 GCA_028627135.1 Pseudochirops cupreus | reverse complement strand
GTGCCTGGGTTTGAAGAAAAAAACAACTTGGATATGAATCCTGTCTTTGACCCTTACTACTTGTGTGACTTTGGGGAAATCACTCAGCTTCTTCTTTATTGCCGCTTTTGTGAAATAAGGTTATTAAACTAGATGACCTAAAAAGTCACTTCTAGCTCTAAACCTTTGACCCTTTTGAAATGAACTAAAGCTATGTCTTAAAATCCCTCAGAATCCTCCAAGGCTCAGCTTCAGTGTCACCTCCGACTTTTGAACCCTCTTATCCCTATCACTTGATAAATATTTTGTATTTACTGACCCATGTACATATCACCCCCCCAAATATAATAATGACAGTAATTTATTATTTATAATAATTATTCTATATAATAATCAATCCATCATTATTATTATTGTTATTATTATTATAACTAGTATTTCTATAGTGCCTACCATGTTTCAGGCACCGTGCTTAAGCACTTTACAAATATAGTTTCATTTGAGCCTCATAACCACCCTGGGAGATAAGTGCTATTATTATACTAATTTTACAGATGAGGAAACAAGCAAACAGTTTACGCAACTTGCTCAAGGTCAGATAACCAGTAACTAACAGTAGATTTGAACTCAAGGCTTCCTGACTCCAGGCCTAGTGCTCTGCACACTATGGCACCACCTACTGCCAAAATGCAAGATCTTTCAAACCAGGAACAATTTCATTCATTGTCTCATATCCTGATTCTGAAGATCTCCTGGCAAGACAAGGTACAGGATGCTGAGGTCCTTTCTTGAGCTGTACTGCCAAGCATTCAAACTCGATTGCAGAGTGTGTACCTCGGATGGGCTGGCCACACTGCTCAAATGCCAAAAGTGGGTTTGCCTGAAAGACTGTTTTAAGGAGAAATCACAAGCACCCGCATGGAGGTCAGAAGAAATGATTCAAGGATACTGTCAAGGTCTCTCTCTAAAGAACTTTGGAATAGATTGTGTGACATGGGAGACACTGGCACAGGACTGCCCAGTATGGTGTACCCACATCAGAGAAGGGACTGTGCTCTCTAAGCAAAGCAGAAATGTAGTAGCTCAAAAGAAACATGAGATGAACAAATGTAGAGCCATCTCCACTTTCAATATTCATGTGGACTATTTGTACCCGACCTGTGGTAGAGCCTTCCAAGTTCCTACTGGGTTGTTCAGTCACAGTTGGACTCACTTTACCTTGACACCGACATAGTGATGTCATTTTGGTCCTCTTCAAGAACAAAGGACACTAACAATCCTCTGGCACCTAGCCTGGTGCAGTTAACTTTTTTTTTTCCCTTTTGGAAGGAGGAAGGCAAAGCAATTGGGGTTAAGTGACTTTCCCAAGGTCACACAGCTAGTTAAGTGTCTGAGGTCGCATTTGAACTCAGATCCTTCTGACTCCAGGACCAGTGTTCTATTCACTCAGAGTAAACTTTTATTTTTTTTTTTAATTTTTTAAAATTTTTAAATTTTTTTTTTCTTGCTTTTTGGAGGGCAATTGGGGTTAAGTGAGTTGCCCAAAGTCACACGGCTAATAAGTATGTCAAGTGTCTGAGGTCAGATTTGAGCTCAGGTCCTCCTGATTCCAGGGCCGGTGCTCTACTCACTGTACCACCTAGCCCTCCCCCAGAGTAAACTTTTAATACTTTCTGAATGTTAAATGACAATAAGAGCTAACTTTGCTACGGGGTTTATAAAGCCCTTTGTAATTCTCATCTTATGATAATCATGACTACCTAGTGATGTAGGTACTATCAGGATCCCTTGTTATTATTATTTTACAGATGAGGAAATTGGGGCCTAGAGATGTTAAATCACTTGAGGCTACATTTGAATTCGGCCCTTCCTGACTCCAAGGCCAGCACTCCAAACCACAGTATCATCTAGCTGCCTAATGATGGATAAATGGATGAATGAATGAACCCAATCCCTTTCTCCATTCTGTTATATTTCTCAGAGTCTCTCCCTACTTTCCACCCTAATTCTTTCCTGGACAATTTCCCTCCCTTGTCTACGGTCACCTTTTTTCTGACACATTTCTGATTCCAGTTTGTCCCGTTATTCCACAAGGAAAACTCTTGTGTGGACGCCATGAGAGCTGTCTATGCCTAGAAGGTCTTGTGTTACCAAATCCAAGGAAATATTGAGAAAAGCCCTTGTTCCAAATACCAATGAAAGTTAATCTTATCGTAATCCAGGGTAAACACTGATACGCACTGGAATGGCGGTTGGCTATATTTACAGGCTACGTCACTGGATGTGGGATTCAGCTGAGATTAGTTCTCTAATCTGCTTGAAAAGCAGATGAACATGAATTTTCCCAGGTTGGAACATTTCATCCTACATAATATCTCTCAATTCATTCTGGGATGATTCAAATGGAAGTGTTCCACCAAGAGTCTGGGAAGTTAGCCTTTCCATCTTCCTGTTGTTCAAGAGTCTTTATCTGTGAGAGGATCTTGGAAGGTCAACATCTACCTTCTTCTGTCTAGGATCTGGCAGGGGTCCATTTCCAAGAAAAAACTGATCAAAGAACACAAGATAATTTCTCACAAAAATACTAAATGTATCTCTTTCCTCTCCCTTGCTCTCTTCCTAGAACATTATTGGGGAGGAAGATCAGAATAAATAGTGGAAAGAGCAGCGGTTTGGAAATTAGGAGAACTGTATGTTAGCCTCAAGCTAGGACCAAGCAACATGGGCCACTCCTTTATTTGTTCAAGAAGCACCTGTAAGATGAGCTGTTTGAACAAGAAGACCTCTGCTATTGCTAAAAAAAAAAAAGTTATGAATTGAACAGCAGTTGTACTATTATATACAAGGATTCCTCTTTCTTTGAAAGAGTTTAAGAAGAGAGAAATTAGAGCCAGAGGTTAGGTATACAGACTTTATGGCATACACCTGTAATCCCTGATACTGGGGAGACAGAGATTGGTGAATTGCTTGAGCTCAAGAGTTCTAAATTGCATTAGGATTAAAGCCAATCCAGTGTCTGAACTAAGTCTAACCACGCCCCTCCCCCTCTTCCCCCCCCCCATTGGGTCCACTAGGCTGGCTAAGGGGGGGGGGAGAGCCGGTCCAGGTCAGAAATAGAGCAGAGCAAAGCTTCCATAGTGATCTATCCATAATGGGATCAGTGCCTTCCAGACTGGATGAGATAAGAAGAACCAGAGGAAAGAAAGAAAGAGAGAAAGAGAGAAAGGAAGGAAGGAAGGAAAGAAGGAAGGAAAGAAAAGAAAGAAAAAAGGAAAGGAAGGAAGGAAGGAAAGAACAGAAAAGAAAGAAGGGAAAGAAAGAAGAAAGGAAAGAAAGGAAGAAGGAAGGAAGGGGGAGAGAAACAGAGAAAGAGAAAAAGAAAGAAAGAAGGAAAGAAGAAGAGAGAGAGAAAAGGGTGAAGGAAGAAAGGATTGTTGTTCATCCTTCATTCTTGAAGAAGACCAATGACATCAGCAGGGTAATGTCTTGACTTGCAAGACAATTGGATTTAAGTCAGGCAGAGGTGTGCAGAGTCATCAACCTCACTCTGCCTTCCAGAGCCATCAAAGTCCAGTGGCAAGATATAGGTCAGGATGACTGGTAATGACCCTGGATGCAGTGGGAGACTTTGAGGAAATGTTCACTCAGTAGTGAAAAAGCTAAGTAAGAACTGAGGCAAAAGATGGCCTAGTTTGCCTTCACAAAAGAATCAGTCTGAGATTTTGGCCAGGAAGGAAGGAAAAAGAGAGGGAGGAAGGATGAAAAGAAGGAAGGAAGGAAGAAATAGAAGGAGGGGAGGAAGAAAAGTAGAAGGAGGGAGGAAAGGGAGGGTGGGAGAAAAGGAGAGAAGAGAGATCTATAAAATAAAAAAGAGCAATTTACAAAGAATTAGAAAGAGAGTTATTCACATTGCAAAGGGATTCTTGTTTTTACAAAAAGATTCAGCTGTAGAGTCCTTTAAATACCAAGCTTTTAAGTGTTTGGTTTTTCTTTTGGATCTGTAACGACTTGGGTCAAAAGGTTGAAGGAAAGAGCATCTGAGATCCTGGCTCCATTAGTTGTTTTTATGAATGAATAAATAAGCATTTACTGACTACTTACTATGTGCAAAAAAAAGACAGTCCTTGGTCTCAAGGAGTTCACATTCTAATGGAGGAGACAACACACTTATGTCAGCTGCAGGTTAGATGGAAAGGTCCCATGATCCTTAGGATGCAATGGCAAAGCAGATAGTTATTGTGATCATTTCTACTAATATAGGTGCTGACTTCCTTGACAATTTCCTCATAGCTCTTCTGGCTGTAGAGGGGAATTGGTGGAATCCATTTTGTTTACACCAACTATCAGTTGTTTTACTCCTAGTATGTAGGCCAGAAAGGCTTGCTCATCGGTCTGCCCATTCCTTGAGATACCAGCTTCAAATTCACCAACACCAGCAGCAACAATGAGGACAGCACAGTCAGCCTGAGATGTGCCTGTAATGATGTTCTTGATAAAGTCTTTGTGGCCTGGAGCATCAGTAATGGTCACATGGTACTTGCTGGCCTCAGATTTCCACAGGGAGATATCAATAGTGATATCACGCTCACATTCGGCCTTCAGTTTATCCAAGACCCAGACATATTTGAAGGAGCCCTTTCCCATCTCAGCAACCTCCTTCTCAAACTTCTCAAAGATTCTCTTATCAGTTCCACCACATTTGTAGATGAGGTGGCCAGTAGTGGTGGACTTGCCAGAGTCTACATATCCAAAGATGACAGTGTTAATGTGAGTCTTTTCCTTGCCCATTTTTGTGGAGGTTTAGCAATGGTTTTCACACCACTTGTGTTCTGGCAGCAAACACGTTGTGAAAAAACTCAGCTAATAAAATCATACCTGCATTATTCATGTAAGAGGAACTGCTTCCTCCAAGTTGTCACTCAAAGTGTAGTGGAAAGAATTCTGTATCTGGAGTCACTTATTATCTGTGTGACCTTGGGTAAGTCTCTTAATTTCTCTGGGCCTCAGTTTCTTCCTTTGTTAATCTGTGTCCATCTCCATAGGATTCCTTCCCTGACAGTAAGATAACTGGTACTTTCTGATGCTGTTTCTCCATGACAGAGCTGAAACAGACTTTAGAGGTCATTCATCCTAAGCCTCTCATTTAACAGAGGAGGAAACTGAGATTGAGTCAAAGTAAAGTAATTTGCCTAAGATCATATAATTATTTAATGGAAGTCAAATGTAGAGTTCAGGTTTCCTAATTCCTGGTCTTTTGGACAGCTAGGGAGATCACAGATTTTGCTCAAGGTCACACAACCTGGCCACAAGCCAGGACTAGAAATCAGCTTTCTTGATTCCCAGACCATCCTTCTTCCTTCCAAACAAGAAGAAACCCCACAGGTAAACGATCATATCCCAATTGCAAAATGCCTGACATTTTTTAAAAAAGTTTTCTAATGTAGCAATCCACTCATCATTCCACAAAGAAGAAACTTGAGGGAGAGGTAGACAGGAATCATAGGTCCCCAGGGTAGGCTTTCTTCTGGGTACAGTTATGACAACTCTCCCCCACTCCCAGCCCCACCCCACCCCCACACATTTCTTCCATTTATCATATTCTTCAAGTACAAACCATTTAATCTCTCTCAATGGGAATCTATGTGCAAACAGCAATGATTGCTGAGGCTTGGCCAGCATCTGGCTGTCACCACACCAGATTCAGAGTTTGTTCTACTTTTTGTCCTGGAGCTACAATTATGCCTTTAAGAATGGGAGCACTTAATATTTTATCAATTATCTCATTATATTTTCAGTCTGTACATCTGCTCTAAAGTGGATGCCAACCAAGGCTCTCAGACTACATGAGCAGGAAGGGAACCTTCGAGAACATCTCATCCAACCCCTTCTTTTCATGGAGGAAGAGGAGGAAACAGAGACCAAAGAGAGGAGGTCAAGTGATTTGGCCAAGATTATCCAGAATGTTAGTGGCAGAGTCAGTTCGAACCCAGATTTTCTAACTGTCCAAGTACTAGGAAGAAGTGGGAGAAATAGCCAGGCTTATTCCACTGAACAAGGGAGCCACATAAATCCCAGGTCACCTGGGGGCTGGGGAATTGGAAGAAAAACCTTGTGATGACCAAAGAACTCCACACTTCATGAACTTTTCAAAAAAGATTTTACTGATGCTTTTTAAAAAAAAACAATGGTCACTTCCCAATTCCCTTCCCATCACTCCAGAACAGAACCTTCTTATGACAAAGAAGTACAGATAAGTCAACAAATAAGCACATTTACCATGTCTGACAGAACATACCATCTCTCTTCCTTACCTGTAGCTGTCCATCTTTCTACAAAGAATGTGTTTTTTCATCTGTCCTCTGGAGTCAAGGATGACCATTACAATCATCTGCATCCTAATGCTGGATTTTCCTCTTTCATTGCCATGGTCTTCATGTTTACTCCTTGTTCACTTCACTCTGCAGAAGGCCATATTAAGTATCCCCAAGTTTCTTTGAACGCTTCATATTCATTGTTCCTTTGCCATGATAATATTCTATTACTTTCATATGCCACAATCTGGTCTGCTATTTCCCAATCAATGGGGAAACCTTCTGTTGTTTGCTACCACAAAGAATGATGACATATACATACATACATACATACATATGTATATATGGGGTTTATGTACATATGTATATATATGCGTGTATTTGTATATATGTGTGTATACGTATCTATAGGACCTTCCTATCTACCATTGGCCCCCTTGGGGTACATCCCCATTAGTGGGATTAATAAGCTAAAATGTATAAACAGTCCCACCTCCTTAAAGATGCTGACCATAGCAACCATCCATAGCTTATCTCCCCAATCTTACCTTGCAGGGTGCTTTCCAGGATGGCTGGACCAAGCCACAGCTCCACCAACAGCATATTATCAGTGTGCCTGACTTTCCACAGCCCTTCCTACACATATTATTTGTATTTCATTATCTTATTACATGAACTTTTAAACTACTGCACAATAAATGTCAACCATAGCAAATCAGGGAACCAGTTCCCTGTGACTCTTCTGCAGAAAGGACAGAAAACAGCAGTAGGGTGGACAGGCAGAGGGAAAAAGTCTTCCTAGATTAGTTTTCTGTCTGGCTCTGCAAAGTGCTAGGGGCCAGTACCGTGCATTGTATTTCACAGCTATGCACCATGATGTGTTAGGACCAAACAATCGTAGGACTTGTAGTCTAAAAGCAATACAAGACTGCTTTCAAAATCATAACAATACATTTTCTGTACAAATTTAAAAAAAACAGGGGGTAGGGGATGGCTACTTCCCCAGAATGGCATTCAGTTTGCTTTCCTGAGAGCAGTAGCCGGAGTGTTCTCCGAAGCAGTAACAGCAGGCGTCGGGTGGCGACTTCCCGTTGCCACACCATCCCTACTCTTGCCCTTCCCAGCTGGCATGAGGGGAAGTTCTTGCCAAAGCTAGGCCAGACCATAAGTAACCCCTAAGGTAAGCTCTTTTGGGCAGCAAGATACCAAGGAAAGCAGACTGGATTTAGGGTAAAGGAAATTAGGGGCCAAATCCTGATTCCAACACTTACTACCTGAGTGTTGTGGACAAGCCTCAGTTTCCTCATCTGCAAAATGGGTATAATATTTTCACTGCCCACCATGCAAGTTTGTTTGAGGAAAAGTGTTTACAAAAACACGTAAAAACATGTCATTTTACAAGTTGAAAAAATTAAGGCATAGAGAGGTTGAGGTTAATTAAGCTCATAGTCACACAGTCAGTATCAGATCATGGACAGGATCATAGAGTTTAAATAGGAGGGCAACCCAGGAGTTAGCCAGCCTGACAACCCCCTCTACCTCCAATCAGCTTCATAGATGAGAAAACTGCAGCCCAGGGAGACCAAAGATCCACCTAAAATGAGTAGTTGCCATCAGAAGGAGAATTTGAACCCAGACCTTCTGCCTCCAGGACAGTACTTTGTTTTCTTTTCCTGTTGGATCAGTAAGTAGGTTTAACCTGCATATAAAGCAGAGAATATGTTTACTCTTCTTTGAACCCCATTGAAAAAGTAGATAAACTTTGATTAAGCACCTACTATGTGCCAGGCTCTGTACTAAACTCTAGCGGTAAAAAGAAAGGTAAAAACATAATCCCTGCCCTCGAGAAGCTCATATTCTAATGAGGGAGAGAGTATGAAAATAACTATGGACATGCAACATATATACACTGTCAGTTGAAGGTAATCTCAGAGGGAAGACATTCCAGGGTGAGAAGACACTGGAACTGGGAAAGGCCTCTTGCAGCTAAGTCTTGGAGGTGACCAGGGAAGCCAACAGGCAGAGATGAGAATAGAGAGCAATCCAGGCATGGGGGACAACCAATGAAAGGGGACAAGATTGGGAAATCTGAGGAATAGCAAGTAGACCTGTGTAGCTGGATTGTGGAGTACATGGAGATAAATCAAGTGTAAGAACAATGGAAAGATGGAAAAGGAACAAGTTGTAAAGACTTTGGAATGCCAAACAGAGAATGTTATATTTTATTCTGGAGGTAATAGGGACTCATTTGCTTCACTGAAGTTTATTGAGTAGTGGAGGGTGACAGGGTCAGATTTGTGCTTTAGAAAGGTCACTTTGCTTTCTAGAGGTTTCTTATTCAATTTTATGTTTATTTATTTTTTTTGGAGGGAGGAAGGCAAGGCAGTTGGGGTTAAGTGACTTGCCCAAGGTCACACAGCTAGTAAGTATCAGTGTCTGAGGTCATATTAGAACTCAGGTCCTCGTAACTCCAGGGTCGGGGCTCTATTCACTATACCACCCAACTGCCCCTATTTAATTTTATTTTATTTTGAGTTACAAATTTTCTCCCTCTCACCTCCTTCTTCCTTCCCCATTAAGAAAGCAAGAGAAGAAAAATCTATTATAAAGAAGATGAACAGAAGAAATTCTTGCATTGCCATGTCCAAATATATGTATGCATGTACATATACATACATATATATGTTGAAGCATACACACATATTGTATACACATATACATACATATATACATATTGTATATGTGTATATGCTTTAATTTGCATTCTGAGTCTATCAATTCTATCTAGAAGTGGATGACATGTTTCACCATGAGTCCTCTGGAGCTATGGTTGGTTCCATTATGTTGAGGAAAGTTACTAAGTCTTTCAGAGTTCGTTTGTCTTTATAACATTGCTTTTATCATATAAATTGTTCTCCTGGGTCTTCTCATTTCATTTTGCATTAGTTCATACAAGTCTTTCCAGATTTTTCTAAAACCACCCCCTTCATCTATTCTTATGACACAGTATCATTACACCAAATACATATACCACAATTTGTTCAGTCAATCCCCAATTGATGGGCATTCCCTCAGTTTCCAATTCATTTCTGCCATGAAGAGAGCTACTATAAATATGTTTGTACATATAGATCCTTTTCTTTTTTCTTTGGTCTCTAGACATATTAGTGGTAATATTGGGTTAAAAGCTATACACTGTTTAATAGCTTTGGGGGCATAGTTCCAAATTATTTTTCAGAATGATTGGGCTAGTTTACAGTTTGACCAAGAATGCATTAATGAACCTATTTTGCTATAGCCCTTACAGTATTTTTCATTTTCTGTTTTTGTCAACTTTGCCAATTTGATGGGTGTGAGGTGGTACCTTAGAGTTGATTTAATTTGCGTTTCTCTATTAGTGATTTAGAACATTTTTTTTTCATATAGCTATTGATAACTTGGATTTTTCCCGCTGAAAACTACCTATTTAAATCCTTTGATCATTTACCAATCAGGAAATGACTCTTATTCCTACAAATTTAAATCAGCTCTCTATCTTAGAAATGAGACCTTTATCACACAGATTTGCTGAAAAGATTTTTTCCCCAATTTTTCACTTTTCTTCTCATTTTAACTGCACTGATTTTATTTGTGTAAAAACTTTTTAAAATTTTGTGTAATCAAAATTGTCTATTTTACCTCCTATGAACCTTTCTGTCTCTTATTTGGTCGTTAACTCTCCCCCTAACCATTAAGCTAACAGGTAATTTTTTCCATGCTCCTCTAATTTGTTTATGATGTTATCCTTTATGCCTAAATCATGTACTCATTTGGAGCTTATTTTGGTTTATGGTGTGGTCCATTGGTCTCTACCTAATTTCTTCCAGAAGGCTTCCTCTTCTCCTCAACAGTTTAAAAAGATAACTTTGGCAGCAGAGTGAAGGAGAGACTAGAGTGAGGAGAGACCCGATGCAGGGAACACAACCAGAAGGCTGTTGCAATAATCCAGGAATGAGAGGATAAGAGTATACACCTGGGGTTTCTTATTCAATTTTATTTTTATTTTTTTTTTTGGAGGGGGGAAGACAAGGTGGTTGCCATGTCAGAGGAAACAAGGGAACATATACAGGAGATACCATGAAGGTGAAAATGAAAAGCTATAATGACAGGTTAAGTATGTGGGGTTGGCAAGAGTGATGAGTCAAAGATGACACCCAGTTTTTGAGCCTGGGTGAATGGAAGAATAGTAATGCCTTCAACAGTAAGAGGAAAGATGGGAACAAGGCCGGGTTGAAGAGGAGTGACAATCTGCTTTGGACATTTGAGCCTGAGATGTCCAATAGACAGTTGGAGATACACATCTTGAGCTCCAGAGATAGACTAGGGCTATATATGTAGATCTAGGAATCATCTGTCTAGAATTTATTGCAACTTACCCTATAGAAGCAACATATCCTAGAGTCAGAGGTCCTGGGTTTGAATCCCAGTTCTTTTCCTTTGGCACTTTGGTAACTTTGGACAAGTCATATCACCTCCCTGGGTCTTAACGTCCTCATCTGTTAAATGAAGGGGCAAGATTAAACGACCTCTGAGGCCCTTCCAGCTCTAGGTCTATGAACCATGATCCTATACTCCAGCCGTACCTCATTTCCTACTTTCCAAGAACATTTCTCAGCTCCCTTTCCCTGAACATGCCCCATGCCATAGTTTCCTACAATCTATGCCTTTGTTATTCCAGAAATATCCTGCTCCCCTGCCCCCTTGATCCCAAGTTGAATCCCTAAAAAGCTGCGTCCTCTTATGAAGCTTTTGCTGATTATCTGCTTGGCAGAGAATGGATTCTTCATCAAGTAATGACTGCATCTGCATGCACAAGTTTACTCCCTTCATAGAGATTGGAGCCATTGTTTCTTTTTGGCCAATGGGGTATAGAAGGAAAAAACAAAGAGCTCAGTCTTGTGGTCCTTTACAGGGAACCTCACACACTACTTTGTTTTGCACTTATCTTGTCATATTGTATATTATTGCTATCTTCCCCCATCAGACTGAAACCTCTCTGAGGGCAAGGACCTAGTCCTATTTTAACTTTGTATCTTCTCTACCATCAGTGCTCTGCCTCAGAATGTGCTTAATGAATATGTTGAATATCTTTGTTGCAAAGATTTTGTTTTGTTTTTTCAGTGTGGGAGAGGGAGAGAAAATAAATTAGCTAGTTGAAAAAAAATACTAATTTTAGGAAAAGTTAAAAAATGTTGAGTAAATGAACATGAAGCAGTCTCCTGAAAGGAGATGGAGGACAGGTTAGTATGTGTGGGTCTATGATAAAAATCTCTGGGGAGTCAAAGAATAAATATTATGAAGGTGGGGGAGGCAAACCAAGATAGAGAGAGCTCAGGGCTTTGGACACCACATTCCATGGACATCACAATCGGGACAAGGATTGGCGTGGTCTTTGAGTCCTTTGACCCCTTGATTAATATTTGGTCTGTTTCTTGAGTGTGGCTCTTACCTTCATTCAAATTAGCATCTGCCACATGGTAAGACCCGCCAAGCCACTGCACCAGCACAAGCTACCGTATAGAATTGAAGCAAATTTAGTCTAGAACTGCAAGCATTTTCTGGTCATCTGGGTACAATTCCTTTAGCCTCAATTTTCTCACCTCTAACATGAGGGAGTAGAATTAGATTATCTCCTTTTTTTATTTTTATTTTTAAACATTCGCTTCCATAAGTTTTAAATTTTCTCCCCCTCTCTTTCCTCCTCCCTCTCCAAGGAGGCATACAGTCTGATATAGGCTCTATATATACATTCCTGTTAAATATATTTTCACATTAGTCATGTTGTATAGAAGAATTAGAATGAATGGGAGGAACCACGAGAAAGAAAAACAAATCAAACAAACGAAAAAAGAAAATAGTCTGCTTCTCTCTGAATTCCTACTCCATAGTTCTTTCTCTGGATGTGGATGGCATTTTCCATCATGTGTCCTTAGGAATTGTTTTAGGTCCTTGCATTGCTGAGAAGGGCTAAGTCTATGAAAATCAGTCATCATTGTGGCTGTTACTATGCACAATGTTCTCCTGGTTTTGCTCACTTCGCTCAGCATTAAGAACTAGATTATCTCTAAAGTCAAATCAATTGAACACACATTTATTAAGTGCTACCATGGGCCAGGTGCTATTCTAGACACTGGGAAAACGGAGAGAAAAATTATATTTGTAAAGCATTTAGCGAAGTGCCTGCAAGGCACATAGTAGGCTTAATAATGTGTGTTCCCTTCCCTTTCCTTCCCCTTCTCTTTAGGAGATGGTATTGAATTAAGCTTTGTGGAGATGAGGGATTCAAAGAGGGAGAGGTGAGAGATGAGTATACTCAAGCATAGGGACTGCCTAGAGCAAAAGCATGAAGGGAAGAGACAGAATGTGAGAGCAAATAGGTTATTTTGAACAAAACACAGAATTCATGCAAGGGAGTACTGTACAACTAACTCAGAAAGGTAGACTGGAGTCAGATTGAGACCAGTTTAAACGCCCACTGAGGAATTTGTATTTATCCTAGAAACAATTGAAAGACATCAAAGGGCCCTTCCACCTCTCATCATCCTATGATGCCAACCCTAACTCAGGCCCCCTTTAGAAAACATGTTTCAGTTTTTATTTGGGTTATACTTAAATACACTATTTGGTGTATTTAACTGAAATACACTTATATACACTATTCCTAGACATCATTTGTTTTAAAGTATGGTAAATTCTGTAAGGTGGGATGGCATGGGAAAAATTCTGTCTTGTCAATTTCTATGCTTGTTCTTTTTTTTTTATTAATTATTAATTAATTAATTTTTAGTTTTCAACATTCATTTCCACAAGATTTTGAGTTCCAAATTTTCTCTAAATCTCTCCTCTTCCCCCCACCCCGAGATGACATGCATTCTGATTACCCTTTCTCCTAGTTTGTCCTCCCTTCTATCACTTCCCCCTCTTATTCCCTTCCCCCTTACTTTCTTGTAGAGCAAGATAGATTTCTATACCCCATTGCCTGTATATCTTATTTTCCAGTTGTATGTAAAAACTATTTATTTTTAAAACTTTGAGTTCCAGATTCTCTCCCCTCTTTCCTCACCATCCACCCCATGGAGAAGACAAACAATTCAATATAGGTTATACATGTGTAGTTATGCAAAACATTTCCATTATGGTCATATTGTGAAAGACTAACTGTATTTTCCTCTATCCTATCCTGCCTCCCCATTCTATTTTCTCCTTTGATCCTGTCCCTTTTCAAAAGTATTTGCTTCTGACTATCCCCTCCCCCAATCTGTCCTCCCTTCTATCATCCATCCCCCTTTATCCCCTTCCCCCTTACTTTCCTATAGGGTAAAATACCCAATTGAGTGTGTATGCTATTCTCTTCTTAAGCCAAATCTGATGAGAGTAAGGTTCACTCATTCCCTTTCACCTCCTCCTTCTTCCCCTCCATATAAAACCTTTCTCCTGCCTCTTTTATGGGAGATAATTGAACCCATTCTATCTTTCTCCTTTCTCCCCTTTCTGCTTTTCTCCCAATATATTCCTCTCTCATCCCTTAATTTTATTTTTTATATATCATCCTTTGATATTCAACTCACCCAGTGTCATCTATCTATCTATCTATCTATCTATCTAAATATTTCCTCCAACTGCCCTAACACTGAGAAAGGTTGCATGATTTGCAAATATCATCTTTCCATGTAGGAATGTAGATAATTCAACTTTAAGAAGTCCTTTATGATTTCTCTTTCCTGTTTACCTTTTCATGCTTCTCTTCATTCTTGTGTTTAAAAATCAAATTTTCTATTCATCACTAGTCTTTTCATCAAGAATACTTGAAAGTCCTCTATTTCAATGAATGTCCATTTCCCCCCCCCCCCCCTGAAAAGTATTATACTCAAGTTTTTCTGCTTGGTAATTGTTGGTTTTAATCCTAGCTTCTCTGACCTCCAGAATACCATATTCCAAGTCCTTCAATTCCTTATTGTAGAAGCTGCTAGATCTTGTGTTATCCTGATAAAATTTCCACAATACTTGAATTGTTTCTTTCTGGATGCTTGGAATATTTTCTGCTTGATGTGGGAACTCTAGAGTTTGACTACAATATTCCTAGGAGTTTTCCTTTGGGGATCTCTTTTTTTTTTTTTACAGGGAAATAGGTAGGGCAATTGGGGTTAAGTGACTTGCCCAAGGTCACATGGCTAGTAAGTGTTAAGTGTCTGAGGCTGGATTTGAACCCAAGTCCTCCTGACTCCAGGGCTGGTGTTCTATTCACTGTGCCACCTAACTGCCCTCTTGGGATTTCTTTCAAGAGGTGATCAGGACAGAATATCAGGGCAATTTTCCTTAATAATTTCTTGAAAGATGATGTCTAGGCTCTTTTTTTTATCATAGTTTTCAGGTAGTCCAATAATTTTTAAATTATCTCTCCTGAATTTATTTTCCAGGTCAGTGGTTTTTCCAATGAGATATTTCACATTGCCTTCTTTTTTCATTCTTTTGGTTCTGTTTTATAGTTTCTTGATTCCTCATAAAGTCATTAGCTTTCATTTGCTCCATTCTAATTTTGAAGAATTTATTTTCTTCAGTGAGCTTTTGAATCTTCTTTTGCATTTGACCAATTTTGCTTTTTAAGGCATTCTTCTCTTCATTGGCTTTTTGAACCTCTTTTGCCATTTGGGGTAGTCTGTTTTTAAGGTGTTATTTTCTTCAGTATTTCTTTGTGTTTCCTTTAGCAAACTATTGACTCATTTTTCATGATTTTCTTGCATTACTCTCTTCCCAATTTTTCCTCTACTTCTACTTGATTTTCAAAATCCTTTTTGAGTTCTTCCATGGCCTATAACCAATTCACATTTGTCTTGGAGGCTTTGGATGTAGGAGCTTTGACTTCATTGTCTTCTTCTGGTTGTATATTTTGATCTTCTTTGTCACCAAAGTAAGATTCTATAGTCTGACTTTTTTTATACTGTTTGCTGTGATGGCAAACAAAGTAGTACTTAGCTGTTTTTTTCAGCTATTCAAATGCCTTTGAGCCTCACCTTTGATTTTGTAAAGCCTTTGTTGCAAACAGTATACATTTTGTTGCCCTTAATAGGCCTACGGCAGTTTGGAGACCTTCTCTGCCCTTAATAGGCCTAACATCATCACACGGAGCCCACAGTGGGAGGAGCCTGCCAAAAGATCAGAACAGAAAGGGTGGAACAGGAAGGATGAAACAGGAAGGAGCAGAGCAGATAAAAGCTCAAGCACAAGCTGGAACTGAGAGAGAAAATGCTTGTGGTTTTAATGCTCTGTTTGTTGTTCTGTCTGTTGTTTTGTGTTGGTGTTACTTTGTTAGACAGAAGCACTCTGTCTGTTGATTTGTGTTGATTTCTCAGACAGAAAGTAAATTGAGATGATAAGGCTGGCAATGTTTGTAAACATTTTAGCCCTGTTGAGCTTTGTTTTCCTAGAAACAGAAACTGTGAAGAGCGTGGAGTGGAGCAGTCCCTGTGAGCTGCTATATAAAACAAGAGTGGAGAGCTGCCTACCTGTGAATCCAGGCAACAGTTGGGTGAATCCAGGCAAGAGCTGGGAGTTATCAGCCCATGAAAGAAGAGTTGTGGGGTTTGGAAGTCCACCTTGAGTTAAGATTAAAGGGACTTTACTTGGGTACTCAGTGCTGACTGATGATGTTGTAATTTACTGTGACCTAGGGGTAGATGGTGTTTATACTTTCTGATTACCACTTAAGGATGATTGGCTTAAGGATGATTAGAAGCCAACCTGGAGTCAAGATGAAAGAAGACTTGACTTGGGTACTTTATATTGATTGAGGAAATTGTGACTTACTGAATGATATGTTTTGTTTAAGACTATGGGACCATCGTAGTAATAAATTGTTATGTTGTATTGTTGTGAATGTTGTACTTTAGTTTCTTGAATGTTTTGCTTTAGTTTCTTGCTGAACAAATAGAGAGTTCATTATACTATGCTATTAGATCCTTAGCATTATTCACAGAAGCAGTCCTCAGGAGAGCTGCTTGTGATTGGCTTTACATTTGCTCATCTCCCCAACCAAACACTTGACTTTCTAACTCTTTCTCAAGGTAGGACTCTACCTTGCTTCCAGTGAGGATGGGAGTAGAAGCAGGTGTATTGTCACAGGCTTCAGGGTTTTGTATCAGCCACTTGATCCCCCACTGTCTGTGGGCCCAGAGCTCTGGAAGCAACTGCTGCTGCTGCTGCTGCCCTGGAGCTGGGGTCACACCATACTCCTCTTTCACCCAGGTCCCACAGCATTCCCCCACTGACCTTCCACACTGTCCTCAGTGTTTGTGGGTTGAGAAGTCTGGAAACTGCCACAGTCGCCAGCAGTTCAGTCCTCTGAGGCCTGCTCTGGCCCCATCTACACAGGTGTGGCCCTTCAATGACTGTGTTCCACTCTCAGCCTGGTGTGATATACCCTTCAAGTCTGTCTTGGGCTAGAGATGTGTTTTGCTCTGTCATTTTGTGGGTTCTGCAGCTCTAGAATTTTAATTTTTTACAGGTTATTTGGAGGGGTTTGTGGGTGAGCTCAAGCAAGTCCCTGCTGTTACTCTGCCATCTTGGCTCCACCTCCGTGCTTTTTCTTAAGAAAAAAAATTGTTGACGCCTTTTGTTTTTACACGAGAGTCATTTCTGGATATACCAGCTGCACTCCGCCCCCAAAAAATGAGCCTTTTCTTGTAACAAAGAAAAACAATTAAGCAAAACCAAATGGCGCCATGTTGACATATGGTGGTCTGTGCCACATCTTGCACCTGGAAACTCCCTACTTCTCTGCCAGAAGAAGGGAGGTACTTCCTCATCCTTTCTCTGGGGTAAAGATGGCTTATTAGTTTTTTCCATAGAGGAGAGTGACGTTGGACAGAAATTCATTCACTGACCACCAAGTAGAAACGTGAGTTCATAAGAATAAAGAAGCAGTAAGAAACCCATAGAGTCAATTGCCTTTAGAAGTCACCACATTCTCATTGTAGCACTGCTGTTAGCTAGCTGTATGACCTTAGACAAATCACTTCACATTTCCATGCCCTGGTCCCACTTTCTTCCTCTATAAAATAATGGCTAACATTTATAAAGTACCTACTATGGGCCAGGCACTGTGCTAAGCATCTTACAGATATTATCTTTATTTGATCTTTACAAAAACCCTGAGAGGTAGGTGCCATTTTATCCCCATTTACAGATGAGAAAACTGAGTCAAACAGATTAAGTGATTTGCTCAGAGTCATATATCTAGTAAGTATTTGAGGCTGCATTTGAACTCAGGACTTCCTGACTCCAGGCCCAGACCCTATCCACTGTGCCAGCTGGCTACCTTTATCCCTCTATAATGAGGAATTATGATAGATGCCCCCTTAAAGACACTTCTGGCTTTAACATTCTCTGGGTTTCTATGACCATTTTGAGTAGCTGGAATGCATTACAACTCATGTGGTGTTTGTAAATTGAAACCCTTCAGTGCCAATGGAGTTTCTGGGAAGGCAAAGTTGAGTGTCCAGTGTTAGAATAACAGAACAGGTCACTCTGATGGTCATGTTTCTTTGTCCAAAGGGAAAACATACTTCTACATTCATTGGGCGGCAGCAGCCCTCTAGGATGCTCAGTATTTCGGCAAACTTCCCACCATTACTGCCTATCACCAAACCTTCATGGAAACGAGCAGGATAGAACTGGTTTCTAATTGATGCAGTCGGTAAACGTTTATTGCCTTCAAGGAGCTCACAAACTAATGGGGGAGAACCCAAGCAAACAAATATGTACAAACAACCTGTGTACAAGATAAATAGGAAATAATTAACAGAGGAAAGATACCGGAATTAAAGGGACTGGGGAAGCTTTCCTGTAAAAGATGAGATTTTAGGTGGGACTAAAGGGTGCCAGGGAAGCCAGGAGATAAAGATGAGGAGGAAGATCATGGGGGACAGCCAGAGAAAATGCTCATAGCTTAGAGATGAAATATCTTGTTGTAGAAGAGCAATGTTGATTGAGAGACCATTTACCTATACCCATTGACAAAGGTTCATGACTGCTATGTATATTGGTGGCCTACCTTGTTTGGGACTGGTAGGATATGGGGAAAGGATGTCTCCTCCACCTTCACCTGTGGAGTCATTATAGTATGGCAGAAAGTACTCTGGGCTGGGATTTAAGAGGTCTGGTTTCCAAAATGGACTCACCAATTCGTTGTGCAATCTTGGGCAAGCCTGGACTTCAGTCTCCTCATCTCTATAATGGTTCTAAAAATTCTCTTTCCTAAATGCATAGGAGCAACTAGATGACACAATGGATAGAGTATTTGGCCTGGAGTCAGGAAGATCTGAGTTCAAATTCAGACTACAGGTCATTTTACAGATAAAGAAACTGAGGCAAACAGGCTTAAGTGATTTACCCAGGATCATGCAGCTAGTGAGTGTCTCAGACTGGATTTGAACTCAAAAAGATGAGTCTTCCTGACTCCATGCCCAGCACTCTATCCACCATGCTACCTAGCTGCCCACAAAGTGACATATATATATATATATATATATATATATATATATATATATATATCACAATTATTATTATATCATAGCTAAAGAAGCATTTTTAAACCATATGTCATAAAGGAAACTCCATGAAGACTTGGTGGTGCGCTAAATTTTATTTGGCAAACTTGTGTAATGGGGAGGCATGGCCCTGCTCAATGTTCCTTCTCATCCTTGCAGGATGAGGTTCCATGTGGTACTTAAATGTTTAATTGGGATTTCAGCAATGATCAGTATGTGAGGTCAGCTGAGGGCTAAAAAGCAGCCCATCCTCCATCCTCCCTCTTCCCCTCCCCCTTTCCCCACACATACACATATCTATATTCAGCCTCTTCTCCTCCTCCCCCATCCATACCCTCTCCATCTCCCGGGTTTATGGAGAAGCAGACAAATAACCACAGGTGCCGGCTCCAGGGTGGCCTGATGGCTCTAGACTAAGGGAGAGGGCAGCCTCCTGTGAGGCCTGGCTCTCCTACGCCTCTCAAGCCTGGTTGAGATGTGGGGGATGGGGATTCACATAGTAGAAGCTTAAGAAATTCTAGTTAACTAACAAAAGATGAACTGAAATGTCATGGAACAAGCTGGGCAAACTACCGTGACACAAGGTTATCAGACACATCCCTCTGTATGCTCTATTATGACTGTCTTCTTCCCATTCAACAGGCTAATAAGACAATGACCTTTGCAGCCTTCTATAAGAGAAGTACTCTCCTCTGTGACCAAAAATAAAAACAGCTATTTGAACTAGAGAAGAGAGAAGGGATGTGAGAGGAAACAGGGAGACAGAGAGAGATCCAGAGAAAGACAGAGAGAAAAAAAGAGACAGAGAGATACAGAGAGATCAGAGAAAGAGACAAAGAGACAGACAAAGAGAAGAGAAAGAGGCATGGGGAAGAAAAGGAGGAAAAAGATGGAGAAGGAGAAGGAGGAAGGGAAAGAGGGAAGGACAGGAAGAAGGCAATGAACAGACAGGGAGAGGAAAAGAAAGATGGGAGAGAGAGGGAGATAAAAAAGAGAAAATGAAAGAGAGGAGAAAGAAAGTTGGAAGGAGAGAGCTATGATATATATATAGAGAGAGAATGGGGGACAGACAGAGAGAGAAGGAAGTAGATAGAGGAATGGAACAGAGAGGAAGGGAGAGAGAGGAGGACAGACAAAGAAGGAGGAAAAAAACAAAAATGAATGTTTAGGGGGAGCAGGGATTATATCTCTTCTTAAAAAGAAAAAAAGGATCACAAGTCACTTCCCTCCTTGCTCTCTGCTTACCTTACTGTGGCAAAGAGTTGATCCCAAATAAGCCCAAATGGTCCTAAGACTACTCAGAATTCCCAAAGTCTGATTTCTGTGTCTCTATACTCAATTCTCCTAGCTCATGAAAAGTTCTTCAGTTTATAGGAATGTAAATATCTCCTGCTGATTGCTTTTCTTTAGCCTATCTCTCCCCAGGCGCTCTTCTTTTCTAAACTGAGGCATTCTATGGTCCAGACAAACTTGTTCAGTCGGGGCCATGTCTTGACTTGCAAGTGAGTTGGATTTAAATGAGGCACTTTCCCCTCCACCTCCTGATACCCCAGCTGTTACTGTCTCCTCCCACCCAAATTACCTTATATTGCTTTTTTATATACTTATATGGGCACATATTGTCTCCTTAGTATATAAGCTCCTTGAGAACAGGGACTATTCATTTTTGTTTTTGTGTCTCAAGTGTCAGGCCCATAGTAAGGGCTTTAAAAATATCTAATTGATGATAGAAAGACAACTCAACTCAACTCAGATGACCTGGGTTAAAACTGAGTCTGTAATATTAGCAAGCAACTAGTGGCAGAGTGGATGGAGCAGTGGGCTTGGAATCAGGAAGACTCAATCTTCTTGAGTTCAAATTTGACTTCAGACACTCACTGGCCATGTGACCCTGGGCAAGTCACTCCACCCTATTTGCTTCAGTTCCTTATTTGTAAAAAGAGAAGGAAATGACAAACCACTTCAGTATCTTTGCCAAGAAAGCTCCAAAATGGGGTCACAACAATGCTGGCTAGGTCTAAGATAGTTGATCACTAGGAACACAGATTTTGAGCTAGAAAGGGATGTTAATGACCACTTAATTCAATGCCCTCATTTTAAGGAGGAGGAAATGGAGCCCAAGAAAGGTGAACTGATTTGCCCTAAGCTTACAAATAGTAAGTGGTAGTTACTGGACTACTACTGGTAGTCCAGGTAGTAAGAACCTGGACCTAGGTCTTCTGATTTAATCTTTCTTAGCCTCTGTTTATTTACTTATTTTTTTGCTTTTTTTTTGGAGGGGGGAAGACTCGGTAATTGGGGTTAAGTGACTTACCCAAGGTCACATGCCTAGTAAGTATTCAATGTCTGAGTTTGGATTTGAACTCAGGTCTTCCTGACTCCAGAGCTGGTGCTCTATTCACTGTACCACCTAGCCACCCTGCCTCTGTTTCTTCATCTGTAAAAGAAGGCTGATGAGTATGCTCCTCCCTAAGGAGAGATCCTATTCTGATGCCTCATGGCAGAGTAGAAATGACTCTAGATTCTCAAAGCTTATGTCAGTCAAGTGCAAGCTTTGGCAGGCTTCACCACACTGGAAAGCCTTTGAGTACAGACCAAGTGATACATTGAAAAGAATCCTGGCTCTTTCCATTACTATCTGTGTGACCTTGGGCAAGTCACTTCATTCTTTTTCCTCAACTATAAAACTGGAATTTTGGTCTAGCCAGTCCAAGGACTGTGTATCTATTGTTGTCCAAAGATCAGCCTAGCAGAGGGCCGGGAAACTTGTCAGCAAAAGCTTGACTATCAAGTAATGACACAGTTTTTTGTTTGTTTGTTTTTTTCAAACAGCAACTCATTTTGCAGCTCACCAAGGCTTTCAGGAGTTGGCATCTCCATGGACTAAGTACTCACACAGATGAAATCTAAGATCCTTGAAACCTTGAAGGAGGAATATTTGTGCTGCCTATGTCATAGGGCTCTTTCAAAGAGTTTTGACAATTGTGAAGCGCTAAAAACAATGTGACTATTAGTATTAGTCAGTTGGTTAATAAACATTCATTAAGCACATACCACGTGCCAGGCACTAGGGAATGGCAAAATCCAGTCCCTTCTCTTCAGGAATTCACAATCTAATGGTGGAGACAACCTACAAACAACTATGTACAAACAAGATATTAACAGGATAAATGAGAGATAATCAACAGAAGGAAGGCACTAGAAATTAAGGGGAAACAGGAAAGGCTTCCTATAATAGAAGAAAACATTTAGCTGGGACTTGAAGTAAACTGAGGAAGCCAGGAGGCAGAGATAAGGAGGAAGAGCATTCCAGATATGGAGGATGGTCAGTGAAAAGTCCCAGAGTTGAGAGATGGAGTGTCTTGTGGAGGCAATTGTAACATCAAGGACACCATGGTCCCTGGGTTACACATTAGGTGGGAGGAGAGGGGAGGTGTCATAAGACTGGAAAAGTAGGAGGGGGCAGGTTATAAAAGGCTTTGACAGTCAAACAGAGGACTTTATAGTTGATCCTGAAAGTGATAAGGAGCCACTGGAGTTTATTGGGAGGGGGGGGGAGAAGTGGAGAGGAAGGGGGAAGAGATGTGACATGGCCTAGACCTGTGCTAAAAAAACTCCTTCTTTTGGTTTGGTGTGGACTAGATGGAAATTAATAGACCAGCATTCTCACACTAAAATCATGTGTTTGACCTTGAGGTATTAGAGGTCTCAAGTGACCAGCTGAGGAAGAAACCAGGCAAAATTAAGAGGCAGGACAAGATGATCTTTGAGATCACTTCTAGTTCTGGCATTCTAAGGGCTTTTTCTCTGAAATGGTTAAAAGCAGGCTGTAATGGAGAGTTTTCCTATTTCCTAGGTAACTCTGAAGTTGACACCTCCGTGGGAGGATAGAGAAGGTCTCAGGGCCTATGCTCCCACTACACCTCTGACTATGGTGATGGGAAGCTTGGAACTGGTGGTATCCCACAGCTCTTGTAGTCAGTCAGTGAAGGCTGATTCCATTGTGAACAGGAGTTGGTCCAGTGCCAAAACAGGTTATTACATTTCACTACTATAACTTCCCATGGCTTCAGTTTTCAAGAAGATCAGCATCTTCTTTCAATCTACTGTGCTGCCCTAGGTCACTAAAATAGGTCCCAAACTCTCCCTCACCTCGCTTCACACCAGGTCTGACTGGTTCACTGCATATAACTGCAGTTTTTTCTTTGCTTGTTTTTGGTACAGGATCTGTGATTTTATAGATATACGCAACTCCCAATGAGGAAACTCCCTCCTTTAATGACACTGTCAAGGTTGTCCAAATTCCATTGTTAGAGTGTTGCCTAAGGCCACTAAGAAGTTAAATGACTAGTTGTGGGTCAAATAGTGTGAGTCATGAACCTGGGCTTGTGACTCCAAGGCAGTGTCTGAATCCTCTACCTGGTGTCAGCAGCTCCTGGTGTCAAGCAGGCAGAAGGCCAGATTTGGCTCTCTGGCTGAAGTCTGCCAACCCTTGCTCTAAACTCTACTGCAGATGTGTGCTGGTAATGGTTTAATAACTGGCTCTCCAAAAAACAAAAAACAAAAAACAAAAACTACATATGACACATTTTAAAGTTAATCTACATTATCATCACTTTCTTTTTTGTTCCATTGTTTTCAGTCATGCCCAACTCTTCATGACTCCATTTGGGGTTTTCTTGGCAAAGTTACTGGAGTGGTTTGCCATTTCCTTCTCCAGTTCATATTACAGATGAGGAGACTGAGACAGAGTTAAGTGACTTACCCAGGGTCACACAGCTAGTACATACCTGAAAATGGAAATTGAACTTAGGAAGATGAGTCTTCCTGGTTCCCAGCCCAGTGCTCTATGCACTGTGCCACCTAGTTGTCACAATCCCTTTCTTAAGTCTAAACAATTAAACACACACACACACACACACACACACACACACACACACACTAAAATCGAACCCTGACTGGAAGCTTTTGCTGATTTCTGAGGTGTAAATGTTCACACTGAGAATTTAACAATAGGTTCCTCCAAGCCAATTTGAGTTGGCTCTAGTCCACCATGGTCTTTCAGTAGTTCAGTGATATTTGATAATAACTCCTTTTTCCTCAGTGCACCTTATATAAGGTTGCCCTGGAATCTCAGAACTGGAAGGGAATTTAAAGATGTGTCTACTCCAATCCCCTTATTTTACAAAGGAAGAAACTAAGACCCACAGAGGAGAAGGAACTTGCCCAAGGTCAAATTACTAACCAAGTTAAGGCTCAAAGCACATGAATGTAAATTCTTTTTTTTTTTTCCAAGGGGGAAGGCAGGGCAATTGGTGTTAAGTGACTTGCCCAAGGTCACACAGTCAGTGTCAAGTGTCTGAGTTTAGATTTGAACTCAGGTCCTCCTGACTCCAGGGTCAGAGCTCCACTCACTGCACAGCCTAGCTGCCCCTTGAATGTAAATTCTTGTTCAAACTGTCAGAACCTCCCCTAGAAGAATTACTTAATTTACTATGTTCTTAACTAGTACAGTTTCTGGCACATAGTAGGTACTTAACAAATTCTTCCTGCTTTGATCTTCCACTCTTCCCCTTACCAACAAAGTTTCAAAATGGCAACATTAATGTGTTATGAGGAAACCACATTTCAAAGATCATCATTCAGAGCCAGACTACATTGTTTCACCTAAAATGTCGCTATCTCAGAACTAATTAACAATTTTAAGCAGGGCTTGCAGATAGAGGTCAGAGTAAGCCACCATCATTTTCCTCACTAGCAGCCCTTAGGGTGGGTTATATTATAACCCATATTGTCAAGGTAGAATGGTGACTCAGAGGATAGTAACCTGGCCAGAGCCACTTAGTAAAAGTGATTGCTGGGACTTGGAGGACTTGGAGTCAGAAAACCTAAATTCAGAAGTAGTGTTCTTTCTACTATTTCTGTAGTGTGGTCTTTTACTAGCAGAGAAGAAAGGAAGGAAGGAAGGAAGGAAGGAAGGAAGGAAGGAAGGAAGGAAGGAAGGAAGGAAGGAAGAAAGGAAGGAAGGAAGGAAGGAAGGAATGAGGGAGGGAAGGAAGGAAGGAAGGATGGAAGGAAGGAAGGAAGGAAGAAGGAAGAAAGGAAGGGAGGGAGGGAGAGACAGAGACATAGAGACTGGGAGACAGAAAGAAAAAAGAAAGACACTATTTTCTGATTGGTTAAAACAAAAGACCTATGATTCTCCCTTCAGAGTTTAGCAAACACTTAAAAGAAACAAGAGCCATGGACTGGTGCTGATCTACTTGAGTAGACTCTAAATAGAAGTCATGGGCTCCAGGCCTGGCGCTGCCTTCACCAGCTGTACAGAGCAGGGCTCACATCACTTGTCTGATTTTGTACCTGTACATGTAAAATGAGGGTCAGACTGGACTACATCTCCGAGGCCTGGGTGGCTCTGATTCCATGCTTACATGCTACCAATTAAAATGACTGACCCCCGCCCTCCACCAGCATACCTGGCACCAGAGTAATAATTCTCTTAAAAGACACCTCTCTAGGTCAGGGATTCATAACCTTTTTTTGTGTCATGGACCCTTTGGACAGTCTGGGAAAGCCTGTGGACACCTCAAAATAACGATTTAATTTAAATGCATTTTAAAGACCCTGTGGCTTAACTGGGATATGGAGAGAGGAAAAAACAGGGGCAATAAGGAAACATTTGCCAAAGTAGCATCCACCCCCAAACTGGGACAACAGCTCACACCTCCAAAACTAGGGCCCCCCACCACACTTTCTGAGGTAAGGGCTGGTACCTCCAAAGAAGGATGGGAAGGGTAAGGGACAAGATCCAATCAAGGATGTGCCAGGAAGCTTCAGGCAATAACAAGAGAGTCCAGGATGACCTAGCATTTGAGGGTCCTGGGTTCATCTTTACTCCAAAAATGGGAGTAGCTCAAGTGAGGTGGGAATCCTCCCAAATGGGTCTGATCAGAGGTGCCAATTGGCTAAGAAATTGGAGATTTCAAGCACAAAATATTTTTCAGATCCAGAGGACTCCAGAGAATAGGGCAGAGCAGAAAGGAGAGGATCTCAGGTAGCAAGAAGGGATGTGGGCAGAGCATGGATATGCCTATTGGGCAGGGAGGTTGAGGCTGCAACAGCCACTATAGTTTGGAATATGCTTGGGCAACAAGCTTATTTAACTTTCAGTGCTGGCCATTCTCATGTTTGGAGAGCCCTTCCAAGTTTAGTTCGCAAAGATGTGGGGCTTCCACCCATGCATTTGCACAGGTTCTACCCAATGCCTGGAAAACAATACTCCACAAATTCCCAGTCAGAATTCATATCTTCAAGGTTCTCCTCCTCCAGGCAGTTCTTCCTGAATCATTTGAAAATAATGTCTTCTCTGTCTTCTTTACCTTATATCACTGCATACCTTGTATTATTTGTACCTGTTTAGATATCGTATTCCCTCCAACAGAATGTAAGTTCCTTGAGGGCAAGGATTGTTTCATTTTATCTTCGTATCACCAATGCCCAACAGTGCCCTAAAACTCATGTGTTTACTAAATGTTGGTTGAATTGAATTGTTGACCAATTAGCTTTAAAAGTACTTTTCAGCACTGAGTAATGAATGTCATTTTAGTATGTGATGTTATTTTAAAGAACCTTTGCAAGTAAGATTCAGATAGTTTTATTATATAATGAGAAAGGAAGAGATTGGACCTTTTAGGGTTTGTTTGGTTTTTTTTAGTTTTATTGATGCCTTTGATTTTTCACATCACAGTCATTTCTTGGCATATATCTCTGCCCCCTCCATAGAACCCTCCTTATTATAACAAAGAAAAACATTTAAGTAAAATCAACCAACACAGTGAACGCTTCTGACAAGCATATGCAACATTTCACATCTGTAATTAGTACTAGGCGACCTAGGGATGACTGGGGTAACCGTTATGAGACTCTCAACTTGATTCAGGGAGAGGAGATTCTGGGAGGAGAAATCCAAGCTTTGGCCCCAGAGCCAGAGCTAGACACAGTATCAAATATTTCTGAAAAGGATAAGATGATTGAACTAAGCACCATGATTTTTGCTCAGAGGGAGATGCCAATTGTGTTCAAATTATCTGTATCTTAACTCTCTCACCCCCAATCAAATAAGCATCACAACTGTTTTGAAAAGGTAACAAAATGTTATATAGATAGAAGAATGACCAGTTGCACGTGGCACTTTTACAAATTTGTTCCCATCCCACGAGCGCTTTAAGTGTAGGGTTTTTTTCCTCTTTAGAAGGAATTTATGATCAAGGATGGTTTTAGCATTAAATCAACAGAGATGAATATTTAGGATGAGACATTTTCATTCTGCAAATGTTTCCTGCACCAAATATGTGTGAATATCATCGTCAAGTCAACAGTCATCAACATGCAATAGGGAGAATGATTGGGCTCTTTGAATACTAATCTGAATTATTCCAATTTTGAACTGCAATCCATCCACCAAAACCTGAATAAGTGAGAGTACCACAACCACAATGAAGCAAATGAATCTATACATAACATTTATATGCAAGGTTTTTGTCTGTGTTAAGTTTCTGCCTTCAAACTGCAAGTTAGAGAGACTATCTCCAGCTGTTCATACTTAATCGTGCATGCAGCAATGTGAGCATCATTATCAACACAGCTTATTAGACCACAGACATACACATGCTGAAATCATTTGAACACCTTGAGATGACTAAGATCGTGCTTAGAAAGAAAAATATTGAAAAGCAGATTCAAAATTTCCCTGATTTTTATTTTTTGGAAGGTTGTCTCATGTAAGTAGAACTGAAGTGACTTTTTTTCACTTTGGTTGATGAAAGTTCTCAGTTATTCATTCATGAATGTAATTAGGTTAGTTGAATTATTGCACTTGTATTTTCATGTCACTCAGATGTCATTCTGAAACATCCCCCAGGAGTATTTCATAATGGTCTTTATATGTCAATCTAACATATACTCTGTTGGACCAATTTGTTGAAAAAAATCAAATCAATTTGGAAATTCATATATACAGTAGGTTTATTGGGTTTCAAAATTTATGACTGTAAAGATGAAGTCTTGGAGAAAAAAAGGAAATATTTGTTATTTTCAAAGGAAAGGGTTGGGGTTTTTTTGGTTTGTTTTTGTTATTTTCTGGAGTGAAGGGGCTGGTCCAGTGATTTCATCAGTGGAAGAAGTTTCTGTTGTGAAAACCCTCTCTAATGATGCTAATCACACATTTTCAACAAATGGTATCTTTGGGCATGGGTTCCTAGTTGAATTTTGTTTCCCATAATCACAGATCTTAGGTGTTTCCAGAAGAATGGTATAAAAATACTCCTTTGCTAAAGATTCTAGATGTTTGAGTCTTAGTCAAGATTCTAAGCATCATGACTATTTGGCTTAGAAGTACTTATCTTTCCAATCAAATGGACATGGTCTAGTCATAGAATATTTTAATTGATCCCAATCCAATGAGATGGCAAATGAATTGTTCTCTTGTACACTAAAAGGGGATTCGTTTATTAAGGAGGAAGTCAGATTAGATGATCTCTGAAGTCTTTCCCAGCTCTAGGATTCTCTGATTCCATGAGACTTGGTTTTCCAAGTCAGGGAAGGAAAAACCAATTATTAATTAAATATAATGAAGACTTAATTTAGGGCAGTTAAATATTCTAAAGGTACATTGTCACTTATGAAAGGTGGGCAGGGAGGTTACATCAAAGAAAGATTGACCAGATTTCTGTAGTTTTGAGCTGTTGGTCTCCAATTTTTATTTCTTCAGGGCTGAGCAATGGGCCACCCTTTTGGCTCTAGCCACACACATATACCTCCCCATTTCCATTTTCTACTCCCCCTCTCACCTCAGCCATTTAAACATTTACTGATTCTATAGAGGTCTCCTTTACTAAAACTAAACAATACCTCAAAAATCAATGATTTCATTGATATGGGTATTCCATTTCATCAACTTATAGCCCTCGTATGGACAAAAAAAAAAATCATCACTTGCTTCCCAGCCCTCTGGTGATGAACCTCTATGAACTTAGCCAGCCTGATTCTTAGATGACAGATAGAGAGTCCTTTTGGGGACCAATACTTTCCAACTTGGTTAGACTTCCCAGAGTTTTGACCTCTGTTCTCATGAGCTTTCCAAGCCTAGGGTGTCACCTCCATGCTATGAAGAGGTAGCAAAGAGACTTTAGGTGGACATTAAAGTAACTCCCCCAAAAATGCTTGGTAAAGTCAGTGACCAGGTCCCTGGTTCCCAGCACAAGAAGCTTGGGACAGTGCCCCCTGTGCTCCAGCATGAAAGCTCTACTTTAAAAGCCAGGAAATAGGCAAACAAGATGAGCAAGAAGCAAAAACAAACACTGACCACTAAGAATTATTATGGTGACAGGGAAGATCAAAACACAAACTCAGAAGAGGACTATATTGTCAATAGACCCACATCCAAAACTTCAAAGGGGAATATAAATTGGTCTCAAGCCCCAAAAGCCTTCTTGGATGAGCTCAAGAAGGATTTCAAAAGTCAAATAAGAGAGGCAGAAGAAAAATTGGGAAAGTAATGAGAGGTATGCAAGAGAGAGTCAATGCTTGGAAAAGGAAGGACAAAAATTGAAGAAAACAACTCCTTAAAAAGTAGAATTGGACAAATGGAAAGGGATGTACAAAAGCTAACTGAAGAAAACAACTCCTTAAAAATTAGAATTGAACAAATGGAAGCCAATGACTCTATGAGACATCAAGAATCAGTCAAACAAAATCAAAAGAATGAAAAAATAGAAGAAAATGTAAAGTACCTCACTGGAAAAACAACTGACCTGGAAAATAGATCCAGGAGAGATAATTTAAGACTTAATGGTCTGCCTGAAAGCCATGATCAAAAAAGAACCTGGACAGCATTTTTCAAGAAATTATCAAGGAAAACTGTCCTGAGATCCTACACCCAGGCGGTAGACTAGTCATTGAAAGAATCCACTGATCACCTATTGGAAGAGATCCCAAAATGAAAACTCCAAGGAATATTGTAGCCAAATTCCAGAATTCTCAGGTCAAGGAGAAAATACTGCAAGCAACCAGAAACAAACAATTTAAATATTGTGGAACCACAGTCAGGATTACACAGGATCTTGCACTTTTATATTAAAGTATGGAAGGGCTTGGAATATTATATTCTAGAAGGCAAAGGAGCTTGGATTACAACCAAGGATCAACTACCCAGTAAAATTGAATGTAATCTTTCAGGGGAGGAGATTGATATTTAATGAAATCAGGGACTTCAAAATCTTACTGCTGAAAAGATCAGAGTTCAATAGAAAAACCAATCTTCTAATATAAGACTCAAGAGAGGCATAAAAAGGTAAACAGGAAAGAAGAAAAAATGTCATTCAATAAGGGTAAACTGTTTACATTCCTGCATGGAAAGATGATACTTGTAACTCTTAAGAACTATATCATTATTATGACATTTAGAAGGGATATATATAGACCGAGGATACGGGTAAAATTGATTTTTTATGAAAAAATTAATTAAGGGGTTAAAAAAAAGGATTGTACTGGGAGAAGAGGAAAGGGAGAGGCAGAACAGGGTAAATTACATCACATGAAGAGGAGCAAAGACCTATTACGTATAGTAGAGAGAAAGAAAGAAGGGAGGCAAGCATTGTTTGAACCTTACTCTTATCAGATTTGGCTCAAAGAGGCAGTAACATAATCAGTTAGAAATCTAATTTACCCATAGGAAGTGGGAGGGAAAAGGGGAAATAAAAGGGAGAGGAGTGGATAGAAGAGAAGGCAAAAGGAAAGACCTTCTTGCAATTCAAAATTTTATAAAAGTAAATGTTGAAAACTAAAAATAAATTTTAAAAAATGTTTATTGACTTCATGGGACTAGATGGCTGGAGACACAGCTTCCAGATGACCCCCTGACCTCTATTAAGAAGCTGAATTCTTGGGAGTTAAGTCAAGTAGAAATGGGGGTCAAGGAAAGAGGGAAATCTCATATATTTAATTCTTCAGTTTGTAATGGTTTGTCCAAACTAGATGGTAAATTCCTGGAAAGCAGAACAAAGTCTTCCCACCTATAGATTACAATGCCATCCAAAGAATAACATGACAACCTAATTCAAGGATTCTGCCACTGAGGTGGTCAATTCTTGATGGAGTTTAAAAATTGAAAAAGCTACAGAGTCTGTTATTATTAGCATTCTTTTTTCCCCTTTTAATGCTAAGGAGGCTCATCCGACCCAGACACTATTGCCTGCATGATACTGTCCACAAAACAAAAAGCCTACCCTTTCAAGGCCTCCTTTGCAAGCCAGAGTTAGAAAGCAGACTGCTGTTTAAATAACAAACAAAATTACCTAGGGTTCAACATAGGAGAGTTCTAGAATGCTATGGTCTTTCTCACTGCCTCCCAAGTGCAAAGCCTAGGAATACCCTCTCTCATTTTCTGTTTGGAGCAATACCTATTTTTTATCAATTCAGCTTAAAAGCCTGTTCTTTCTTTGGCAGTTTAGTAGAATGGGAAAAACAATGGATTATCAGTGAAAGACCTGGGTTCAAATTCAGGCTTCCATTTCTTAGGTATGTTACCTTGGACAAGGCATTTACTTTCACTGATCCTCAGTTTTCTTGCCTATAAAACAGGACAAAAATATATTAATTCCCTACTTTGTGAGATTGCTGTAAGGACTGAATGGAATAAAGTATATCTGTAAAAGTATAAACTTTTTTGGGGGGGAGGGTTGAACTTAAAACAAAGAAACAAAATGCACAAGGTGAGTATTTTATTTCCAGATATGTGAGTCACAAATCTTAGAATTCATCCAAGGTGTCAAAAAGTGAATCTCATCCAAATCCGTTGTAATTCCTGACACTAAACATGGTCAATTCTCTCCAATGCATCAGACAGAAACATAAAGAAGTCACCAAAAACTACATGACTTGGTAAAGCTGTGAAATGGCCCAGGTTAAACCTGTGAGTCACAAGGTTAACATTTAAAGGCAGGCAGATATTGGAGGGGGTTACAAAGGAGGAGGGACTGACTCCCTTAAACGGTAAGGGAGATGAAGCTATTGTATCTCTGAATGTTCCTCTTCAGGATTTCAGAGCAGGGACCAAGTACTCGCTCAAAACGAGGACGATCAAGTTTCACACACTTCAGGGGTCCACGGGCCACCACAGTGGCTGCCCGAGGCCGGTTGAGTAGCAGTGCTATTTCTCCTGCAAAGAGAAATAAGAGGACAGTCATAGAATTTGAATTTCTCTTCTTTCAAAAGCAAGCCACAAAAGATTATGTGTGTATGTGTGTGTGCATGTATATGTATTTATATATACACATATACACATATACATATGTACATATACATATACACACATATGTATGTATTGTGTATGTATATTTTATGGGCACAAAGGAGATTGAATGATAGGTGTCTGCTGGGCACAAAGCATGCATATTCTTATAAGGGCTTTGCATGATGAAGTCATTTAAAAGTACTGTGCAGATATTCAGCACACTTTAAGGACACTATTATCAATGAAAAAAAATGAAGCAAGCACATTTAGAAGGAGGGATGAAGAAAATGCCTTTAAATCAAGGGAAAGCAAACACAAATTGCCAAGCATTTGTGTTTGAAACAGAACTTGGTAGTCTCACCAAAGTAATCCGATGGCCCGAGTCTTCCAACCTCCACATACTCCTCATTATCAGACCTGCGCTGAAGAACAGAAGCTGTGCCCTAGGAAATGGTAAAAGGCAAAGGGAGAAAAAAAAACAAAATAAGTTAAATGTTTCCCTTTTTTATACTACTTAAGCATGGAGCCCCAGTGAACCAATTAATGCTAGATTCTTCTTCCTCTTCAGAGACACTTAAGGTCTGGAGAAATGGGAGCTGTTCAGTGGTGTGGTCCAATGAACTGGATGTGGCTTTCAATATGCTGCTGTTTCCCTAGGCATCGAGCTTCCATTTTTGTTTCTGGGAACACATGAACAGTGTATTGCTACTGGAAACTTACAAAGTAACACATTTGCCAGGGCCTGAGGACTTGTGCAGCAAATTGGAAATTTTTCAGAAAAAAAATGATTTCTTTCCTTCTGAAGGGGAATATGTATCTCTTTGTCATTAAAACAGCCCCTTTTTCCAGCTGACCTTGTACTAACTCTCAAGGACTGGGAAACCTTCCAATACCCTCTAGGTCCTCCCAGTATACAGTAATAGAAGCATGTTTTCAGGGACATATCATCAACTGGCTGATCTGACTTCCCCCCACCATGATCCCTTAAAAAGGGACGGGGGGAGTAGGGGAGATATTTTTACTGTTAAATTATTAACACTAAGACCGTGGGCTGAATTGACATGGCAGAATAACAATTAAGAAATGCCTTATAAAGCCACCACAAAATACATTACACATTAAAAGGACAACCTTTAGACCCATGCAACCTAGAAAATAGAGCTGATCAAGATATTTTTATTGCTCTCTGGCCCGTCTCTAAAATGGCGCCAAACTTATTAACATCAGCCTTGAAATAACATGGGTGGTCAGATTCAACTCCTCCAGGCTCACCATCTAGAACTTCTGATACGATTTATATACTTACAAGCTTGAAGATACCTTAGAGATCATCTAGTCCAACCTCTTCTTTTGCAGAGGAGGAAACTGAGGCTCAGAGAGGGGAAAAATTTGCCCAAGGTCATCCAGCTATTGCTAGCAGGGTCAGGATTAAAATCCAGTATAGTGTCATAGAAAATATACTGCCTTATGAATCTAAAGATCATCCTACATTCCCTATCCAGAAGTTAGGGGAAAAAAAATTGGCCACCTGATTATGACAGGATAAATCTCCTTCTTTGCACAGTTCTGCATGTGCCCTTTGAAAGGAAGAAGGGGCAATAGACTGGAGTATTTGGATTACCAAAAGAGTTATCTTGGACCATTCCAAATAAAAAAATAATTGGGGGGTCCTTGTGGGGCACACTAAGATATAACCCCAATTCCTCTATAGCTATCAAAGAAGGAAGAAGAATATGCTACAAAGAAGAAAGAAGAGCAGTTGAAATGCCCAAAAGTTCATGGAAGACAAAATATGAGGAAGGAGTCAGTAGTAAAACCTATGACCCCAAATGTCTATATACAAATGCCCAACATCTAGGCAACAAACAAGAGGACCTGGGGATCCTAAAAGTATGGAGATAAATTTGACTTCATGGGTATCCCTGAGACATGGTGGCTAAAATCCTTGACTGGACCATGGCTCTAGAGAGGTATACCTTATTCAAAAGCAACATGATGAGTTAAAGGAAGAAGTGACAGGGAAGGTACTACTGTATATTAAAAAGGTCTACTCCTGGGGTGGGAGGTAGAGAGAGGAACAAACATGGGATAAATTGGGTAAAGGTCAGTGGAGAGATAAGCAGAAATTACTTTGTTATTGGAGTATGCTACATGCTACCTAACAGAAAGAGAAAACAGACGAGAATTTTAGGAAACATCACAAACCAGACGAGCACAAAAACTTAGAATGATATAGTCATTCAGGAAACCAACATTTATTAAGTGCCTACTATTTTCCAGGCACTGTGGTAAATGCTGGGGATGCAGAAAATGGCAAAGAAACAAACAAAAACCAGTCCCTGTTCTTAAGGAGCTAATAGCCTATAAATAGTGATAGAGGATTTCAATTATCAGTTATCTAGACATTTGCTGGAAATCTCTCTGCCAAAAGCAGAGCAGTAGCTATTAACATTTGCTTTGCCTTAGCAATGAATTTCATTCTTCAAAAAATGGAGGAACCAAGAAAATGAAATTGTATTCTGGATCTGATTCTCATTAAAGGGGAAAAATGGGATGGAAATCATTAAATCAAATCAAATAATATTTAGGAAGTGCCCACTCTGTGCCAAGAACTGCACTAGGGATAAGAAAGAGGCAAAAAAAAAAAGTGAACTCTAGGGGAAAGTGTTCACTAATTTGTAGGGTTTTTGATAGAAGACCCTAGGTTTGGAGAAACAGATTTAAAAGGGTTCAGATTAAAGACAAGTAGGATCTCATGGACTAAAATGTTACATAGTAAGCCAGCTAAGAAGGGATGGGAAATGCTCAAGAATGAAACTGTGAAGGCACAAAAGGAAGTAATTCTAATGGGGAAAGAAAGACTTTTCTGAAGACAGCCATGTGGATATAGATGGAACTCACCAATCTACAAAAATTTAAAAAGATTGGAAGAAGAACAAGAATAGAGGATGAACATCAGGGCATAACATGATCCTATAGAAAGGAAAGAAACAAACATTTATTAGGAGTTTGCTTTTTTCTAAGCACTTGTGATACATATAAAAGCAAAAAACAATCCCTTTCCTCAAGAAGCTTACATTCCATCGTGGACAAGACAACACACAAAAGGAAGCTGAAAACTGATGAGAGTGGAGAATGAAAATAACCAGCTTTGGGTATGGTTTGAAGTCAAGAAGCCAGAAACATCCAGGAGGGGGATGAAGGCAAGCTTGGACTCCTCTACAAAATGGTGTCCTCAGAAAGAATTCACTAATGGAAAAAGGAGGCAGCTTTTACGGAGGGATATTCCAAGTTGAAAAGGACACAGAGATAGCTGGATTTTCCAGCAAAGACTCCAAGTCTTTATACAAATAGAGAGGCCCTAGGAGGAATTCATCAGTCAGGAATGCTAAAGCTCAGGGTAAACTGAGGTTGGCAAGGGAAGGTAAGAACAACAAAGGGATTGTTTTTATTTATTTTTTAATTATATTGGAGAAAAAGGAGGATCAAAGAAGGGATAGGACTCCTGCTTGAAATCTGTGGAATGGGGATAATGTACATTAGAAAGAAGGCATAAGTACTCAATTCTGTTTTCTCTGCCAAGGAGAACAATCCTTGTATGAGAGATGACACAACAAAAATCACTAATAGGGAGCTAATACTCAAGATAAATAAAGAGCTTAGCATGGTGCCTGGCACATAGTATATACACCATAAATGTTTAATGATTATGACTATGGCTATAAAGAGATAGAGGGTACTAGCTTCTCTTGGAGAATCCAAGACACCTGGCCCAGATGACTACATTCTCCGGTAATCAAAGAACTGTCAGACAAGTGATTCCTGAATGATTATGAGTGACATTTGAAAGATCATGGCAAATAGGAGTGGTACCATGAAATTAGAGGGAAGCAAATGTCCTGATTTAAAAGAAAAAGGGAAGATGAGAATCTTCAAACTATCAGCCAGTGAGTTTTACTTTAATTTCTGGGAAAATTCTGAAACAGATAACTAAAGTCAAGTGATGGTTGACAAACATCTAGAATGGGAAGCTGAGATTACACATACATGTAAAAAACTCTCAAAAGTGAATGTTGCAAAATTATAAAGAACAAGTCTGGTTTGAAAGAAGTGATATGAGTGAGTACAATACCAAACCACCCCTTCATGGAAACAGGAGGTACACAGGATCACATATTACACATACTTTTGGATTTTTTTCAATATACTGGTTGCTTGTAGTCACTTTTTCCTCTGCTTTTTTCTTTCTGTCTTTAAAAATATTATTTGTTATATGAGATGACTTTTGGGGAACGGGAGGGAGAGACACTACAGAAAACTATGATGTAAAAAACCAAAAGACAGCAATGCAGAATTATTAAACAACAACAACAAAAAAAACCAAACAGGTCATGCCAAGTGAACCTTATGTCCTTTTTGAGAAGATCTCTGAACTAAGAGATGAGGGGATATTGTGGATGATGTTACCTATATTTTAGTAATGTCTACAGTATCTTATACTATCTTATACTTTTGTGGAGAAGATGGAGATATTAAAAACAGACAAGAAGAGAATACAATTAGATAGATTCAGGTGAATGGCTAGCCATACCAAGAGTAATGGTTCAATGGTTCAATATCAATGTGGCCTTGTCAGATCTCATTTGGAATGCTATGGTCAGTTCTGGGCAATGTGGTTTAAGAAGGATACAGATAAACTGGAGAATACCTGGGAGGAGGACTACTAACAGAGTGATGAGATTTGAATCTATTTTATATAAAGATGTGCTGAAGGAACTGGGCATCCTTAGTCTGTAGAAAACTCATGGTGGGGCATGAGAGCTGTCTTCAAGCATGGGAAGGACTTATCATGGGAAAGGAGTAGCCCCAGAGGGTAGAACAAGAAGAAATATTTGGAAGTTATTAAGAGACTAACAGGTTCAAGGTCAAGAAAAGCTCCCTAACAATTTGTAATTTATTTCAGTCATGTCTGACTCTTTGTGGACCCCTTTGGTATATCCTTGGCAAAAATTCTGGAGTGGTTTGCCATTTTGTTCTCTACCTCATTTTACAGATGACACAAACAGGGTGAAGTGACTTGTCCAGGGTCACACAACCAGTAAGTATCTTGGGCTGGATTTGAACTTGGGAAGATGAGTCTTCCTGACTCCAGGCCCAACACTCCATGCACTCTGGTGCCACTCAGCTTCCAGTGCACCTAGCTGCCCCTTCCTTAATAATTATAGCTGTCCAAAAGGGGAATGGGCTTCCTCCAGAAGTGGAGAGTCCTTTCCTTCGACGTCTGCAAACAGAGGCTGCACTTTTCCAGTACACTATTTTGAAGATTCACATTGGGTTGGATTAGATGGTTTCTGATATTCCTTTCAATTCTCAAATTCTGTGACTCAGCACTCAAACCTCATCATGTTAATACGGTATCTAGACTCCAGCACAGCGCCTCAGCCCTTTCAGGGAATTGGACCGCCATTCGTTAAACTCTCCTAAAAGAGGGTTTCTAAATGACACCCAAGTGCCCTTTAAGAGCTATTTGCTGAGCGCTTTTTGGCTCTCTCACCCTGGCTCACCCAAGACTCAGACTTGTGAAATGCTAGGCTATTCCTGAGGTTAATTTATAATCCTAACCTCTAAACAGTCCAAAGCATACATAAGTCAGAAGACCCATCTGTTGCCAGCCAGCTGAGGAATCTGCAAGTTATTGGTAAACGGTGGCATTTTCTCAATCCCTACATCCTCACTGTTTATCTACACTTGGTCATGTTTATAAAGCTAACTTGACTGATGGTTGGGCACAGCCTCTCCTGGTAACTTCATGTAGAATCTATCTTATCTCCAGGGAATATTGTGCTTGCCTAAGGCCTTGGTGGGATTGTCTAAATAGGAAGCTGAACATGTTACCTACAACAACACACTGTTCCTTGGAGGTAGAAGAAAAACCTGAAGGGGTGTGGATTTGGAATCAGAGGACCTGGGTTAAAATCCTGGCTCTGCTCTTTACTATCTGGCTGACCTTGGACAATTAATTTCTCTAGGCCTCAGTTTCTATATCTGTAAAAATGAGGGGATTCAGCTAGATGACCTCTAAGGTTCCTTCTACCTCCACATGCATGATCCTATGATTACTTGGTTCAACATCTTCCTTTTACAGGTGAGGAAACTGAGGGTCTAGAAGAAAAAGGAGCTTGTCCAAGGTTACATAGTAGAAGAGCTGGTATTAAAATCTGCCCATAGCAGCACCAGGGAATATAATAATCCTCACTCAGTTCAACAGTCTCATGGCGTGACCACATGCAAACACCTATATATCAGATAAACTGGGGAAAATCTCAGAGGAAAAGCAACGAGATTAAGGAAGACTGGGAAAGTCTTCTTGTAGAAGGTAGGGCTTTAGTTGAGATTTGAAGGAACCCAAAGAAGCCAGGGGACAAGGAGAGAAGAGAATCCCAGGCATGCTAATAAAATGGCCCCCAGTTGGGAGATGGAGGTTCTGTGAGATGTATGGCAAGCAGAATAGTGTCACTGGATCACAGAGGGGAATGAGGTACAAGAAGACTGGAAAGGTAGAAAGAGGTCAGGTTAGAATTCTATCCTAACAATAACAGAGATGCACTAGAGTTTACTGGATAAGGTCATAGAATCTCAGTGTTAGGAGGGGATTTACAAGATCACCTGGTCCAAACTGTATCTGATAAAGAATCCCTGCTACATCATCTCCCATCAGTGGTCATCCAGTCTCTACCCAAAGATTTCCAGTGGGTGGGGAGGAGGAACACTCTTGCCTCCTGAAGCAGTTCATTCCACACATCAAATTCTTAGGAAGTCCTTCCTTACACCAGGTCTAATCGAGTCTAATTCTGCTTTCTCTGCACCCTCCCAAAATTGCTTCTGGTTCTTTGGGGCCAATTACAATCCCTTTACCAGAAGACAACCCTTCAAATGCTTATGAAGAGCTACTCGAGTTCCCATAAAATTTTTATTCTCCAAATTAAACATCCCCAGGTCCTTTGATCCATTTTTGTATAGTATGATCTCCAGATGTCTCACTACCCTGGTCACTGTCTTTCAGATATTCTCTAGTTTCCCTATATCTCTCTAAAATATGGTGTCCAGAAGTGAGCACAATACCCTAGATATGATCTAGCCTGGGTTAATTATAATGGGACTATTATCTCCCTCATTCTGGGCATTCTGCCTCTTTTAGGGAAGACTAGGATAGAATGATCTTTAGGGCTACCATAACACATTGTTCACTCTGATAGAAGTCACTCTCTAGTCATAGCTCCCCTATCCTGTACTTGTGAGGTTGATTCTTTGAACCCAAGAGTAGAACTTTACTTTTATCCTTATTCAAATTTGTCTTATTCACTTTAGATAAGCAGCCTATCAGTTGAGACCCTGTTTTATCAAGACTCTCATCCAAAGTGTTAACTATGTCTCCCAACGTTATCATCTGAAAATCTGACATGCATGAATTCTATAATTTCAAGCTATTTAAAAAATATATATGTTTACAAACATTATGTATATATACACGTGTGTGTGTGTGTGTGTGTGTATGTGTATGCACAGATACAGATCATTGAAGCCACTCCACCTGACACCTTTTAGGTACAGGGTAAGAGATTTTGGCAAGCCACCCACTCCATTTTTATGTTCACAGTGCTTTCCACTGAATGAACTTGGATAATATGTGCACTCTGCATACACCTATTCACTAACCTACCACTCTTTCTCTCTACAAATTTTTATTCATATCTTTTGTTTTCATAACACATTCTTTTCTGAATCTATTTCTTCTTTCTTCTCTTGTCCAGTGAATCATCCCTTTTAATGAAGAAGGAAAAAGAAAGAGAAGGGGGAAAGCAGTTCAGGAAAACTAACAGACACATCAACCAAGACTGACAGTATATGCAGTGTTCCACACCTAAAGGCTCTCACTTTTGCAAAGAAAAAAGAGAGGCCCATTTTCTCTCTTTTCAGGGATAAACTTGATCATTACAACTAGACAGTGTTCAAGTTTGTTTTTGTTGTTTTTAACATATATGTTGTAATCTTTGTGTACTGTTTCATGGTTCCATAACTCATTTTTAAAAATATTGCTTTTTTTGGATTTTACTTCACCATCATTACTTTGCCATCATTCACTCTATCCCTCACCCCAACCAAAGAACCATTCCTTGTGACAAAGACTAAAAAATAAAGAGTGGGGAAATAGTTCAACAAAATTAATTGACATATCATCAAGTCCAAAGGTATATGCAACATTATATATCCATAGTCCCCCACCTCAACAAAGCATGAGGTAGGGAGAAGATGATTTCACAAACTCATTTGCAGTTAGGACATTATCCATTCTTAAAATTCCCTATTAGACTCAGCTTACAAATAATTCTATTATTTCACTCTAAATTTGAGCCATATCTCAGTGGAAATGAAAGCCCATACTGAAGACTTCACAACCATCATTTAACTTACTATACAGAGACAGGAAACTAGTCCTGCAAAAATGTTGGCTTCTTTCTTCCCTAATTCCAAATTTTGACAACTTGCTTCTTATAAGATGGAAAATAACCTGACAGGGCTTTCAAGCTCCAAAACAGATTTATCTTTGGTGACGAATCAGCACAAGCAGGCTGCCATTTTTTCAGTATCAAGGATGACATTCAGTAATCATGGAATTTAGCCTCACAGTGGTATGTGACTTCATGTTCCATCTTGTTTTCAGAGAACTGGTGGATCTGAATATTGGTTTCCATTGCGGGGGGTGGGGGGTGGGCGTGGGGAAGACAGACACTTTCTTTGACTCTGTTAGTGCAGTTAATCCTGAAGCAGTCGATAGTACAGGGTTCCCAGGACAGAGATGTCTGAGTTTCACAATAAACACTAAGTTTGGCAGAAGTGATCGATACTTATTCCAGATACATCTTTTTCCATTTTCGGGTTAAGTGTTGTAAATTCTTCCTGCCACTGAGTAAGACCAGAGCTACAATTAAGTCAACTACTTCTGATGGCCAAACTCTAGGTTTAAATACACATGCCATAATTTTAATCCTCATCTCAAGTGTGGCATATTTCATTAGAAATTCATGCAGTGTTAGCAGACCAAAATACTCTCACAAAATACTTCTAGACCATTAGACATCAAGGAAAAATCAATCAATGATCACCTAGGAGGTTCTTTATGATAAGAAAATATTACTATTAGTCCTACAAGCATTCTTTTATCAACAGTTGAAAGAGGCTATCTTAGGCTATCTTACTGGTCCTTATATATGGCCAATCAATCTCCCAATTCCACGCCTTTACATTGGCCACATCCCATGCCTGGAATGAACTTCCTTGTCACCTCCACTCTGAGAATCCCTGGTTCCCTTCAAAGTTCATCTCAAGCAGTATTTTCTACCTGATGCCTTTTCTGATTACCTCTGCCTTGTTGGAAATTCTTTATTTCCTTGGTATTTATTTTCTACAAACATAGGTACACACGTTCTCTCTACTGATAGAATATAAATTTCTTGAAGGCAGAGACTGTTTCCATTTTGTATTTGTATCCTCAATGACTATCACAGTGCCTTGCATACAGTAGGTGCTTAATAAGTGCTTACTGATTGACTTTATGGACTCTACCTGCAAAATTTTGCTATAAAGTAAATTTCTGCTAAGTGAATCCTATTTTCCCACTGCCTCCAATTATAAAATAGGGATAAGATCTCTATGAAAAAATCTGGAAGTATACATCTTTGAAATGTCAAATGACCTGCTGCATTCTTATTAAAAGGAAAAATGTATTAGGAGCAATACTCATAATATGAATAATTGTACTGGATCCTATACAAACTTATTAAAATAAAACCACTGTAAGTGAAAATAGAATCCAGTTCGGCAAACATGTATTGTCTACTAGGTACAGGTCCCTGTGCTTGGTACTGGAGAAGATATGAGATTTAGATGAAATAGTCTCTGACATTACCATAGGATCCTTACAGTTTATTCTAGCAATCACATGATTACAGAACCACAGATCTGGAGATGGAAGGGACCAACCCCCTCCTTTTACAGATGAGAAAACTGAGGCACAGAGAGATTAAGTGACTTGCCCAGGGTCACACAGGTATTAAACATATGAGGTAGGATTCAAATTCAGGTCTTCCTGTCTCTAAGGCCAGCTGCCAAACCCTCCTCCTAAAGAAATTCATAGAGAAGAGAGAGGAAGAAAAGAGGAGAGAAAAAGGAGAAGAAGAAGAGAGAAGAGGGGAGGGAAGGGGAAGGGAGGGAAAGGGAGGAAAGGGGAGAGGAGGGGAGGGGAAGAGAGAACTACAAGATGACTTTGGGAGCAGCAGACCTGTAGTATGTCCTTTAGCTCAATTAAGACAATGTTCAATCTCATCCAAGGGGTGACTGGTCTTTTGCAATCTATGTTCAACCTACCACACCTTCCTTATTTGACATGACTCCCTTTTATACAAACTTGATACTGATGGTCAAATTCAACATCATCTCCTTGAATTTGTACATGCCTTCTTCCATATCTAATTGTACTCCTTCCTCATTTTTCCCCCTTAGAATCCAGTTTAGCTCAGGCTTCCATGAAAGCCTTTCTTGATTCCATCAGTGTTTCTCTCCTTTCTCTGTCTCTCTCTGTCTCTCTGTCTCTCTCTCCCTCCCTCCCTCCCTCCCTTCCTCCCTCCCTTCCTTCCCCAATTCCCTCCCCCTTTGGGCCCACTTATCTACTGGAGATTAGATCTTATCATAGGTTTATGCGGATTCCCTCCATTTTGAAAATTTCAGTTTATTTTTCAATTAACAAGTGTTTATTTTCTCTTCTTCCTATCTACAACCAATTTTTAAAAAGAAAAACAAAACCCTTGTAATAAATCTGTATGGTCAAGCAAACAAATTCCCATACTGTTCATGTTAAAAAAAAAAAGTCTCTGACCAATGGAAGAATTTGTTTGGCTTGACTATGTAAATTTGTTAAAAGGACTTTGTTTTCCTTTCTTTTTCAATGTGAGGAAGAAAAGAAGGAAGAGAAGGTAGGTTTTCATTAATTAACTTTAAATATATGTATTTTAAATATATGTATTAAAGTATACATATTAAAAATAAATATATTGTGTAAATATAACTCCACAATTTAAAGTCAATTCCCTCTAGATCCTAGATGTCAGACTTTTATCTGAGAACTTTATCCCAGATGTTAGCCAAAGATTTTTTTCCACCCATGTACAAGTTGTAGACCCTCAGTGGAGGGTAAGTTCCTTAAAGGCAGGGAGATTCCTTTTTGTCTTCATAGCTAGAGTATTTAGCAGTCAATGTTCCTAGTATGTAGTGAGTGCTTACTAAATGCTTGTTGAATACCATCAAGGTTTCAAAAATAGGACATAGCGTGAAGAAAGTAATCAGTGATAGAAACAGTCAAGTCAAAATGAGGTAAGGTTTAAGGAGGAAGATCAATTTAAGTGCTGGTTAAGAGCAATGAAGCAGACATGTTTTCTACATAGTTGAGGGTATGGGTCTCAAGCCTGAAGGAGAGGTCAGGGCTGAAGATAAGGACCTGGAAGTCATCTCTGTACAGAAGTGGTAGTTGAAGTATGGGAATGATTAAAATTGCCAAGGAGTTAGAATCTAGAAGGAGAGTAGATAAAGGGAAAAAATAGAGTAATCTGGGGCTGGTTAAAAAAAAAGGAAATAAAAAAACCAACAACAGTAACAACTAATACTACAGAAATTGTTACCTATATAATAGGACAACTTTAAGAGAGGTGGGGCAAAACATACAATCCAGGGGTGTGTTTGTAAATGTTTCATTATTAGCACTCCAAAAAAAAGTACGCATGACACGCTTTTAAGTCTTACATGCATTATTAACATTTTCTCCATTACTGTCTTAAATCTGGACAAGCCACAAAACAATACATCAAATCCTGACTTGCAGTGTTGCTGATTCTGAAGGTGTAAATGTTCGCACTGAAAATTCAACCATTAACTCTCTCAAGTCAGTACAAATCACCTCCAACATATCACCAAGTCAATCCTCCTGACAAAGTTATGCATCTGGTCTAACTTTATATATGCCATAATTATTTTCTTCTTTCTTCCTCCTCACTCTCCATCCAATTCCCATTCACTTAGCTTCTGGTTTCTTTCCAGATATTGTTACAGGTATATTAGGACAGTTTGCTAAAATATCCTTGGATGGGACAGTTACAAATTAAAATGCACAACTTTTGCTTGATCATGAGAGTTCACCCATTACATGTACTAAGACATGTCTTTGGAAACCAGTCAGTGCTTGAAAAATCACAAAATGAAGAGGATGCACCTCAATTTTTCGTTCTATTCCTAAAGAAAACTTCCTTTAAAATGGTTTTTGTTCTTATTAGGGGTGATCAGAATATCAAGATATTTGTTGAATCTGGAAAAGTGCCAATCTTTATTAGAAATAAGCACATTGTGAACGAATAGCTAATAAAACATAGAAAAGCATTAGTCAGAGTAACAAGGGCAAGATGACAGTCCCAAAATCCTTGTTTCTATAACTTGAGAGGATGATGGTGCTCCTTAGAGTCAATCTGTGAATTAATTCATGAATTCCTTTATTTTTAATTCTGTTAAGTAAACTTTTGTGGAATGAAGGATTACTGTTACCCAACACTACTAGGACCAGTAGATAGAACATTGGACTTAGAGTCAAGAGGACCTGGGTTAAAATCCTACCAAATCTCAACCTCTGTAGGTCTTAGCTTCCTTATCTGTAAAATGATGGGGCTGCACTTGATGACATCTAAGGTCCTTTGCAACTCCAGATCTAAGATCCTATGTCTCTTAATTCCAGGAAAAACTGTGTACCAGCAACCCCAATAGGCAAGAAAGGCATGGCCAATCCCATTATTCAGATGAGGGAATGCAAGTTGAGGTTAAGTGAATTGCATGGAATTAGCTGTCATCCAGAAATAGGACCCCAATACACCCATTTTGTGGTGTATGGCATTAATTATTTAGCTTCACTGATATTCATATATACTAAGTCCATATTAGTTTGAGTCTCTTTTTCAGAAAGATGCCGCAATTTTGTAATTTTAAGTTAATCCTTTCGAGCTCAAGAACCATCAGTAAACGTGTCAAACTCAAATACACCAAGTCTTCTTTATCTAGATTCCACTGCCAGGTATGGACAAACAGGTCCTAAGAGAAGAATCATTAACTAGGCCTGTCGGATAGATATCACTTCAAGGCAATGAGAGAGTTTCTTGTTGGAGGCAGAAAAGCAGGTCCTTTTGCCAGAGGAAGTAAAAGAGTCAAACATTTAATCTGTAATGGATTTGGGGAATTTCCCCCCTCAAACCAAGGCAATGAAAGGTCTCTATCTTCTCGGTCACTGATATCATGAACCTCTCCTCCCAGTAAATTTAGGTGTCACCTTACAAAAACAACAAATGCAGTAGCACTAAAAGCTACTTGTCCTGGCCACCTATTCATCACTCTTACCCCACCCTCTTTCTTATTTCCTTTGGAATAAGTGTTCAGACTCTAGGGGTGAAGATGGAAACTATAGTATTAGTGCGTTTACTGAGCTTCCTGGTCCCCAGAGTTACTCTTCAATGATTTCTATCTAGCTGGAGGTTTATTTTCAGTGGGAGGGAGAGATGAGAGAATGAAATGACATCTCAATTCCCCTTTTTGTAGAATCTTAAGGCTGTAAGGGGTGTTCATTCAATAAAGCATGTATTAAGCAAAGACAAAGCTGCAAGAGTCTGACTTCACTTATTGCTAGCATCTATATAGTGCTTCAAAACTCACAAAGTACTTTACAAATATTGTCTCATTCTATTCTCATAACAACCCTGGGAGGTAGGTGAAATTATCTCCATTTTATGGATGAGGAAACTCTGAGGCAGATAAAGGTAAAGTAACTTGCCCAGATCATACAGCTATTAAGTTTAGGAAGCTGAATTTGAACTCAGGTCTTCTTGATTCAAGTCTAGTATTCCATCTACCCTAAGAAGCAAATATTCTATCATGGGAGACAATTAGTCATATAAATAACCATATATGGAATATATACTAAACATGCAAAATAATTTTGTGAGTGTGGGTGCTTAGGAGCTGGGGAGAGCAGGGAGGACTCCATGGTGAGGTATTGCTTGAGCTGAGTTTCAAAAGAAACAAGGAGGGGAAAAGAAAGAAAGAATATTCCAGGCATGGGGAATGGTCAGTATGACATTAGGAAATTTAATATAATGAGAAACAGAAACAGTTTGTCTAGATGGTAGAATGCAGAAAAGGGTTTAAAGCATAATAAGACTAGAAATGTAGGTTGGGGTTAGTTTGTGAAGGCCTTTAAATGACAAATAGAGGAACTTGTATTTAGTTCAGTAGATAAGAATTAGCCAGGCATCAGGAAAACCTGAGTTAAAATCCAGCCTCAGACAGTTTCTAGAGTTTCCTTGGGCATATGCCTTAACTTCCATCTGTTTCAGTTTCCTCTGCTATAAATGGGATTACTATTAGTACCTACTTCACATGGTTGTTGTGAGAAACAAATGGGATAAAATTTTTAAAGTGCTTAGCACAGTGACTGACGCATGGTAAACGTTTATTTCCTTCCCTCTCATTTCCATTCAATAATACCTAGAGGTCTATCATACCTATATGTTTTAAGATTCTATTCAGGTGGGGTGGAGCCAAGATGGCGGCGTAGAAGCAGCAACATATCGCAGCTCTCACATAGCCACCCCAAAATACCCATAAAATAGGACTCTAAACCAACCCTGGAACTCCAAAACGCACACAAAGATAATTCCCACTAAAGTCAGCTCGGCTACGAGG
>CM053580.1:328236199-328328653 GCA_028627135.1 Pseudochirops cupreus | reverse complement strand
TGTCTTCTTGGATCCTTCTGCTGCTTTCTTCTAATACTAAGTATTGTGTTGTTCTAGGATCTCAGGAACAGCTTGGGCAGGGGACTTGTAAGCTTTCAGTGGGGGTGGGGCAGAGGGAAGGGAATAAGAATTTATATGGTGCCTACTATGTGCTAGGCACTGTGCTAAGCACTTATTTACAAATATTATCTCATTCGATCCTCACAACAATCCTGCGAGTTAGGTGGTGTTATTATCCTCATTTACAGTTGAGGAAACTGAGGTAAACAGAAGTTAAATAATTTGCCTGGAGTCACATAGTTAAGAAGTATCTGAGGTTGGATTTAAACGTAGGTCTCCTTGAGTCCAGGCCCAGTGTTCTCTCCACTGTACAACCTAGCTTTCAGTGCTGATCCAGGGCAAAGTCTGATCACTGCCCTCTTAGTCCAAGTTCTACAAGTTACTGACTGGGTTTGGGTCTAAGCAACACATCAGTAGGCTTGCCCATTGCTGGAGTTCCAGCAGAATGTTCCTAGGCTTAGCCAGTTGAAAATCTCTGTAGGTTCAGAAGAAAAGAAGCACAGGTTTTCTTTTGGTTTGGGATTCCTGTCCTAGCTATCACCCTGCAGGCTTTAGCATGGACTGGGCACTGGAACTGGGATGCCATTCTGCTCCTACAGTCCAAGTCACACAGCTGCCGCTGTTTACTTCTCAACTTGCCCTTGATCAGTACTTGGCCCAAGGCCAGTGACCATCACTTTGCAGTCCCACACTGAGGCACAGGTCCCCTCCTCAGTCCAACTTTTAGGTGTGCCCCAGAATTGGGTGCTTACTGATAGAGATTGCCTCCAGCTGACACCTGCTACTTCACCCTGTACCCCTTTGTGTGGGGATGGGACCTCTTCTTGACACAGCACAGCCTTAGCCATCTTTCAGCTACTATACTAGTTTATTTAACTCCCGTCCTCAGTGTCCACAGACCTCTCTGTCTGTTTGCTAACCCAGGTTGGAAAATGACTCACTGTGATTTTCCCTCAGAGTTCCTGATCAGGATCTGGGACATTTTCCAGATCTTTGTGGAGGAGCTGTGGCAAGAAGCAAGGCTACACTTCTTCCTGCTAATCAATCATACTTGATCTATTCCGTTACATATACTACAAATTGCTCAGTCACTCTCCAATTGAGGGACATCATCTTAATTTTTAGTTCTTTGCCATTATTTTTTTAAAAAGAGAGAGATGCTAAAAACATTTTTGTACCTATGGGTCCCTTTCATCTTTCTTTGATCTCTCTCAAAGTAATTAACTTCTGTATGTTAAAGGATTGTAGATCAATCAATTAATCTGTAAGTATGTATGGAACAATATGCATTAAGCACTGCCTTGCTATATAGCACCATCCTGGGTACTATAACTGATATAAAGAGGATTAATGATGAGAGACAGCATTCTGTAGTGAGAAGAACACTAGGCTATCCTTGCATTCCCTAACCTCTTTGTCCTTCTACTGTGGGGAAAGTGTATTGTTGATTTTTTAAACACATTGTAGAAATGTGATCTATCCCTAAAGGACAAAGTTTTTGCCTTAAGGAACATAAGCATGGAGCAGATGAGAGGTGTAAGGTGAGCCTCAAATGAAACCTACATTTTTCTTTCACTGACTTGCATCATTTATTAGCACTCATTTTTTCTTAGATTTTTTCAGGTTCACTTCATATTATAAACTGCACATGAAATAAGCCAATTTTATTATTTTCATTCAGTTGGACTGCTCTCCCCACCATTGAAGAAGCCTGTTCTTCAATAAACGTTCAATTATGATCAATCAGAATGTCCCGCTATCTGTTTTGATCTCAGATGTGGATCTCAGATGTCCCAGATGAAGGAGATGGGGACGGTCCTTCGCCCTTTCCAGTTCTGCATTTTCTTATCTTAGACATAAAGCTAGCACTTATTTAGCGCCTCCTATGTGTTGGGCACTGGCTTAATCACATTACAAAAATTATCTCATTTGATCCTCACAGCAACCCTGAGGTTGTGCTATTATGATCCCCATTTTATAGTTGAGGAAACTGAGACTAGCAGAAGTTAAGTGACTTGCCTAAGGTCACACAACTATCAAGATTCTGAGGGTGGATTTGAACTCAAATCTTCCTGACTCTAGGCCCATTTTATAGTTGAGGAAACTGAGACTAGCAGAAGTTAAGTGACTTGCCTAAGGTCATACAACTACCAAGATTCTGAAGGTGTATTTGAACTCAAGTCTTCCTGACTCTAGGCAACATTTTATAGTTGAGGAAACTGAGACTAGCAGAAGTTAAGTGACTTGCCTAAGGTCATACAACTACCAAGATTCTGAGGGTGTATTTGAACTCAAGTCTTCCTGACTCTAGGCCCAGTGTTCTACCCATTGTACCACCCAGCTGCCCATCTAAGACTAAATTAATGTGAGAAATAAGAACACATTCCAAAGGTACAGGCCTTATATGGATCTAAGAAGAGCAGTAAGGTGGTCTTCCTATAACAATGAGAGTGTTTTGCTGCTTGTCTCAACAGCATTATGGCTTAGAAGGGACCATATTGTTATCACTACAATTACATTGATATTATGGCAATGTAGTCATATTAATGCATGGTATTCTTACAATGCAGAATCCTGACACTATCTGCTAGGCAATACTTATTTGTTTTTCAGCATTCCTATGGGCTTATGACATGTATAAATGCTTAAGTTGTAAATGCAGATGACATTTATCTTCCATGTGTGCCTGGTACAAGTCTCTATGTTGGGTCAGTGTCTACATTAACGACACATCAGGAAAAGCAGTTGTCTAAGCTAGTCATTAGCTGTCTCAATGTTTTGCCTTATTTCAGAGAGCCTCATTTTTTAATCCAGAAAATGGGCTTAACAATATTTGTTACTTGCACATGCCTCAGATGGGGAATCATTGGCAGAGAGATAGAACAGTGAATAGAGTGCTAGACCTGAAGTTAAGGAAGATCTAAGTTCAAATCCTGCCTCCAAAACTTAAGCTGCATAACTTTGGGCAAGTCACTTAACCCCTTTTAGATTCAGTTTCTGCATACAAAAAATGGATAATAGTAATAATAGCAAAGGTACTGCAAGGATAAAACGAGATCACATTTGCAAAGCATTCTGCAAATCTTAAAGTGCTATATAAATGCTAGCTATTACTATTGTTACAATTATTACTGATAGGTTTATAGAAGAAAAAAAATGGCACATGCGGCTATTAAACTAAGCCAATCTGCCTACTCAGTGCTTGGCTCAACAAACCTGATTCAGATACTAGTATCTATAAAGTACTTTGAGGTACAAAAATGCCTTTTACATATTATTTCAACCTCTGATCTTAGTTTCAGGGATATGCTAGTAAATATTTAACAAGCAGCTCTGCAGGGGAAGAAAAACATATATGTGTATTATTACATTTGCTCCATTATTTTCTTATGTCCAGACAATCAACAACAATTTTTTTAAAAGCCCTAATTTGTAGTATTTGCTGATTTCTGATGTGTAAATGCTCACCCTGAAAAATTAACGATTAGTTCTCACAAACCAGCCGGAGCTGCCTCCAGCACTCTTCTGATTAGTTTCCTCATTTGTTAAATGATGAAGTTAGAGTCAGTGGCTTCCAAGGCCCCTTCCACCTCTAAATCTAAATCCATGATCCTTTGACTGCTGTGAAAATGGTTGATTAGCTTATATCAAGATAATCAAAAAAGTCTGTCCATTCAAGTTCTCACCACAAGCCATGAGCCTACCCAAAGGCCTGGTTAGAGCTTAGCTACAGAGCCCTTCCATCCAACAGAGAGCAGCACTAGCAACTTTCTGCTCCTTAACATCTGGTTGCCTTGACTACTGGACCAGCATCCTTACCTTCTGGTCTTTCATGACAAGTCCAGTCTGCCTGCTCTAGGGTTGTCAGTGATATGTGATGGCCTCACCCTTTACCTCACAATTCAACCCAACTACTTCTGATATCTTTATAGTAGGTGGTGTTGGCCACTCTATTTTGTGGAAGTTTCTACAAAAGAGAGACATACCTATACAAATCAGACATTCTTGAGTTAATTTAAAGACTAGCTTGTTCTTCAATAAATAGTCATTTCCAGGCTCAAATAGATTAAGGTAGAATTTCCATCTGTAAATTCCCTTAATTTTAAGGAATTTACTTATCTTAGCCTTATACCTATGCTTTTAAATGCACATTAAAAACAGTTGCCCATTATATGTTTCTCTATATAAGTACAACTGTATGGATAGATAGATTGACAGACAGACAGACAGAGATATAAGATATAGATGTGGTGGTATAAAAATTAACTTAAACCAAGTAAAATAATTCAATTTATTGACTGACAATAGACTTTACAATTTCTTACATCTTAAAAAAAGTTTTAATATCAGAAAATGTCCTTCTTGTGCTATTAATGATTTGGTTTATACAATTTGGAATAGTATGCAGAAGAATTTGACATATATTCTGGAATTAATCACAAAACCATACTTTAATCACATTGGATATTAAACATACCTTTAACAATTAGTCTATTTTTCCAAATCTAGACTTGAGTATAGCATATGGGTTTTCAGAGGGTTTAACTCAGGTAAGCCTCCCAACACTGAAGCATATTTATCTCTATCTCTTACGTAGATTTTCTTAACCTTTCATTATGTATAGCAGGGTATAAAACCATGTTGCTATATTATATATCTATTCTGGAATTTCTATAATTCTAGAATGATTTTTCTTCTTAGTATATCAATATAGTATATCAATATAGTTACTGAGTTCATAATTCCCTCAATGGGGATATGATTTCCACATCTGAATCCTTTTTAATACTACAGGACCTGTTAGATCTTGTACTTAACTGGCACAGAGTTAGAGGACTTAGCATTACCTCATTATCATAATTAGGTATTGGAATAAGACTTTGTAGATGGTATTTGCTGTCTCTCCTTTCTCTGTCACACACACACACACACACACACACACACACACACACACGACATGAAAGATCCCCAAAACATTTGTGGGGTGGGTATTATGCAGTATGACGAAAATGATCAGATTCTACAGGTTCACCTGGACCTATAAAACAATATGACCTAGGCAAAACAACGGTTTTATCATAGCCTTAAATGAAAAAGTAAGTTCCATCAGTAAAAATGACCCTTTTTGAATCTTTCGTACTATAGTCCCTTTGTACGATAAGTTTTTATTCTTAAGAAAGATTAGCATTTTAAAAAAAATTGGTATTCTGGCTACCTTTCCAACTTCAAGAAACCTATACAGAACAGTAGAAGAATCACTAACAACTCCTATAAATTTCAAAGTCCCACTGAAGGTCTTTTCTTGTTTTCTGAAGAATAAGACCTTGATTTTATCAAGTCAAGGTCAGAAATTCTGAGTCTTCCTGATGTCAGCAAAAGCACACATAAATGACCACTTATGTTACAAAATGAAACCATATCAAAAGTATTGTCCATATTGAGTAATTTACACACCTGTGTGTGTGCACTCATGTGTGACATGACTTGCAGTTGACTTTGATTTCAGTGAGGGAGGGCTGTGCAAGGTCACTAGCCTCACTTTCTCCTCCAGATGCATCTGGGTCCAGTGGCCAGATACTCATCAGGACAACTGGAGATGGCTCAGGAGGCAATGGGAGACCCTGGTCCTTTTAGGCTAAGGTCTTTTCAGGTTCTCATTTAGAGTGAGCTAACACCCATTCAGTGAATAATTCTCTTTAAGAAGTGAGTCAAGGGATGGCCCCATTAATTAGAAAAAAAGAAAAAGAAATCAAGCTGGGAGGGGAAGACCCTCAGGGTTGCTCTTCCAAAGAGAAACAGTTACCATTGACATTAACTCTAATCCAGGAGGGCCCAAAATACAGCCACTTGTTCCAATGGCCAATTATGACAACAGAGGTAACGCTAGGTCCTCCAACTCTGTGCCAGTTAAGCACAAGCACCAACCCGTCCTATAGTAGTAATAAAAAGGATTCAGATATAGGTTCTAGTATCAGACTGTATGCTACCTGAGGACTGGTCTAGCTAAGCATGGAGGCTGGCTACTGAATGAATTCTTTGAATATTGGCAATGCATGAAACAAAGAACAATACAGAATGTCCCTCAATCTTGCACATTCCTCCTTCAGCTTCTGCAGTGATGGTGGTAGACTGGTGAGAATAAGTGTTAAAGTGAACACCATTTTTAGATTATCAGTCATTTTTAACTTAGCTGCTGATATTCCAAAGATGATATTCTCATGCAATAATCAATAAATTGACATATTACTAAAGGAACTGACCTCTTATAACTTTGACATTCTTACTCTAAATGAAATCAAAAGACTAAAGGATAAAATGGAAGAATGATTCTGAGAACCAGGAAAAATGTGTACACAGTCACAGACACATTGTACGTGTGATGACCAGCCTTGACGAACTGGATTCTTCTCAGCAGCGCACAGCTACAAGACAACTCTATGAGTCTCAGGATAAAAGGAGATGTTTACATTCAGAGAAAGATCTAGAAAGACCAGAGTTTAAATGGAGACTGAAGCAATCTACATGCTATTGTTCTTTTCCATGTTTGGATTTGTTTCTTTTTTCCCGTTGTTCACTCATTGGTTACACCCCTTTTATACAATCAGACTGTTGTACAATGTGAAAGTATTTGCAGATCCTATACATGATTGCACACCACCATGGGGGGGGGGAAGGGAGGGGAGAAAATCTGAAACTCAAGGGATTGTGGAACTGAATCTTGTAAACTAAAAGTAAATAAAGAAGTCATTGAAAAAAAAAGGATTCTGGAGCTCTTTTTGTGGAAGTAAACATAAGTGCTATCAAAGTAAGTATTCTACATTCAAAGGCAAAAAGACATCTCATTTCATGGGACATTTGGCCATCTTATATGGTGGCACTTGTTTAAATATCCACAAAAAGACCATCATGTAAAAACCTGGGAAGACTAATGTAAACTGACACAAAGTGAAGTAAGCTGAACCAAGAGAACATTGTGCACACACAGGAACATTGTAAGGATGATCAACTATGAAGGATGTATTTACTCTGATCAAGACAAGGATCCAAGACAATTCCAAAGGGTAAGGTGACAGAAATTGCTACCCACCTCCAGAGAGAGAGCTGATGAACTCTAAAAGCAGGCTGAAGCATGCTTTTTAACTTTCTTTATTTTACTTACTTTTTGTCTCTGTTTTCTTTTGCACCGTGTCTAATAAGAAAATGTTTTGAATGACTTCACATGTATAATTGATATTGAATTGCCTGCCTTCTCAAGGAGGGGGAAGGAGTGGGAGAGAGGCAGAAAATTTAATACTCAAATTTTTTCAAAAATAAATGTTAAAAAAATTTACATGTAGTTAAGAAACATTTAATGAAATAACTAAAAGATATTTTAAAAGGGCAGGAGGGAAAACCATCATGTAAATAATTGCAACTTTGATTTCACAGGTATGGTTGATATCGTATGGCTTGGCTTCTCAGTGGGTGGGGGAAGAGCTGGGAGGCAGGAAGAGAATTTGGAATTCAAAATTTCAAAAAAGAAGAATGCCAGTAAATAAATGAATGTAAAAGAAATAACAATTGAGACATTCACCAGTATCTGTGTCAGAGGATGAAAAGGAAGAGAAATTCTATCCAGAAACTCACTAAGATCCTCAAAATCAAAGCAACATGTGCTTTGATATTCAGTGACTTCCATGCGAATGTGGACAGAGGTGAGGCAGCAACAACAAAAAAAAGCAGGAAGACATGGTTCAGAGGAAGGAAAGAGGCTGAAGATTACAGAGAAATCTCATACATCATTACTGTTCTATTTGAGAAAAGAATAAGAAAGTTCTGGACATAGGAAAGACCAAAGAAATCAGGAAAAAATGAAATTGATTTTATTTTAACTGAGAAGAAATGACTGGTTACTCATTTAAGAGACATTCCTAAATCAGCTTCCTGTGTATCGGCGGATGACCGCTTATTCGAGCAAAGATAAAAATTAATATGAAACTAGGAGAATAAAAATGAGAAAAAGATGGAGTATACAATTAGCACAACTTCAAGTGGGTCTGTTTAAACAAGCTGACACCAAAAAAATGAGAAAGAGATGGAGAAAAGGACACTGGCATTGATTAAAATGATTTCATGCATGTATTAATGAAAATCAATTGTCACAATGAAAAGACCAAAAAAAAAACCCTAAATATTAGCTTTATCAGAAAATACACTATGATAATGGCAGTTCAGGGAAATACCAGTTTAGAACAGAAACTTATTTGCAAAAATCTTATGGAGAAAGATAAAGAAAGATTAAGAGGAGTATGGTAGAGGGAGGGGGGGAAGTTTAAGGGAAAATACAGCAGAAGACTTAAATAAGCGAAGTCATCTTGAAGGCAGTTAAAAGTAAAACTGGAAGAAGGACAGTAGACAAAAGATAGAAAAGAAGTACACAGATAATTTAATAGAGTTTGTATGCCTGTAAATGTATTTTGGATAGACATCATAAATGGGCTGGTGTAATACACACAATACATATACATATTTGAAGGAAAGAAGACACAGAGACAGAGAGATTCTAATCCATATGAAACCTGCCCTAGGTAAAAATATAACATAGCTTCTAAATGAATATATGGCACATGAAGACATTCTTGTATAAAGTGATTCCACATTTTGGCCACAATTATGCCTATACAGAACATATTTCCATACACTCTATTAAACTTTTCTTAATTCAAATCTATTTTTTGCCCCCTTATGCAAAAACTTACACAAGAGCTCTGTAATTAGCTGCATGTTCCAGATTTAAAAAAAAAAACACATTTTTTTCGGTCTCCAAAACATTTGGAATAAATGTGTCTATACCAGTTATCTGTGAAAACTTCTCTCTCTCTCTCTCTCTCTCTCTCTCTCTCTCTCTCTCTCTCTCTCTCTCTCTTTCTTTCTCTCTCTCCCTCCCTCCCATCTCTGCTCCCTCTTTTTCTCTCTCCCTCTTCTCCTCCACCTGAGATGCACCAACACAGACACATTTCCTTCATCAAACTTTCAAGTTGTACACCTTGAGTTTTGAGTTGTCGTTCTAACAATATAAAAACCTGTTTCAGTAGGTGAGCTCTCTAGATTGGTTTCTTTGCACCAACTTCTAATGAATCATCTTAGAGATACTTGGCCTTGGCCAAGGAACAAATCAGTAGCTTCTGTGGGAAAACAACTGAATTAACATTCATTCTGATGCCAGATTTTCAAGAAAGTCTGTGCCAAGCACTGTGGATTATTGCCAACAATGTACTGTTTTCCTTCTTCATACATATCAATGTACAAGGCAATAAAAATCACAAAGGAGGGAAAATTATTGCATTTTCTAAGGGTTCTTCTTTCTACACAGCTAGTAGTTATCTTAGTTCTCTCTGAAGCCAGGAAATGTCCACTGGGTCAACTTAAAAGTGACTTTCTAATGGATTAGTCATCAACTGCTCATATTTGTGACTAACCTTAATAGTTATCATGACTCAAGACAAGATAGTGTATAGAATAGTACCACCTACAGAAGATGGAATATTGAATGCAAAGGACAGAAAACAAGTGGGAAAAGGTGGGGCAGGAAGAAGGAACACTTTTCTGGCGACAACCAGTTTTCGTTGTAAATGTCGTTTTCACAGCCCAATTACTCCTACCACCATCTGTTACTTTGTGAAAACATTCTGCAGATATGAAAGTAACCAGACCAAGCAAAAGTCTGAGACAGACATCGTGATTAAAGTCTCATAACTAATGCAGCAGTGGGAAAGGGGTAAGGCATGCATCCCAATAATGAGAGAGCCAAGTTTTTCATTAATGAACCCTCAGGTATTCAACAATGCTGTTATCAGCAAAAAGTAGGTTGTAGACCACTCATCTATTTTGTTTTGAGAAAATGTGGGTTGACTTTTTTTTAATAGTATTTTAATTTATTCTTTTTTAGGGTTGACTTCTCAAATACAAATAAGCTGAATGAGGGGAAAGTGATGCCATAAGCTGTAAAACAAACCCATGCAGTAAAAATGCATACCTAAAGTTGTCAATATTCAGGTGAACTGAAGAAAACGGTTGTCCTAAGCCAGAGAATGAACAAGGGTAAACAAATGTGCTTTCAGCTCAAACCCTGTAGAATTCCTAATGCTGTTGACTAAATAGTTTGACTCATAGCATGTGAGAAACAGCTTTAATCCCCTAAAGGCTTTAGACATATCCTGGGAACTTACAGAAAACCTCAGAGACTGGTCAGATTTTTTGTGACACTGCACTTAAGGGGAGCTGTGGCTTGCATCTTGTTGAAGTTCCTGAGCAACACAATAAACACAGAAGAGACTCAAATAGTGGCCATTTAAAAATCTCCTTAACAGGGAAAAAAAAGTGCAGAGGCAAGCTAGAAATGATGGCAGGTGCAGGAATGAAATCAGTGGTAACTGACATCGGACTGAGATCTGAGTTTCCCATACATTCCTCCCAGCATTTAAAGTAGAGGAGGCACCTGGTGGAACTTGCATAGTTGAGGGTGGGTACCACTCCCCAGGATAAACCCCAATTTTCAGGGGGTTTATAAATCAGCTGTTTCAAATTACTTCTGAATGAGACTTGAAAAATCATATACTAGCTGTCAGTCCAGATGTGAACTATTTTACCAAGTGGAAAAAGGAAATGAGAAACTCTCACAATTGAAGCAACTTTGTTGTCTGTTTATAGACCACCCAGGACCCCACGTATTTTAAAAGACACTTTAAAGCAAACTATTGTTTGTTATGTGCTCCGTAAAGAATAAAAGTCTTGAATTCAAGAAAGGGTTTTCCGGACAGTTGGTTAAATCTTTATGGGACTATATTTTGATTTAAAAAAAAAAACCAGAAAAAAAATAAATGATATAAAGATACAAAGGTCTAGCGTGTAATTTTTCTGCATGGTTCATAAATTTAGATTTGGAGTCAGGAAGGCCTGGGCTCAAGCCCCATCTTGCACAATTCTTAGCCGTGTGATCCTGGGCAAGTCCTCTAACCTCTCTGAACCTCGATTTCCTTTTCTGTAAAATGAGGCTAATAATAGCACCCACTCGTTAGAGATGTTGTTAAGATCACATGGGATGACTTGGTTTGAAAATCTTAAAGAAATCTTACATAAATGCCATCATCATCATCATCTTCGCAGCTAGATGGCACAGTGGATATTGCACTGACCTAAGTTCAAATCCTGATCATTCACTTACTACCTGTGTGACCCTGAGCAAGTCACTTAACCTGGTTACCTCAGTTTCTTCATCTGTAAAATGAGAGGGATGGCCACTAAGTTGACTCTAAAGGATTCTATTATTATAATTCTGACTTCCATCTTTAAAAAAAAATATTTTGTTGGGCTTTTATTTAAAGCTTCATTCCTTTAAAAATACTTATTGATAAAAAAATTTTTTTAAACACTTATTGATGATGATAACAGCTTGCATTTATATAGTGTTTTAAGGTTTGCAAAGTGCTTTACAAATACCTCATTTGATCCTCACAACAATTCTGTCAGGTAGGTACTTTATTATCCCCATTTAATAGATGAGGAAACTAAGGCAGACAGATCGAGTAACTTGCCAATAAGTGTCTGAGGTCATATTTGGCCTCAAGGCTTCTTGACTCCAGGTCCTGGATTCTATCTTCTATGCCCCCTAGCTACCTCATGATGAAGAGATGGGGCTGATACTGAAAATAGATACATGGGGCACACTGTACCAGGTCCTAAGCACCAGAAGTTTAATCTTTATGGTCCAATCCAGCACATATTTATTCAGCATCTACTGTGAGACACAGTGCTAGGCACTGAGAACACAAAGACTGGGGGGTAGGGGGAAAGAGAAAGGAGAGGAGGAATCGTTCCTGCATTCAAAAAATTTATATTCTGCTGGAGGAATAACATACATACAAAATAATTTCAAATGAGAACGCCAGGGGAGTTTAAGGGGTGGATTAGTGGAAGGTTAGTTAAGTTACACTCACAAATTTTCCTACCCTCAAAAGATAAAATGGCTTTCAGGTTTTCTGCTATCTAAATTTGTATTATGTTACCAAGAATATCTGTAAAGGGGACTAGTCTACCTAAACTGAGAAATATTTCCCCTGGATGCTTTAGTCTGACCAGTCTCATCAGAGAATTGCCATACTCGGACCCTACTAGGCGAGATGAGTGTGCACTTAGCGCTCCTGGTCCCCAGTGGGGACACTTTCCCATCACTTCAGCATCAGATGGTGGCAGAGATTTTCCTAGTTTCAGCTTGGGTTTCTTTGGGGAGTAACAGAAACCCAGACAAACACCAAAGGAGTGCAGATCGCTGCCTTTGAAACCCTACTTCTAGACAACATTTGTCTTTCTAATTAATAATTAATCATGGGATGTTTTTTTAAAGAGATTATCCGGGGTGATAGCAGAGTATGCCTAGGGCAGGGATTTCATTCAAACAGGCTAGAAAGGTTTACTTTGTAGTTCTTCTGCTCCTCATAGGAGACCAAAGGGGATCTTTTTCAGGTTAAAGTCAAAATGTAACCATTAGATGAAGAGAACCCAGCAGCACATTCCCACCCACCCCTCAAATGCTGCTTTACAGGCCATTCATCTTCAGAGGCAGGCTTTATCTGGCCTGTGGTCCAGTCCTCCTTTTATTGCAAAGCCAAAAGGGAATTAATAAAAGCAAGCAAATAGCTTCCTGATAACAAGCCCAGTTTGCAAGGACTCCTTCATTAGAGACTGAGATGAACATTTGGGTAATTAGCGTTTCACACCCAAGGCCAAGTCAAGTATTTAAATGCTTTTTAAACTGTCCTTTCTTTTCCCTCCCCCCCTCCCTTCCCCGTAAGTTTAATAAGAGTTTATCTGTAAAGGAACCATATGCAGCCCCTCTAAAAAAAACAAAACTTTTTTTAAATCAGTCACCAGCATAATGGATACCAATCTTGACTGATATGGAGAGTCGGCCCAGACAGAGGAAAGGAAAGTGACAAGACTGGAGGCCAAGGACCTGTTTTCAAATCCCTGTAGCTTTTGGCCTCTTTTCTCATCTGCAAAATGACGATATTGGTCTGTGTGGCCTTCAAGTCCTGTCTGGATCTAAATCTACGATTCACAGACTGGGCAGTAGGGGAGAAAGGATTTCTATTTAGAATTCATTTAGTTGTTTTAAAATTTTCCCCAAGGCCACACTTAGGCCCAGGATTAAACTCCAATAAAGGGAGATGCCAAAAAACAGTTTCCTAGTGGCTTGGGATGGAGTCTACGTCTTTTGTACCTTTATTTCGGGGGGAGGGGAGGAGGGAAGGAAGAGAGGGAAAGGGAAGGATCAAGCAACAATGGAGGGCTTGAACCTATGGAAACTCTGTCTATTAGTCTAACATCCAGGGGATTTCCTCAATCTCCAGTCTGAGGGTCATCTCTTTGATCCCAATATGGGTATAGAGCAGTGGGCTGAATTTTATGCATTTGGAAGTCAAAAGAAAATTCCCCCTACCTTAACACTTGCACAGACAGGTTTTTTTTTTCCCCTTTGTCTTTAATCTTCTCACAATTAGTTAGGTCACAGGGTGAGAGTGTGGAAATATGTCCTAGCCTTTCCAATCCATTTCCCCTTTTCAAACTCGGATCACACCTGACCCCAGAGGTTTGAGAGATGGGCAGAAAACAGAGAAAGGTTCCCATACATGGCTCTAGTCTGGCATGACTCAGGCTGCTTTTTTTGGATCAGGTTGTCTTTTGTCTCGGGTGGGGTGCGCACTTGTGTTAGGACAGTCCCTACCCACAAAGTCCAGAGCCAGAATGCTCCTGCCATGGGGCCCTTGGGACAATTCTAAATACACCTGGCATCAGAGGACATAGTCACTGGGATGAATAGACTCAGCCTGACTCCAACAAGCCATATATGGAGCTAGTCTTACTCAACAAGTGAACACAAAAGCTCTGAGATGGAGAATGGTAGTCAAGCCCGCCCAGAGTTCCCCAGCAGTGGGCCCTAGTGATTCCTGGCAGCTGAGTCAGAGAAGACACCTTCTGGCCAAGACTTGGGCTCCATTTAGAATACATGAGAACAACTTCCTCTCCTACTACTATTGTTTGTGAGCTAGGTCATCATCCTGATTTCTATTAGCGGACATCTCTAACAGTGCTTTCCCCTTGATTGTAATTCAATAACAAGACTCATGTCATTATGCCGATTTATGGGGACTGGAGGAGGGGAGGTTTCCTTAATCTAACAAGCCACTCAAATAAGCAATCTATCAGTCAGAGAATGAGGCAAAAACAATTCCAAATTCTCCTTCACGGCTTCTAAAGTCAGACCAATCCCGGATCTTTGTTGTGGGGGCTACTCAACAGAGAAGTTTAACACCACTGCAAATTTATTTGTTAAAAAAATTGTACATCTGTTATGATTTTCCCTGGCCAAAATATCATTCTTTATGGCAACAATCATTGCATGGTGCTTAAAGCTTTTCACCTCGGTGCCAGGAATCTCATATGGGATAATCCCATGACCTTGGAATCCAGCAGATACATTCCACATCTGTCTCGTCTGGGAAAGCCTGAACTGTTGGTTAATTTTCAGACATTTCCAGATCTTGTTTCCCACTCAACTCCTCAAACAACAACAAAACAAAACAAAACCCCTAAAATTCTTCCTTTATTTTGGTCAAATGATATATATATATATATATCATCTGTTCAAATCCTGACTTTATTTTCAACTATGTGACCTTGAAGTAAAAAAAAAAAAACCACAACCTCAAACCCTCAGTTTACCCTGTAAACATGTTTTTAAAAATGAGGATTATAATGCCTGTTTTATCAAATTCCTAATTTTGCTGTAGGGATTAAATGAGATTGAAGATGTGAAAATTCTTTGAAAAAGTCTTGAGAAGCTATATTTCTATACAATCATGTATAAATTCATTAATTTTCATAATGTTCATTAGTTTTGTGATAGTAAGCAAGTCTTTTAGACTCCTTAAACCTGTTTCTTCAAGGGCAATAGTGCAAGGATCTACTACTTCATAGTAGACATTCTAAATATTCTACATACTTCATAGTAAGGAAAGAAATTTGTAAATGGGAAAGTATTCTTTAAGTGAATTATGATTACTACTATAACTCAGTGAGGTTCATTTTAGAGTAATCTGAATGATTAAATTTACATTTCTTTTTTTTTTAATTTCTGAATTTTGAACTTGACATCAAATGAAATTAACAATTCCATATGCACACCTTAAGCAGAAAAAGAGGACTGTACATGAAATTGCAAATCCCTTTTATGTACAGCTCACTTTTCAAGTGTATAATAAATTTAATACATAATTTTCAAAGATGTCCTGTTTTTCTGTGACTCTTTCTGGCCTTCTATTCTTTCTGTGCCTTTAAAAGTCTTCAGTGGGGGCAGCTAGGTGGTATAGTGGATAGAGCATCAGTTCTGGAGTGAGGAGGACCAGAGTTCAAATCCAGTCTCAGACACTTAACACTTATTAGCTGTGTGACCCTGGGCAAGTCATTTAATCCTGATTGTCTTGCCCCCCCCCAAAAAAAATTCTTTAATGACCGTCTTCTTTTTTCTCTCTTCTTGGGGACTGGGGCAACTCTACTTCTAAACCCCCTCTTCACATACCTTCCCTCGTTTATATTTATTTTTATGAAAACAACTCTCACATGAAAAGATGAATTATACCAACAAGAACAATCATCACCAATAATAAAAAAAGGGCTACACTACAACCTACAAAGCTATTCTAGGGCGGCTGGGTGGCGCAGGGAATGGAGCACCAGCCCTGGAGTCAGGAGGACCTGAGTTCAAATCCAGCGTCAGACACGTAACACAAAAAGCTAGGTGTGTGACCTTGGACAAGTTGCTTAATCCCAGTTGCCCTGCCTTCCCCCTTCCAAAAAAAAAACTGTTCTAATTCAAACACTAAGAATAATATGTAATATTACCATTATATGTAATAATTCATTAAATGAGCATTTATTAAGTGCTAAATGTATATGGAAAAACTGTGAGGTTTTCCTCAGATAAAATACTGAGATAAAACATGATCTCTGCCCTCATGGAATTTATAATCTAGAAGGAGGATAAAACACAAACTAAGAGGATTATAATCCCCAACATTACAGGTTAAATGCTTTATAGATTTGCAAAAGTGTGTGTAATGTGAAACAAAGAGGATGGCCTTAACCAATTAGGGGATTTGGGAAGATCTGAAGAAAGTAACATTTGAGTCAGATTTTAAAGGAAACACAGGAATTCAATAAAGAAAGAGAGGGATGATAGTCTGAACATAGGAATGGTAGGGGTAGAGGTAGAGTTGGAAGAGTCCCACATACAAAAGTGTCCCCAGAGAGCAAACCAGTTTGCATCCAAAGAATAAAGGGTTAATAGGAGATGAAACTGATGATGAGGCTACCAATTCATTATCAATAGGACTTTGAATTATTTTTGTTTATTTGGGGGGGGTGTGTGGTTTTGTATTCTCTCTCAAGGATCCTACTTATGGCACTCTTTTTAAAAAATGTTTACAGTAACTTTATTTTTTTTTAAATTTATGTATTTACTTTTACTTTACAACATTCAGTTCCACAAGCTTTTGAATTCCAAATTTTCTCTCCCTCCTTATCCTCCCCCCTTACCCCCCTTCATGGTGTCATGCAATCCAATATAGGTTCTACAAGCACCTTCACATTAAATATTAGTCAGGTTATAAAGAAGGATTATAACCAATGGAGTGAACAAGGAGAAAGAAAGAATGAAACAAAACAAAACACAAAAGAGAAAGAGCAAGCAGCTTGCTTCAATCTGCATTCAGTCGCTGTAGTTCTTTCTCTGCATGTGGATAGCCCTTATATGGCACTCATTTTTAGTATGTCAGGCTAGATTAGGGGTGCTATGAGTAGCTGAAGAGTAGAGGACAATGAATGAGCTCCATTGGTTAGAAAGGTACAGTCAATGATGACAAAGTAACGGTTGTTCCAACCAGCTGCTGATAACACATCAAGAACCCAAAAAAGTCAAGGATTGTGAGAGCTGTGTTAGCCTTTATACTTCACCAGTTCAAGTTAAAGGTTTCTCTAGCTTTAAGTCCCAAACCGATTGCAAGACCATTCATGCTGGGTGGTTTTATATGTTTATAATCCCTGCTACTGGTGAAGGCTGAGGCGGGTGAATCTCCTGAGTTCTGAGCTACCATATCCTAAGGCAATAGTCTATCTGCACTAAGTCTGGGACGTTCTGATTGGGGGTGGGGGTGGGGGATGAGGTGAGGGAGGGTTGAAGAGAAGGACCACTAGGCTGCCTGAAGGTCCAAAGCAGCACAAGTTGAAAATGAAGTGCATCATAGCTCCCATGTTGATCAGCTGGCTAATGCACTTCCAACCTGGGTTGAAAAAAATAATAAAAGACCATTCAAGAGGTCCCTGGGATGCTAAAAGCCATTTTAAAATATGGAATCTTTACCTGAAAGATCCCGAATTCACAGACTCGCCCTGGAAAAAAAAATGTCAGTTCATAGAATTTCATAGCTAAAGGCACCCTTGTGAGCATCTAGTCCAGCCCTCATTTTACAGAGGAGGAAACTGAGGCCCTAAGAAGTCATTATAATGTACACTGGGAGATCATTAATACTTATTAGCTTAATAATGTGTTTACAATCAGATTAGCCAAAAGACCTGGCCAGCCTGTTCTAATCCGGTGGGTGTCAGGGTAGCCATGAATGTAAGCAGTTCCAAAAGAAGGGAGGAAAATAAGATTGTGGATATATTAACTCTAATTGAAGATGACTTGTTTTTGTTTGGGAGAGAGTTCAAGGTGCAAGCCCTGCTTGCCACAGGATGTGTTAAGTACAAAAGCAAAACAGCTGTGAAATCCTGAGATAGATTTTTTTTTTTTAACCATGCGAGTAGGGAAAGAATATGAAAAGTCACTCACAGAGTTTACAAGTGGTAGACTTCTGTGCCTTTCCAACTGAGAAGGCACAGGAGAAATACCAAGAATGAGGTTAGTTCTCAAGTGTGCTCTGAGTTCTCTCCCCCTCCCCCGTCCTAAGTTTCCTACAAATACATTTCACTTTTGAAATATTATACTTCCCATTATACAAAAAAGTCCAAAGGCCACACTTAATCAGCAACATTTATAATCACAGCACCACTTATTATAGGGAAGAGTAAGGGAAGAATTCTCACAAGCCAGAAAACCGCTTTGAAATGAGTTGTTTCTGCTGTCACTTTGGGATATGGACATTCATAAAATTAATTTGCAAGGAGAGGAGATAAATCCAATCTAGCATCTCCAAGGCAACCCAGTGCTTAGCTGTGGTATGTGGGAGCTATCAATGTGGGAATGGACTTGAAATTTTCACTCCAGATCCATGGGAAAAATGTCTCAATTTTATGGATAACCTGCTTTCAGTAATCCAGCTGCCACCAGTCCTGACTGGAGGTTTCTCATGAAGAAGGAAATTCAAGTGTCATAGAAAAGCAGGGCTTGAATGGAGACTTGCAGAGAGATAGTGCTGAGGCCAATCAAGGGATAGGATGGCTATGTATAGGAGACTTGTTGAAGAAACCTTAGCACTAGGCAACAGATTTCCCTCAACCCCAACACTCCTCTTCATCATCCTCTATCACTCTCCTGGAGATCACAATCAATGAAGACAGAAATTCTGACGAGGTTATATAGTATCTGGACAATGAATAGTGGTTACAGGAACTGACTCAGTGGGTTTGGCAGAGTCCTTCTCTTCTGACAAAAAAGAAAAAATAGCATCTAATCCACACTCTGAACTAGATAAGATGAGTTCTTTTCTTACTCAGATGTCACCTCATGGCCGTTATCTGTTTGATCAAACCTTGGTGCTTAGTAGATCTGCCTCCTCACTTTTAAGATGTAGCAAGTGGAAAGTCAGACAACTAATATTATTAAGCACCTACTATGTTTTGAATTCTGGGGATAGAAAGAAAGGGGAAAAAGAGTCCCTGCTTTCAAGAAGCTCACGATCTATGCAAACTACTAATGTACAACAGGCTATATACAGAATAAATTGGGGGTAGTCTCTGAATGAAGGTATTAAGACTACTGAGGACTAGGGAAGGCTCCTTGCAGAAAGTAGGACTTCAGGTGATAATGAAGGAAGCCAGGAAGGCCAGGAAATGGACATGAGGAGGGAGAGAGTTCCCAGCTTGGAATGAAAATGCTCAGTCAGGATATGGAGTGTCACATGGGAAAAGCAGCAAGGAGGACAGTGTCATTAGATTGCTGAATGGAGGAGAATAAGGTGGAAGAAGACTGGAAAGGTAGGAAAGGGACAGGTTATGACAGAAGAACATTAGACTTGAAGTTGGAAGGCAAGATCATAGGAAAACTTCACCTTTCCAAGCCTCATTTTCCTGGCTATGAAACGTGCATACAACTATCTTTCATAATTGGTTGTTGCAAGAAGAGTAACTTTTTTTAAACCTTAAAGCATAATAGAAATGGATTGTTGTGGTTTTTAAAAACATTTTCTTACCACACAATTATAAGTCTCACAGTTACTGATCTAAATACATTCAAAACATATGTGTTTTGCAAGCCAGGGGCAAAGACCTTTGAGAAAGACACTGGCCAGCTCTCTCTACATAGGTACGGTTTTGCTGGAGGTAGATACCATGCAAAGAGAAAATTGCTAACTCTTATGAGACAGCACAGCTGTTATGGACATCATGGACTTTCTAACCATGTGGTATTTCTATTCCTCTTTTTCCTTGGACTCCTAATAACAAGCATCAGGCCAGGAAAAGGGGTGCTTCTACTCTGGCCTGCCAAGCATACTTTCCAAGACCTTTGGGGATCAGGTTTCAGAGGGGTTGGCAAATCATGAACAGTTTCAAAGACAGCTGGTGTGAGCCAACAGAAAGAGGCTTACTCTACAGCTTCGTCCCTTGGGAGGCAACAAGTCCTATAGGAAGAATCTCAGAAAGCCGTGGTATTGGAACGCCAAAGCAGAGCATGCATCTATCTTGCACCCTCCCAGGGTGAATCTGGCTAACATTTCCTTTTAAGATGCTCCTTAAAGCACTTCCTTTTTCGCTAGCCCTACCTTCTGAATTACTCAAACAGAGGAACTGGACACAGACAAAAGCATAAAGTTTGGGTTCATGCTAGCTGAATATATAGTACTAATGACTTGGTAAGTTTCTCAACAGTTTTCTACATCTATTATCTGTAAGGAAGGAATGCTGAATCACTATGATTCTTTAACACTTATTCAAGAACCAAACCAAACATGATGGAGATTCAAATCTGAAAAGTAATAGGAGCAAAAAGATGTCTAGAAGGCCTTCATCTCTAGAGTATATAAGCCTTATTTCATGATCAAGACACAGCATGGCATAGTGAATAAAGCCCTGGTTTTGGAGTTAGGAAGACATGAGTTCGAGTCCCCCCCAACACATATTGGTTATATAACCCTGGAACCTTCTTAGTTCCTCCTAAGCAACTCCAAAAGACCAGAACCTGTCAGGCAGTTACTGATCCGATTTAGTAGAGGAGCTTTCCTCCTCAGCTCCCTTATATCAATGAAATTATAAGTCTGGAACAAAAAAATTCCATGCTTACCATCTTAATTCCCAGGTTTACATCTCAGGTTGGGAGGAGGGAAGGATAAAATTTGGAACTCAGAACTTTTTTAAAAATGTTAAAAATTGTTTTTACATGTAATTGGAAGAAAAAGTATTATTTTTTAAAAAAAATTCTTGGGTTTAACTCAAAAGCCAATTGATCACCTTCAGAAATGCAAGATAGGATTAAAAGGGCACAAAGGATATGTGCAAAAAATAATTACAGCAGCTTTTTTTTGTAGTGGTAAAGTACCAGAAACTAAGAGGTGCCCATCAAATGAGGGATGGTCAAACAAGTTATGGCATATGAATGTAATGAAAGGTTATGTTGTGAGAGACAATGAATGGGACTGTTTTAGAAAAACCTGAGAAAATACATGAACTGATGCAGAGTGGTGAGCAGAACCAAGAGAACAATTTATAAAATAACAACATAGTAAGAAGAAACAACTTTGAAAGACTGAAGATCTCTGATCAGTGTAATTCCTTGACTCCAAAGGACCAGGGTTGAAGAATGCTACCCATCTCCTGACAGAGTTGGATGTTAAGATGAAGAGATGGAGTTAAGATGAAGAATGAAACACATTTTGGACACAATGAGTGTGGGAATGTTTTGTTTTACTAATGCATATTTACTACAAAAATTTTGTTTTGTTTTTCCTTTTTTTTCCATTGGTGAAAGGTGGAAGAGAGAAATAAACTTTGGTCAACTGAAAAAAAATTTAAAAAAGAAAAAGAAAAAAAAAGACACAAAGGGAAGAGGAGCAGAGCAACAAGAAAGAGATGAAAGACAAGGTGACATTCTAAAAGGCTTACCTAAGTTGATTGGACCTATCAGTATTTTAGAGAGGAGCCTTTTTCTCCCTGAATAGTCACTGGCAGAGAAAGAAAGGAATAGCTGACAAAACAATTTACTTTAAAAATTAAAAGCAGGGCAGTATATTCACAATTAAGCAAGCGTATCAACTGCTGACCAAGGGCTTGCCAATCCATCAGCATGAGAAAGCAAGAAAATTGAAAGATAGCAAGGAAGGCTGTAGGTATACTGTGGAACAAAAAAAAATATATATATATATATATATATTTTAAGTATTAGTTGGAATGGAGCTGGACCAGACCTGTCAGGTAGAAGAAGCTCCTATAAATTCTGTCACTTGGAATGGTTGACATCCTACAAATGGGATCATCACAATAAGCTATTGGCATGCTATAACAAGGGCAGTACTGAACACATCCAGAATCCTTGACAACAGGCACTGCAAAATCAAAGGACAACAGGATCATAGATAGAGAGCTGGAAAGGGGTCTTGAAAGCCATCTAGGCCAACACTTTGATTTTACAGATGAGGAAAATGAGACTGGGAGAGGTGAGTGACTTACTCAGGGTCACACAGCTATTAAGTGTTCAAAGCAAGATTCAAACAGGGTCTTTGGACTCCAAGTTTAGCATTCTAGTCACTAAACCACCTCCTAGAGCTATGAAGAATTTAGCTCCCCACACACCTTCCCCCAAGTAGATGGATCTGAAGATGCATTGGTATCTCAATGGCCTGAATTCCAATGGGTATCAAGCCCCTGCCATCAACAGTCATCCTACCAGGTAAGGTAAGTCTGCACAACCAGAAAACATTTGACCATGTGGAGTGGGGTCACTTTCTACTTAAGTAGAATCTATAAAAATCAGAAAAATCTACTTTAGAGTCTAAATATATTTTAACTGGAAGCTAAAGGGCAGCTTTTACAAAATCCAAATGCGAAAAGTATGAAAAGTAACATATCCAGGCTGTCATTATAACACAATGCTTGCTTTTAAAGGGTTTGATTTTTTTCTCTTCCCTAATTAAAGGGAAGGCATGAAGTGTATAAAGATAAAAATGCCATCTTTTATTAAACTGTGGATTCACAAAAATTGTCTCCAACTTTACTAATAAACGATGTAGCTGCATATCTTTGCATTGATGGTCCCTTATGCCTGGAAAGGTCTCCCTCCTCACCCATGGCCCCTCTCAAAATTCCCGAGTTCCATCAAAACTTAGCTCAAAATCCCCCTTCTACGTGAGACCTTTCCTCATCTCTCCTACCTTTTAGTCCCTCACTATAAAAATGCCTTATTTCTCATTTGAATATAGTTTATATATGTATGTATGCATGTATATTTCTATATGTCTCTTGCCATACAGTGTAAGGTCCTCAAAGGCAGAGATTGTTTTATTTTTGTCTTTTTAAAAGAGCCTAGCATTTAATAAATGCTTGTTGATTGAATGAATAAATTAATTTCCCTAAAAAGGATAATTCATATGTCAAATGTCTTACCTTTATTCAATTCTATTTTTCAGTGCATACTGGCTTCCCTTAAACCTTAGATACGCTGTAACTACACCTACAAAAACCAGATCTGCTAAGCTGAAGACCACAATCTTGGCATCACCAGTCACCTACTTGGTGGCAGTTACCTGAATTGCAAGCATAGTACCTGCTAGATGAGAAACATGTCAAATATAAAAACCATACTATAAAGTCATACAATCATACTGCTCAAGACACCTGTTTGAAACCCAGTAGTAAGGAGCTTAGAGCTATATTTGCTTTCAAGTAGTCAATGACATTTTTAATAGCTACTAATAAAACAGTGACTCTTAAAATTGAAATTCTATTAGAGATGCTTGAACAACTCAAAGTCTTCAAGCAAAATTTTTAATTCCTGTAAACTACTATGGTGTGACCGTGACTTACCAAATTCGGTTGATCACAGAATAAAGAGGGGAAATACACATTTTCAAGGAGACTAAACTGTATTTGAAGTAAAGGTATAGCTTTTTGTAGTGCCATAAAATGTATTAGGTTACATTCCAGCAGTAGAAATAATATGTGTGAACCATTTGCCATTTCAGGGGTTACCATGTCTGTATGCATACACTCTGTGGTGAGTAGACATTTAAGCCACAAATTCAAAAAATTTTAGAAAAATGTTGAACTCCCTTTGCTGAGAAGTCTTTTATAATGATAACTTTTTATTACTGCCTCAATAATTTATCTGGTCTCACACCTACCTCCAGGACAATCTCCTCTAGTGCCCCCCCATTTTAAACTAGCATGTTAGAAAGACTGGGAACTGGTACTCAAACCTAGATTTTCTGACTCTACCACTTACTAACCACATTGCCTTGGGCAACTAGCTTTAACCTCCCCAAGCCTCAGTTTCTTTACCTGCAAAATGGGAATAATATCACCACCCTGTCTACCTCCTGGGGTCTTTGGGAGGAGCAGATAATAGATAATGTTTGTGAATTGTGCTTTGAAAACTAGAAAACACTATATAAGTATAAGAAATTATTGTAATTATCAGTTTTAGTTAGAGAGCTAGAGTGGTGTAGAGGATAAAAACATACATAGCCTTGGAGTCAAGAAGAAATGCATTGAAGTCCTGCTTCTGACACATATTGGACCAATGAAATCACAGATGTGACTTTTTAAAAACTACTTTTAGTATATTATATTTAACATACAAGGCCCTTATCCTGTTTGGGAGAAGGTCCTGGGTCTCAATAATAGGACACTGTAGAATTTTCTATATTGTCCAAATAGAGTTATTGATATCCTTTTATTGAAAATATAGAACCTTTGAGAGGCTTCATGTCATTTAATTTTAAGAGTCATTCAAAGAAACATCTATGCCTTTTCTCTTCTCTAGGTAATATTCTATGAGAAAAGGGGTGGCTTCATTCTTTGTTAATTGTATTCTGGGGCAGCTAGGTGAATATGTGTGAATATAGCAATGAATAGAGTACCAGACCTGGAGTCAGGAGAATCTGAGTTCAAATTTGTCCTCAGACATTTACACTTAGCTGTGTGACCCACAAGTCACTTAACCCTCATTGCCTTGCCAAAAAAAAAAATGTATTTTGAGTTCTTCAGTATACTGCCTGGCACACAATAGGTATTTAATTAATGCTTGTTAACTGGTAACAGTAATAGCTGACATTTATTTGGTACCTGAATGTCTTACAAAACATTTTATATATGTTATCTCATGAGATCTTCACAATCACACTGGGTCACAGCCCTTTTTCACTGCTCTCAATGAGGGGTTGGGGCAAGGAATCTTGAATCTGAGTTATTGTTCAGCCAGGAAGTTCACTTCCAGAAAAGAGGAGGGGGAAGGACAGTGAGGAAAAGAGGAGCCAAGTTGGAATGGTACCGATCCTAAGTCAGAGTTCTTTTCTGAGATTCAGCTTGTGGGTGGAGGGAGAAGCACCCTCAGTTTATAAGGCTTTAGTCAAAAAGTCAAATGAAGTATAATAATTATATTGGGAGGAATCTGTAGAGTAGAAGAACTTTTTAAAAAGTGATTGCTCAAAGATCTCTGGAACCTGTTTTTCAAATTTGCCTTCCCCATTCAGGAGCGATCAGCTAAAACCCTTACTGATACCTGGCTGATATAAGAAAAGCAAATAGTATGATCCTCATTATACAATGAGAGAGCTGGGGTTCAGGGGGACCAAGTCCAAAGCCACACAGAAAATTGGTGACAAAGCCTGCCCAATAATCAGGATTGTCTTATCCTTTCTATTATACTACATTACCTAGGTACATAAAAGAGTATAGATTCTGATTAGGTGATGGTGATAAAAAATAAATGATGATACCTAAGTGACTAAAGTTACTCAATTCACAGATTTATTCAATAAATTCATTCCTGGTATAACACCTTGGACTTTCTTTTCCTTTTTTTTGGGGGGGGGTAGGAAGATGGGCATGGAGAGAGGAGAAAACGACCTAGGATTTCATTGGTATACATATACATAGAGAAATGGATGTGTGTGTGTATAGGCACACATGTATACATCTATAGTTATCTATGTGTGTGTATGTATGTGTGTATGTATGTGTGTGTATGTATGTATGTGTGTATCTAGCTATCTGTCTGTGTATCTGGAACTCCCAGTTAGAAATCTCTCTACAGGGCAGCTAGGTGGCACAGTGGATAGAGCACCAGCCCTGGAGTCAAGAGGACTGAGTTCAAATCCAGCCTCAGATGCTTGATTCATTTGCCAGCTGTGTGACCTTGGGCAAGTCACTTAACCCCAACTGCCTTGCTTTCTTCCTCTGAAAAAAAATAGACATTTCTTCCTTGGAAAAAAAAAAGAAAGGAAAGAAAAAAAATCTCTCTACCAATACAGGTTGTCACTTTGCATTTCATACAATTAGAAAGTTGCCTGGGGCACTGAGAGATTGTGATGCCTAGAGGGTCATTCATTCTGTATCTATCAGAAGTGGGGCCTAAACCCAGGTCTTCCTGGTATCCACTGGCAAAGATCCACTATGCCATCCTGCATCTAGTTCCCTGTACACAGTAAGTGATTAATAAATACTCATTAAATTGAGTGGAATTTACCAAATACCTAGAAATTTGCTGATTTTTCTCGTTTTTAATTGAGTTGTCTACACAATTCATTAATCTGCTCTTCCTTGTTTGCTGATAAAAGTGTTTAGTGATAAAAATATTCCCCCAAAGACTGCTTTGGCTGCATTCCTCAAATTTTTGGTATTGAATACCTACTGTATGCAAGAAACTACACTAGGAGCCATGGGGGACGTAAAGAATGATATGACAAAGTCCCTGCCCTCACAGAACTTATCACCTAGTTGAAGAGATAATAAACACAAATAATTATAGCCCAAAGCAGAATGAGAGCAGGCAAAAAGAAATATGGAGAATGTGCTCTGACATGCCATATTGTGGTACTGTCTACATACAGTCAGAGTTTATGATTTTGCTACATCTACCATCTGAAGAAAGGAATCAATGTTATGCAGTCTCTAAAGGGCAAAGAAAATGGTTTCCTTGGGAAATGTCTTCAAATGGCTTTGTAGACACACCCTTCAAGAGACTATTTCCTAGCTTTATAAAAATATTTTGTGAGATAAAAATACAAGTCCCTTAAAAATCTAGAATAAAAGCTTCAGAAATATTCAAAGCTAAATCATGGCCTTCTCCCTAAGTAGCAATTACAAAAACCCTGCCTTTCCCATAGTCTGTCCACAGGATGGATTATTATATTTTTGGAGGGAATTTAAGGCATCAGCTTTCTGAGTTAACTCATTTCATGTCCTTGCTGAATCAAGGTGAGACAAAACAAAACAAAGTTTTTTCTTCTCCAATTCTTACTTCTCATCCAGAAGAAAGGAACAAGTTTTCCATTTTGGACATAAATAATTCTGACCAGAATAGTAATATTCCTATGCTGATTTCTTTTTCTTTCTTCTCCCTCTCATGGACCACATTACCCCACTAAAATAACAAACTTGTTTGTGTTAAATGAATGTCCAAGCCTAGGGATGTATAACATTTCTCAAGATTTTTCATGCTATATTTTCCCCTCTACCCACCCATGAAAATTTAAGCTCCCTGTAGGCAAGAATACACAATTTTTTAAATCCTTGCAGCTCCATACCTAGCACCATGTAGATGCTTATAATGAATGCTTGTAGAATCTTCCCTCTTATCTCTTTTCCCTTCTCTTCCTTTCCTTTGCCTTCCTCCTCCCAGGATTCCTTTAATCTTTTATTTTTTTAAGCAGCCATTTGTCAGCTCTTCTGGTGAATTTAAGTTAATGTACTCCCTATGCATCCTCACCTCCCTCTCAATCCCAGATTCTATTCTATTCTATTCCACAGAATAGCCATTTCAAAATGCCTGCATATATCCAGCCAAGAAGTACAAACATTGCAACTGGCCCTTGATTATTCAGGGGCTAATGATCTAGTCTAGAGATTATCCAAACCCATGGCCCCTTTTCTCCTCCTTCCTTTCATCCTTTTAGGTATTTCACTTCTCATTAATACCACCAACAAGTGGGGGAGTAATAAAAGAAAAAAGTGAGAGAACTCAAATCTCCTCATAGTGGCATACTTTAGCATCCAGGAGGAAAGATAAAAGAAATTTTTTTTTGATGAATGGAATTCCATAATTCATAAAATGCATAAATACATACACACACATATATACACATATGCATATATAACTGTCTTCTGGCCAGTATTTTCAAATGAAACTCACAAGGTTAGATATGCTGAGCTCCTCAAAGATCTCAGTCATTTTTTCTTTCTTCTCTAAGAATGCTGGTGCTGAATTTGGTTATATTAGCCAAATCTCATATTGGGGTTGCTGATTTCTACATTTTCATCCATTTGATACTGAACCATCATTTTCAAAGTGCCTACTGTGTACTCAGTACTATACTAAACTGAGAAAGCTATAAATTCTGGATAAGACTGTTCTTGCCCATATGAAAATTACAGATTAAGTACAATATGATAGAAGTACTTTAGAGAGTTATAAAACAAAATGTAATGTGACAGAGAACCACGTCAGTATCTTTCATAGCTGTGTCTTAAAGGGAGAATTTTTAATCAAACAAAGGATAGAGGCGATCACCCAAAAATAAATAAATAAACGAGTCCACGAAACTGAAAGGCTTTTATATGAACAAAATCAATGCAACCAAGATAAGAAGGGGAGTTGTTGATGAGGAAAAATCTTTGAATTAAAATGCTATGGGAGGAAGAAGCTCATAAGACTTTATATAGGGGGCAACATTTAAGTCAGTCTTTAAAGAACGGGTAGGGATTCATTGGATGAAGAGGAAGACATTGTGAGCAAAGGCATGGAGATGAAAAAGTACAGAAGGTGTTATTGGAGATTAAAGAGTCATTCAGTTTGGCTAAAGTATCACATAGTATAGCAAGAAAGCTAGAGTAATGCCAGATGTGGAAGGCTTTGAATGCCAGACAAAGGAGTTTGATTTTTAACTTTGTAGGCAATATGAAAACCTGGAAGATTTTTGAGCAAATGAATGACAACCACATGTATGCATAAGAAAAATACTTCCAAAGTGATCAGTGTTCATAACTTCATATAATATGATTTTCTTTACTATTGCTTAGTGCTACTACTTAGTACATTTCATAGGGAAATGAAAGGACTTCAGTGGAAGTTGGGAAAGCTGTATAATTACATGCAACTTATACTCTCTTTCATCTGAAGGAGAAAAAAGTTTTAGAACTGCTTAAGGCCAAAGGTACAATGTGAACATAAAATTGTTTTTAATCTTTAAAAATGTACGAAATAAGGACTATATGAGTATTAACATATTGATAAGATATCTAAAGCTTAGTGTAGTTTGTTTCTCTTTCTTCTCTTCTTCAATAATCACCTTCCCACATTGAAGAAACTTTTGTCCAGCAGCCCCACTCTGCAGGGGCTCTCTGGCACTCTCATGATGAGACTATTATTTTATTTTATTTTATTTTATTTTATTATATCTTGCTTTTTGGAGGAGGGAAGGTAGGGCAGTTGGGGTTAAGTGACTTGCCCAAGGTCATATGGCTAGTTTTGTGTTAAGTGTCTGAGGCCGAATTTGAACTCAGGTCCTCCTGACTCCAGGGCCGGTGTTCTATTCACTGCACCACCTACCCCCCCTCCCCCCGAGACTACTATTTTAAGAGGGGCTCTAGCCATACTCCACTCACGACTTGACTCTAGAGATGACTTCTTCAACAACCACCTTTCCTCCCACTGTCTGATTTCCAGGTCTCCTTAATCTGTTATCTTTCCCCTTCAGAAGACAAACTCTTTGAGCGTGTATCTTGTTTGCTTGTATTTCTATCCCCAATGTTTAGCAGTGTCTGGCACACATCAAATGCTTACCAAATGTTGTTTCTCAGTGTGTGTGTGTCTTTGTCTTTTCTCTCCTGTCTCTCCTCTTTTCTCTCTCTCTTCCTTCTCCTCTCTTTCTGTCTCTGTTTTTATCTCTCTCCTTTCTCTTATCTCTCTGTAGCTCTTCTGTTCCTCGCTCTCTCTCTTCTTTCTCTCTCTTCCTCTCTCTCCTTTTCTTACCCTCTGTGTCTCTGTCTCTTTCTCCCCTCTGTTTCTCTTGCCTCTCTCTCTGTCTCTTCTCTCTGTCTCCCTGTCTCTATGTCTCTCTCTCTCTGTTCCTATCTCTCTCTGTCTCTGTGTCTGTCTGTCCCTCCCTCCCTCTCCCTCGCTCAAAGAAAACATATGAAACCAAAGTAGAACCCTTTGGAAGAACAAGGGCTTGTTCCAAATGCTATTATGCTAGACTTTACCTATTCCTTCATCTACTAGACACAAAAGAACTAGTTACTAGAGAGTTTTCATTCTTTCCTACAGAAAATCTAAGGCACCTCTTAAAGAGAAAAATGAGATTTTCTTATCCATCAAATCCAGTGTGGAAAATTGGCAAGATGTGCAAACAGTTACCAAAGGTTTCTTCTCCTTCCCCTGCCCTCTTCTCAAGACAGCTGCTGAGGCTTGAGCTGATAGCAAGGTATGGACATGGTCTGTCATGCACTATTCCTTTTTAAATCATGTGTATTGTCTTAAAAAAAAAGTCCCTGTATCCCTGACAAGTAAAGTTTGGTATTGTTAGTGCAGTACTGGAGACAAATACTAGATTTAGAGAAAGAAGACCTGAGTTCAAATTCCAGTTCTGCTATTTCCTGACTAGCTATCTGACCTTAGGGAAATCTTTTTTTCTCTTTGGATGCTAGTTTGTTCATCATAAAGGGGCATCTAGGTGGTGTAGTGGATAAAGCATTGGGCCTGGATTCAGGAAATCTCCTCTTCCTGAGTTTAAATCTGTCCTCAGACCCTTATTAGCTGTGTGACCCTGGGCAAGTCACTTAACCCTGTTTGCCTCAGTTTCCTCATCTGTAAAATGAGCTGGAAAATGGTGTTTGATCAGGTGATCGTTACTGTCCCTTCCATTTCTAGATCCTATAAGTCACCATTTTCAAAGTTTTGTGGGGAAAGAGGACATAAGTTCAGACCCGTGGTTTCATTGGTCTAGGGAACTCCCAGGGAAGAAACACTTGATCAGCACAAATAATCACTGCTGTGTATCCTACAGGCTTAGAGGTGTGCTTTGGTCTAACACAAGATTAAATGACTTGCTCAGGACCACATGGTCAAAAGCCAGACGTGAACATGGGTGTTTCTGACTTAAGGCTGGCTCTCTTTCCACTAACTACACCACACTGCCTCTTACTTTGTCTTTCATTTTTACCCAAGATATTTCTGCTTGTCCAAGCATTAAAGATGCTTCTTATACACACAGTTATGTATAGTTCTGTATCATTTTGATTTTTGTGGGGAGAAAACTGGAGTTAAGTGACTTGCCCAGAGTCATGCAACTAGTAAGTGTCTGGGGCAGGATTTGAACTCAGGTCCTCCTGACTCTAGGGCCTGAATCCAGGCCCAATGTTTTATCAATTGCACCACCTAGATGCCCCATTACAACGAAGGAACTGGCATCAAAAGAGGAATCTATCTACTGTGCCACCTAACTGGCCCTTCATTTTGATTTGAGTCTACTAGCAGTATCCATAATGGCCCATTCTCCCTTCCATATCAGGTCCATGGGAAGAATGTATAACAAGATTTGTTTCATCATTATATTGCTTGTAAGAACACCACCTTGGGGTGGCTAGGTGGTACAGTGAATAGAACACCGGCCCAGGAGGGCTTGAGTTAAAATCCGGCCTCACACACTTAACACAAAACTAGCTATGTGACCTTGGGCAAGTCACTTAACCCCAATTGCCCCTTCCAAAAAAAAAAAAAAACACCACCTAAAGGCAACCATCAAACACAGGACTCACCTCGGTAATGATGAAAAAGTCGTCCCCTGGTTGTCCCTGAACCACAATTTTTTCTCCATCTTCAAATTGGGCCGGTTCCAATGCATCAGCCACTGTCAGTCGTTCCCACTTATCCAGTGATTCTGAAGATTTAGAGACAATAAAACTTTCATGATGGAAATGTCTGATTTGCTATGGAATCCAGTCACTAGGGATAATGGCAAAATGCTTCTTTTATAACTTTTAGCAGTTGCAAAACTCAAAGGCAGGCCTTTTTTTCTGCCTTTTTTTCTCAGAACATTCTCGGAAAACATGAAGAACATTAGCTCTGCAATGATTAATCTTTGCAGGGAGGAAAAAATGAATAAAGAACGAGGACAAAAAAGTAAAAAGAGTGAATTTTTCAATTCTTTCGTACTCTTAAGGCCCAGATATTTTTTAATTAGCTTGGATGCTTGAAGCAAAAGATTAGAATTTAGTCTTCAGCAGGTAGACATGGTTTAAAAGCAAGCAACTATTGTCAAGAATAAAATTAACTTAACACAGATATTAATGAAGATGGAGTCTATGGAACAGCAAGTCAGCTTAGAAAAAAATGTTACTTTCCTTATCTTCAAAAGAAAAGGTTAGCACAAACATTTACATGCAATGAAATTACGGCCAAGTACTATAGCTGTTGGATTCATTTGATTCCATTATTGATGCAACTATCCATTAAGAAACATCACTAACCATCCCAGAATATCTAATTTTATTTCTGTAGCAGTTCTAGATATACTACTTTTAGTGTAAAAATTCCCTCCACCAATTGAGATGGCTAACTCATCTGTAACTTGTAATCTTAGAGAGTTGGGTTTAAGTGATTTGCCCACAGTTATACAACTGATAGCACCAGAGACAGATTTTGAACCTAGATCTTCCTAAATTCAAGGTTGGCCCTCTATGCACTGTTGCCCAGGCTGCCTTTCTGAACACTAACTACACTTTATAACCCTTTAAGGTCAAAATAATTACTGTGCTAATTTTAATCTTCCAGCAATATTTTTAAAAATTCAGGATTACTTCCCCACTCCCCTTAACAAACTACCTCACCCTATGCTCTCTGCACTCCCTACTCCTCCACCATCATCCCTACCCTCCTCCCCACCTCCCTGGAATAAACGCAATCTACTCTTTTATAAGAAAAGAATAAATGCTTGATTAATCATCAAGTTTCCCTTTGGGGGCAAAGAAATTTTTATTCAACTCTGGCCTGTACTTATCTGATGTTACTTATTTAGGGCAGCTGCTAAAAATAAAAGATAAAGCAATGTATTTAGAATTGGGTTAATGGGGGAATCTCTTCTTGTAATATTGAGAGCTGGTAAAGAGCTTTCACAAACCATACCATGGTGCATACAAGGAGAAGATGAACAGCTGGTTTCTATTCAAGAACCTAAACAATTTTGTAGTTGTTGTGCAAATGAGCAATGTCATTTCAATCAAGATTATTTTTTTTAATGGGGGGAAGAGGAAGCTATTTAACCAATTTGCTTCTGTTGTGTACAAACAGTACTCAGTAATTCTGAATGGTGAAGTACTCAATCATTCCCAAATTATGCAAGAACACCTTGAGAAAGATGTTCATTCAAAAGACACTTGAATTATTTAATTGCAAACTACAGTCTGTGTTTTTGGGGAAAAGACTTAAGAGAAAATGAACAAATCTGCTATTTTGGTGGAAAAAAAATGCTTATTTACCCTTAAAATTAAATAGCCCTTTCTATGTTTGTAAAGAACCAAGTAGCTTCACAGTTGTAATGTTTATTTTTCAATGTCAGAAGTAACAGGTCTCAATTGCCATAAAAAAGTCTGATAGAAAACAAATGTGGAACCCAAGAGTTTTGTCATTTCCCAAATAGATCTTTCTATCACAGAGCTGTTGTGATGAAATTGTAAGAAAAGGAAAGGGTCTCATCAAATTTATTCCCCTGAATTTCTCAAATGTCAAATGAATTTGAAGCTGTTCTTTAAACACAGAGCTGTTAGGAGGGATGTTATTTTTTTACATTTTCAGCCAAATTCAGAAAGACACCTCCAAATAACCAGTATCCTAAAGGCTGGCAATCTGCTATATTTAGGAATCTCAGGACTAGACTATAGCCAACAATCTGAGGCTAAAGAAAATCCAGTTTTTAATGAATGCTTTTTTAAAAAAAAACATTTTCAACACTTCAGCAACGAGGTGATACATAATAAAAGCAGGTATAGCTTAGGTTAAGAAAGTTCCTTGGCATATTTTGGCCTAATTGGCATTCTGAGTTTTGGAAGGCAAGTCATGTTCAAATTTAAACGAGCTTGGGGAGGGGAAAAGTACTCACATTTGGCTTGAAACTAAGCATTGCTAAATTATTAATTTAATATGAAATTCGGCCCATTCACAATTCAGATAACTGCCGATTTCTCAAAGAGGGACAGTCAGAAGTTCAATTACATTTCCAGGCTCCCTCTCTTCTCACAAGGACAGGGATTAATCTTTGCAACAACAACAACAAAACAAACACATTTTCTTTTCATGAATGTGCCACCAAAACTTTCAAAGTAAAATGTACAAAATTAAGCATTTTAGAGTAGATCTTGAGCATACAGTCTGAGAGGGAGATTTGCCAACTGAAATATGATCAGAATGCTTCCTACACAGGAGAGCCTTTCCTTCTATTGCCCAACACTGTCCACTTAATGGTCAGGCTTTTGTTCTCTCAAAGGTGATTGATCAGAGAAAGATTAGCAGTTTGTTATTTTTCCTACTAAAGGCCAACAGGGACATGTCCATATTTTGTGACTATCACATTAATCAAAGAAAAAACAGAATCCCAAGACATGAAGTTGAACAGATGTTTTAAGAATGTCTGACAGGAGTATAAAAGGTAAAAGACTTTAAAAAGGAATAAAAAGGGGGAGGAGAAGGGCCTCTGTCCATTTGGGACTTGGGTGTTGCCTAGTTTATTGCACGATTTTTCAGAGAGGGTACACTAGGCAGTTGGCACAGTGGAAAGAGTTATGGACCTTGGAGTCAAGAGTCAAATCCCAGCTCTTCTACTTAGGAGCTGTGACCTTAAGCCATTTCACCAATGTGATCCTCAGTTTCCTCATTTGTAAAATGAAGGGGTTGGAGTAGAAGACTTCAGAAGTACCTTCCAGTTCTAGATCTGTAACCTTCAAATCTTCTGTCCTAGAAGGAGACTCTCCCATTTCACTTGGAAGAACGTAAGAAGCAGAAAGCAATATTTTGTAATTGCTACATTTAGCCACCTTTCTAAAAAGTCTTTTACTGCAAAGCAATTTACTATAACAAAGGCTCTGTTAATCAAGAATGGAAAAATCTATAGTTAAAGTAAGAAGAAAAACTCACTTTTGGTCTAAGGAACTACTTCAAAAGCAGATAGGATATTGGAATGACAGTAGAGACAAGGAAATGGATTGGTTGTACAAAACATGTTTATTGCAGAAATGCGGGATCAATGTGGTAGCCTGGGTTTCCAATTTGCATGGAATTTTACTTAGAATTTTAAAATTGGAAGCTTTTTTCCAGATCATCTAGACCAGTGGAGTCAAACTCAAACAGAAAGGGGATTGTACACTGATTCAGAAAACCACAAATTAACATTATCTATGTTGCGTATTTTTATTTATTTTAGTAAACATTTCCCATTTACATTTTAATCTGGTTCCAAATTTATCTGGCTTCTTGTGGGTTTGATACCTCTGATTTAGACAACAACAACCTACTCACATTTAGAGTCTGGCTTATTTCTTCCCCCAAATTCTCATAACCCAAAATATTTTTTAGACACCTCTAGAGATAAAATGGATACATAGGAAGGTGTCAACTATGTTAGATCATTAACACTAAAATAATGAAGTACACTTAACTATAATTATAGGATAACACTATATGAAAAAGGATCATAGGATCACAGATGTTAGGGGCCTGAGAAGTCATCTAGTTCAGTTTTACAATCAAGGAAACTGAGGCCCAGAGAATATGTGACTTTCCAATGTCACATAGGTAGTAAGCTGCCAAGATATTATTTGAATTTACATCCTCTGACTCCCCAGCCAGTCATCTTCCCACTATGCCATATTAAGGGAAGGAAAAAATTGGTAGATATGAGAGTACAAATTGAGAGCAATGAAAACAATCGAAAAACTATCATCAGAGAAAATCAGAAACGATTGTGGGTAAATCCTCTCCCATTTGCAAGCTGAAAAGCAAATTATTTTCAAAGTATGACACCCAGACTCATAATTGAATAACCCTTTGAAACTTTTTTTCAGACAGTCAAGTGAACAAAATGACAGCTATACAGAAGATACAAGGAATGAGTTAGTCTTCTAATAACTCAAACGACCACGCATGACAAAGACTGGAATAAAAAAGGCAACTGACCCAAGATGGAGACTTTGCTCAGGAATTCCTCATACATCTTCCGTTTTCTTAGAGTGCTGCCCTGTTTAAGAGAAAGAGAAACACAGAGACCTAAGGCAATGGGGAACAGTATCTAATATTTTGTAACTTTTTAAAACAACCTTCTAATTTTTTTTGCTCTATGGCATAGACAGTAAAAGCAGCCCAGGGCTCAATTCTCCCCTGATCAAATTATGATCCATTCTCTTACACTGAATTTTAAGCACTGCTTAAAAGAGCATCACAATTTTTAATATACAGAGTTAAGTATAATTTGCTATGATGAACACAAGTTCCTTCAGGGTAGGGGTTATTTCATTTTTGCTTTTGAAACCCCAGCATCCAGAAGCCATTTAATTAATATTTTTAAAATTGGTTTGGGGTTGTTTTTTTTTAGAATTTTAAAAGTATCATCATTCCCAAAATGAAGGCAATGAAGGCAAAATATTTTGGTGCATAAATCAGGAATTTAGGTACCAGGCTTCCTTCTACCAATGAATATGACTTTGGACAAGTTCTTTACCACAGTTTTTCCTTGTATAAAAAAGGAAGAACACTAAGGACTAGCATCTCCAAAGCCATGAAATATTGTTGATTATGTGACATAGGCTCGTTTAACATGAGGATTCTCTCTGAACATCAAAAACGTTTCACCAACCTTCCCAAGATTGCAGTTTATTACAGGTATCTACTGTTTGAGAAAACATCCAAGAACAATTTGGACTCTGAATTCAAGAATGCTTTTAAAAGAATTTGTGTTTTCCTAATCACGACAGCATCCACATACATTTTAAAATTAGTCATACATACATGTGTGAGACATATCATTTATTAGGTCTGTACAAGGTGTGTTTCCTTATTTATTGTCTGGAGTCACACTGCATATTTTGTTGGAGCTAAATAAAGATCAAAATAGCAAAATGACAATGTTTAGCTTACATATGGATTTGAGGACCCTTAGCGATAACTCGGCCCACATTGGCAACAACTCAGCTACCTTACATAAATAGCATTTTCTTACATAAAAGTGCCCCTTTAATCTTTTTTGATCTTCTCAGTTGCTAGCATCCCATTCCTTAAATTACCTCATTTATTTTGTGTTCGTTCTGTATATGATTATATATGTGCATCTCGTCTTTCCTCATAGAATCTAAGCTCTTTGAAGGCAAGAAACGTTTCATTTCTGAAAATGAAACTTTGTATCCCCAGTGCCTGTCACACAATAAACATTTAATAAATGCTCACTGATAAAAAAAAAGAGGTTCTCAAATCTACCTCCCTTGCCCCAGTCTCTCTGCTGACCTCCAATTTCACTTCTCCAACTTCATTTCAGACATCTTGAATTGGATGTCAAGTAGACATCTTAAACTCAATATGTCCAAAATAGAACTCATTATCTTTCCCCCTATACCCCATTACCTCCTGCCTTCCCTATTTCTACAGTGGGCAATGCCATCCTCCTAGTCCCTCAGGCTCACAACCTACAAGTCAGCCTGGATTCCTCACCATGTCTTACCCCCTATATTCAAGCTGTTGTGAAGACCTGAGAACTTCACCTTTGCAATATCTTTCTCTCCCCAATCACTGGCCCCATTCTAGTGCAGCCCTCATCACCTCACACCTGGATTACTGCAAACACCCTGCTGGTGGTTCTCCCTGCCTCAAGTTTCTTCTCACTCCAGTCCATCCTCCATTCAGCCACCAAAGTGATTTTCCTAAAACACAGGTCATCCCTACTCAATAAACTTCAGTGGCTCCCTATTTCCTCCAAACAAAATCCTGTTTTGACATTCAAAGCCTTTCATAACCTTGTCTCCTTCTACCTTTCTAGTCTTCTTATACCAGACTCTTCTGATCCAGTAACACTGGCCTCTGGGTTGTCCTACAAACAAGACACTCTCTTGGCTCTGGGAATTTTCTCTGGCTGACTCCAATGCCTAAAATACTCTTCCTTCCCTTCTCTACCTACTGTTTCCTTGGATCATCATTTACAGGAAGCCTTTCCCAATTCCTCTCCGTGCTATGCCTTGGGGCAGCTACCTGGTGCAGTGAATCGAGCAGTGGCCCTGGAGTCAGGAGGACCTGAGTTCAAATCCAGCCTCAGATACTTGACACACTTACTAGCTGTGTGATGTTGGGCAAGTCACTTAACCCCAATTGCCTTGCCTTCCCCCTTCCAAAATAAAAAATGCTATGCCTTCCCTCTCTAATCTATTTCCTATTTATCCTGAATATAGCTTGTTTGTATAGTTACTTCTTACACATCATGACATTCCCCATTGAGTTTTTGATATATCACCAGTCAGCATAAGAAATTAAATGAGAATTTTGGGGGAGTTTTGTGGAAGCTGCAGACAACACTGGAAAGTCAGTAGACACCACAGAAAAAGTTTAGAGAGTCAGAAATGCATAAACTATAGGCACAGTACTGTATAATAATATATTTTATCTTTAATACAATAAACATACAAATTTCTTTTTCAAAGTTAAAATAATAAAAAGTCAAAGTTTCATTTTTAAAATTTCTTTTTCATACAGTATTTTTACTTAATATTAACCTGCATATAGCCTATAACCAAATATTTAACCCAGACTTTGCAATAAGACATTGTAAACAGAAAAAGAAAAAAATCAGACTTCTTTGATATAAAGGGAGAACTAAAAAATTTTACACAGATTTTCCAGAGTCTGCAATGTAGAAGGGGTAACTGTATATATCTGTGTGTTTTTGTCTCCCCCTTAGACTGTGGACCACACTGATATTTAGAGAAAGGAGAGGTCATTGGAATAATTGGAGAAGGCTTCATGAAAGAGATAAGATTTGAATTGGGTCTTGAAGGATGGACAGGCTTTGGATAAGTAAAAAAAAAGAAAAGAAAAAGTTTCTAGGTAAGGGAAGCTTTGAACTCCCTTCAAAACTTTTCAAGAATTTTTTTAACCTTAATTATATGCATAATATATTAGAGAAAATACATGACCCCCAAAGGAGACCAAGAACCACCATAAAAAATTCTTGTTACTCTTACATTATATTTGCTTATGGGTTTGGATTTACAAAACAGGAATTTACATCCTCTCCCGTATTATGAAATATGAATTAAAATATGTTGCCATGAAGAGAATGGTAGTACCTGGTTAGCCTTATAATCCCTAGCTTTAAATTTCCCATAGACAAAATTAATTGGGAAAAAGAAACTAAGCAAACTTTCCTATCTAATTAGGCTTTTTGTTAAATAACAGAATCCCTTAGTGATACTGGTTAATGACCTCATTAATAATCAAACATTTCCTTTAAATCTTGCTCTAATTATGTGGTTTTTAAATTTTTTTTAAAAATAAACTCCCTGTTACAATTTGGTATCTTTCTCACTAATCCTTAACTATTATCAAACATCTACTCTGACTCTTGATTTCTTCTAGCCTTGATCGTAACAAATTCACCTTGAATATTCCTTACGGTTCCCTCTCTACCTCCTCTGAGACTTCAAGTCAACTCAGCCCCAGAGATCTCTGTACCAATTACCCTGACAGTCAGTCATACCTTCTGTGAAGGAGGCAGAGTGGAAAAGTGAATAGAGTTCTGGACTTCAAGTCAAGAAGACTTGAATTTAAAATCCTTCTTAAGACATCTACTAGCTGTGTGATCTTGGTCAAGCCTCCAAACTTCTCTGATCCTGTTTCCTCATTCTGTAAACTAAGGATAATATCTAGTCTTTGGATAGCTAAGTCTTGCTTGATCCTCATTAACACTCTGCCAGGTAAATACTGTTATTATCTTCACCTTACAGATGAGAAAACTGAGGCTGAGAGGTCAAAATTACTTGCCGAGAGTCACACAGCTAGTACCTTTCTGATGTCAGAATTCAAACTCAAGCCTTTATGACCCAAGTCTGAAATACCTTACAGAGTTATGAGAGCAAAGAGAATGGCTATAAAGTGCTAAATTACTGTCAGCTATCACTATGATTCTTTCCGTTATAGCCACTAAAAGTCAGTTTACCTAGTTTGCCAATTAACAGATGACTTCACTATTTCCTATGGATCCTTTACTTTTGCCTTTTTGTACTTCTCTACCCATTTTGTTGTTGCTGAGTCATTTTAGTTGTGCCCTACTCTTTGTGATCCCATTTCGGTTTTTCTTGGCAAAGATACTAGAGTGGTTTGCCATTTCCTTCTCCACCTCATTTAATATATGAGGAAACTGAGGCAAATAGTTTGCGACTTGCCCAGGGTCACATAACTATTAAGGGTCTGAAGCCAGATTTGAACGCATGAAGATAAGTCTTCCTGATTCCAAGTTCAATGCTCTATCCCCTGTACCATCTACTTGCCCTTCTCTATCCATAGTCAAAGAAAAAAAAGCTCACAGCCACACATTTCTAACTCCTTGTTAGAAGTGGGATCCTTCCCTACATCTGCCTGATCATCTTTTCTCCAATCAGGAAAAAAAAATGTCTCAAATTGTTGAACCCTTTTTCATTACACACACATACACACACACACACACACACACACACACAGACTGACTCTTTTTTAAGGGAAGCTTCAGCAGATTTCTCCCACTACTGCATTTTACACACTATCCAGCTAGGCTATTGATTAGATTTATGGCTTGTTGTTTCCATAGCAACCATCACACCCAAGATGAGTTATAAAACATCTTTCTGAAAGACCATGAAGTTATAAAACCTAGTTCCTTCCACAGAATAAGATTCTGCATTCCAACCCATTCTATTTTCTGGCTCCTTATTCTCTTCCTGACCCTTTGATATTGTTCAGTCATTTCAGTCGTGTATACTTTTGTGACCCCACTTGGGGTTTTCTTGGTTAAGATACTAGAGTAATTTGCCATTTTTTTCTCTAGCTTTTACAGATGAGGAAACAGAGGCAATCAGGGTTAAGTAACCTAGGGTCACACAACTACTAAGTATCTGAAGCCAAATTTGAACTCAGCTCTTCCTGACTCTAGGCCCAGTGCTCCATCTACTGTACCACCTACTTTAGAGAGTTCACTGATTTTTTTCTCTTCTTTCTTCCTTCCTCCCCTTTTTCCTTTTTTCTTCTTTTCTCTCTCCTTTCTTTCTTCCTTGTCTCCTTCCTTTCCTTCTTTCTTCTCTTCCTCCTTTTTTTCTCTTTTTTCTTTCCTTATTTCTCTTTCTTTCTTCCCTTCTTTCTTCCTTTTTTCCTTCCTCTTTCTCTTCCTTCCTTCCTTTTTTTTCATTCTTTCTTTCTTCAGCAATTATCCCAGGCTCCTATGTTCATAACTTTGGGGTTCTCCTAACTCATCCTTCTCCTTCAGTTATCAATTCTACCTCCCATACCAATTCTTGCATCTATCCTCTTTCCTCTATACTCACTGGTACTAACCCAGCATAGATTCTCATATCCACTTATGAGTGCAATAGAATCTTTGTAGGCCTCCCCATCTCTACTTTCTCTAACTCAACCTTCCTATCACTGCCAAAATATTCTTCATTATTCATAATTCTGATCATGTGGATACTCTTCTGCTCAAAAATATTCAGTGTTAAAGATTTATGATGAAAAATGCTATCCACCTCCAGATAGAGAACAGATAAATTTTGAGTACAGATTGAAACATATTTTTTTCTCTTTATTTTTCTCTCAACATGGCTAATATGGAAAGATGTTTTATATAACTTCTTATATATAATGAGTTTCAAATTTTTTTTTGCCTTCTCAATAGGCAGAGGATAGACAGAGGAAGAGAATTTGGAACTGAAAATAAAATTTAAAAAAATTTCAAATAAAGTTCACCCTTCTCTGCCTAGCATTCAAGGCCTTCAGCAATATGGCACCATCATACCTTTCCAGTCTTATCCTACATTTCTCCATCTATGCACTCCATGCTTCAGCTAGATTGGACAACTATCTGTTTCCTCACCATGTGATGTCCTCAGGCCTCTGGTGCTTCTGCTCAGGCTGAGCCCTCTACTTGAACATGCTCCTTCCCCATCCTTTAAAACCAACGAAAATATTACTTCCTCCAGGAAGTCTTCCTTTATCTCTGCTCCCCCCTCCCCACTCCCTTCCTCAGACTCTACAAAGGACTTTGTTTTATGCCTGTAATCCATTATAGAGTTAGCTTTTTGAGGGCAGGGACAGCCTTTGACTTTTCTTTGTATGCCCACGGCTAAGCACATGGCCTGACCAGAAGCAGATGCTTAATAAATGTTTATTGACCATTACTACTATTGTGTATTATAACTACATGCACTGAAGTCTATCCCTAGATTAGAGTGTAAATTCCATAAAGGCAGGGATTAAGTCTAATCTAAACATTATCTCCTTTCTTCTCACCTAGCACAGGTACTTATCAAATATTTGTTCTTATTAAATGAGCTTTGGAATGAAGAAGACCTCAGATACATACTGGATGTCAGCATGTCAGTTGACCCCTTGGTATCACAGCCAGCTCTAAGCCTCTAAGTTGCAGCAAAGGTACCAAACCCTGCACTGGCACCTGGGAATTCCGTATACCAACAAAATCACAGGTCTACTCCCTATTCTCTTAAGTTCTGTTTAAATACATCTTAACGTTGTTTTGGTACATCAGTTTCCTTATCTGTAACATGACAAGGTTGAAGCTGATGATTTCTGAGACCCTTTTAGACATTTATGATCTTGGTTTTTTAAAAATTCATTATTAAATAGCCTACAAAATTATAACAGTAGTCCTTTTTGAAGATGGTTAAGAAGGCCCACCTAGCTTGGCTGAGTTGTAAGGACAGACTAACCACATGAAAGCAACATGTTGAACATTCTGAGGAATGGGAACTACAGGCTGCATCTCTCAGAGTTTGACGAGCTATTTCTAGAAGGGGAGAAAGTGTGTTTGGTACAAAACTCCCTTTGTCTTGTTCTTCCCAGCAAGGGAATGCTAATGGGTGTGGAAAGGATAAAGTAAGGAAGAGAAACCAGAGGCAAAAAGGGAAAAAAGTCTGAAAGACTAATGCCATGGGCTTTTTATGGGGGATTTTAAATGCCTGTCCCTAGAAAACTATGACAAAAATTTGAAAAGAAATAAAGTAGAGAATGGAATGACTGAGCACCCAGAAAGCAATAACTCACTTGGGGACAAAATGCAAGATTTTTACATAGTTATTAGCTCTGGTATTTGGAGTAGTATCACTGACCTTTCTCTGGCACTGCCTTATACACAAGCAAATCAAGTACTTCCTGATTCCACCTACCATATCTTCTCATCTCCCGGCTCCTCAGCCCCACCCAAGCTTCAGTATCAACCCTTCTTCAGTTCTTCCCATATCTTGGTTTACCCAGGAACGTATATTCAACAGAATGGGCCGTACAGATTTACTTCCAAATACCAGGTATTTCCATCCTTTTCTAGCAAATTGGAAAGAACCCTGGATTTAAATCCTGAGGCCTGGATTCTAAGTAGTTTTGTGACCTTGGACAAATCACTTTTCCTCATCTGGGTTTCTCTTCTGCACTAGTGAAATGGGAAGGCTGGACTAAGATAATCTCTAAGGTACAATCCAGCTCAGACATTCTATAATCTTTCCTTCTCTTTTTAATTCCCCCAATCTTCCTATGGCTTGCTTCTCTCTTCAAGGGCAATATTTCTACCTCCTTTTGAAGAATCATTACTCTCCTTGCTGTGAAGAAGTATGAGGCAAAGCAACCTTAAAATGTCTGCTCCATCATCAGAAGTGGTTTAGAAGCAGGTTTGCAAACATGTCCTAAAAACTAAATAGCCCACAGTTTTCTCCCTACCTGACTACCTCCCAGTCAAGGGTTACACTGTGATTGAAAAATAAAATCCTAAGTCACTTCTACTCACCCAACACACATTTTTATTCTCCCGGAGGAGTAGGCAAGTAGCTAATTGTAAGGTTAGCTCTAAGATTTCTAAATTTAAAGAATTCGGCGTTTAACAGACTCTGCAGCTGACAAAATATAAAAACTGTGCCCACATGATGCCAGTCACCTGGATATGTGGAAATGTTTGGAAGAGTAAGTGGATTTTTCACTTTTCATTCAGATGTTTGGCATCAAATAGATGTTGTTTAAATGTAACTCTATCCTACCTGTCTCTCACTTTGAAAATATGAAGTTAAAAATGTATGTAGGTTCAAAGTTCTTGAAGATAGAGAGAAGGAAGGAATTTTCTTTGCAAAAGATTTTTTTTTAATTTTACAGAATGTTGGCTTTAAATAGTAAGCTGCCTTCAGTACATTCTTTTTAGAAACAGAACTTCACACGTACACATCTATTACATAAAGTAAAACAAAATACAGCTTTTTATTTTCCAAAATAATGGTCATTTTTCTCTGGAATTATTAGTGAGGTACCCTGATGGAAGTTTTGCGTCCATTCTACCCCACATTCTCTTACGTCAACAGTATACCCAAATTTGTCATTATCCTCTATTTCATTGAATGATCATATTTTCTCTTGTAGCATTATACTGAGTTTTGCTGGGTAGGTGATTCTTGGTTTTAGTCCTACCTCCTTTGACCTCTGGAATATCATATTCCAAGTCCTTTGATCCCTTAATGTAGAAGCTACTAGGTCTTGTGTTATCCTGATTGTGTTTCTACAATACTCAAATTGTTTCTTCCTGACTGCTTGCAGTATTTTCTCCTTGATCTGGGAACTCTGGAATTTGGCTATAGTATTCCTAGGAGTTTTCTTTTTGGGATCTTTTTCTTTTCTTTTTTTTTTTTGAGGGGGGAAGGCAGGGCAATTGGGGTTAAGTGACTTGTCCAAGGTGAGGCCAGATTTGAACTCAAGTACTCCTGACTCCAGGGCCAGTGCTCTATTCGCTGTACCACCTAGCCGCCCTGAACCGGCAAAATTTCACCCCCTTATAGTCAGCATATATATATATTGCATTCAACTTGTAGCTGAAAATGAATAATGAAGTATCAAGGCCATAGTGTTTGTACAACAGTCAAACTGTACTTCAAAGGGCCATATTTTTTAAGATCAAGTTATAATTATTGTTATAGAAAAGAGACTTTTATGCAGAGTGGGTAGACAAATGATTAGGTTCTATATTCCCAAATGAGCCCTTGAGTTTAATGCTGTTTCCACCCCAGAATTAAAAAACATAGATGATCATAGACATCAGAAATTGTTCACAATGTCCCAAACATACATTTGAAGGGTCTCTGGGTTTTGATGGTATGGATGCTCCCACCATCAGAACAGATCACAAATCCTCTGCACTTTTGTAGGTGGTTTTCACAAGTTAAGGCAACCAAACAAATTCCAGCTCCCAGGAGCCAAACTCAGTGATGAGTCTCTTCAAACTTAGCTAGACTGATCCTCTGATGAGGCAGGAAGGGTGGGTGACCTTTATTATCCCCACTTTGTGGATGAGCAAGTAACCAATTTCATCAATATTTGTTGGCCTCTAACGGACCTGTCCAAAGTCATATAACAAGTAGTGGGCAAAGGAGGGGCTAGAACTTAGGTTTTCGGTTTTGCCTCCCAATGATCTTTCCATTATAACTAGCCTTCTACCTAACCAACAGAGTCTGACACTGAAGCAAACTTATTGTGGTGACTAGAAGACTCCTTCCACACATCACTCCTTTTGGTCCCACGAGATTCCCTCATGCACTTCTTAGTTCTCCTTTTGAACCTTCCCTCCCTTCTCTCTTCATACCCTCAACTCCTTTTCCTCGCCTCTCTTTCTTTTTTGCTCACTTTGTTTAGACTTTGGAGAAAAGAGCATGGTCCCGTCCCCTCTGGTTTCATGTTCAAGGCTGGGCTCCTGCAGTCTAATTTACGCAAACAAATTGCAAGAGATCTCACATTAGATCTCACATTACTAATAAGAGCTAAGCTGGCAGGACCTCTCCTGCAATGGAGCTCAGACTGTTCCAGCTTGCTCACTCCCCGAGTAAACCCAATACCAAACCATGTTTAGAATGTACATTCTCAGGTATGATTTTATTTTAAGAATTTCCACCCCCTCCTCAAACAAAGCTACTACCCACGAAAATGTTTTACTCTTTGGACTGGGGGGGAGTCTCCAATCTTTTTTAAATTTTCTTTTAATGGAAGCTCTGAAATCATGAACGGGTTGGAAACAGGGAGAAGTTCTTGAGAGTGAAGTCCAAGAACAGGGTGGAGAGAAGGGATGGGTGCTGACAATACAGCCCCTGAGAAGAACAGAGAGGGGAGGGGAGGGGAGGGAGAAAACTCTGCCAGCTATGTTGGCCTCCCTTCTGGGAATCTTGGCAACCTGAACTGAAAAGAGAATGGTGTGTCAGAGAGAGGAGATTAGGTGAAGAGGGAGTGGGAGGTCATGGGCAAGGCAGCAGTAGTCAGCTAGAGATCTACCATATAAGGCTTCAGATTCTACTGGTACGTTATCAGTCCACCTGCTAGAAACTCTTGCTATGCCTCCCAAATCATCATAGCTTTGGCAATTCCATTTTTAAAAAATCCTTGAATTAACTAGAGACTAGATTTTGGATATGGCAATAAAACTAATGGATAAAACAAGTAGAACTCAGATGGAGAGAACAGTCCCTCCCAGGCATTCAATAACATGGGTCCCAGTGTGAGGACCTTACAATGGCAAATGGGAGAATAAAAGAGACAGATCTGGCAAGAGGAGGGAAAATGAATCAGGAGAAGGAGGTGGTACTAACTATGGAAATGTGAGAAACATGAAGGCTTTGGTTTAACAAGTCAAGATGCTTGAACAGAGGAAGAGGAATGCGGAAAAACAAGGAAGGAAGAATCCAAAGGAAGGAAGGGAGGAAATAAGTCCTAGTGAATAATTAAAGGCCATTTTAGGGCATTAGGGAAGGAAGGAAACAGCATTTATTAAATAATTACTATGGGCCAGGTACCATACTAAGCACTTTACATATATTATCTCATTTGATCCTTATAACAACCCTAGGAGGTAGATGCTTTCATGATGCCTATTTCATAGTGGAGAAAACTGAGGCAGATAGAGAGGTTTAAGTGACTTGCCCAGGGTCATGTGGCTGTATTTGAACTTTTGTCTTCTTTAATCCAGGCCCTCTGTTCTATCCACTGAACCATTCAGCTACCTTCTTTTTTGGAGGGAACCACATTCAAAAGCCAAAAGAAACCTGGGGTTGTACAGCCTAAAGCAATAATATAGTCAGTCACCTTCATCTAGTGTATAATTCACTTTATTCTGGAGTTTTAACAGTCTTGGTTCTTTACAATGCAGTTTTATTTCTAGGATATATGTGTCTAAGAATATAAATGTTAAGTAGCAAAAATAAAACGTGGAAAACAGAGCATAAGATAGAACCAGACAGATTCTGTATGTTTGGGGTTTTCAGATGTCCATATTTTAACCTTCCTACTCAACCTTTATTTCCCTCCAGGAAGTTACCCAAATAGTAGGTTACTTTCCAGAAAGAGACCGCGATATGGCTTCATTGTTCACAGTGGAAAGGGGCAAATTGTATCATAGATCTGGAGTTGAAAAGGACCTCAAAAGCTACCTAGTCTAATCCTCTCATTTTACAAATAAAGATATTCAGGTTGGGTGGCTAGGTGGCCCAGTGAGTAGAGCATTGGCCCTGGAGTCAGGAGGACCTGAGTTCAAATCCGGCCTCAAACACTTAACATACTTACTAGCCATGTGACTCTGGGCAAGTCGCTTAACCCCAATTGCCCACCAAAAAGCAAAAAAAAGAAAAAAGAAATTCAGGTCTAGAGAAGTTAAGTGACTTGTCCACAGTAACAGAGATAGGAAGCATTAGGGGTGAAATTGGAACCTGGGTCTTTCCACCAGAGTCAATATCATGCTTCCTCCTATACTGTTTTTGCTATATAATATGAGAGTATAGGTCTATACTGAACACTAAACCCCAATCTGTGGAAAAGTATAAAAAGCTCTAATAACATAACTGGCTTTTGTGAGCCACATGCCTCATGTTCTAGCATACCTGATAAAAAAACCCTATAAGACAAGTTGTATTCCAAACTAAAATTTTATGATTGGTTAAATATACTCTGGAAAAATAAAGAATGATAATGGAAATACTGACAGACCATTAACCGTAACAGCTCTAAAGGGTTTCACTAGTATGATAGATCATAAAAAAAAAAGACTGCATAAAAAATGACCAGTTTTAAGATTAATTTGTTATGGTGTAAAAGAAGTATGACCTTAATCCCTAAAAATATATCTATCATTCTTGCAAGAATCCCACTTTCATTAAGGCACTTCAAAATGCAGACATCATAAAAAACTGAATTAATTGTAGGCACTTAAAATTTGAGGCACTAAAGCAAAATGTTGGAAAATGAAAGTGGTTCTTCTGTTTTGAAACAAGTATCATTTTCATGCTCTTTTAAATTTGATTTCAGTGGGCTGCCAAATTATATTTATGGTCATCTATTATCGATGGTAGGTGGTGGCACAGAAGAAACGGATGTGGCCAAAGGAACGATGAAGGGAAAGGAGGCAGAACCAGCTATGGAATTCCCCCTGGAGAAATGGAAACGTAAGAAAAATGAAGACTTTGGTTCAGCAAATAAATATGAAAAGACCTTAGCTTAAAAAGGCCAAGGTCCCCCATGGCATCCTGGGCCATTTCCAGGCCCTGATCATTGTCAGGCCACTGGACCCCAATGGCTCTGGAGGAGAAAGTGAGGCTGGTGACCTTGCACAGCACCCCCTCCCTCAAATCTAATTCAATTGCAAGTCATGTCATCATCTCCCTGATGTCATGGTCCTCTTCAAGAATGAAGGACAAACCACAACCACAAATGTGTCTAAACTAGGTGAGCAGAATGAGGGAAAGCAAGGAAGAAAGGAAGAAGCTGAAAGGAGATGGGTCCCAAAACTGGGACAGAGATTACCTAGGTTAAATGAAGTTAAAGCCCAGAAACTTTAAGGGACTCACACAGGTAGTAAAAAGCAGATTCAAACCCAGGATCTCTAACAGCAAAGGGTCTAAGTGCTTTCTCCTTCTTTCATTCTAGGAAAGATGATACACTGGGACCATTTTTTAATACTTTTATTAGATTGCATAATACGGTATTGAGTGCCCAGTAAGTGAACAAATATTGTTACTAATAGGAACCAGTCCATCAATCAATAATCTAAGACTTCTTGATGTTTCTCTGAAAAAAGATGAAAATAATTCCTCCATGACAGCCTGGCTATCACCAGAAAAGCTGAGCCCTAACCACTAGGATACTTGCTTTCCCAGTGTTTACAAAGCCAAGCATCTTTACAGTCATGCCCACAAGTATTCATAGTACAAAGGATTCTAAATTAAAGAAAGGAAACATAAACTCCCTTTGTGGTTTTGAAACTGACTTGGATATAAGGTTCTAGGCATATAAACCCACATCCAGACACTATACAGTAGGTGAGAAAGGAAAGAAAAGGGGGAGAGGGAGGGAAGAAAAAGGGAGGAGGAAACAGAGGAGGGAAGGGACAGGGAGGGGGGAGAAAGAAAAGGGAAAAGAGAATGGGTATAGTGAAAGGAGGAAATGGGGGGAAAGGAAGAAGTGAGGGAAAGGGAGAAACAGAAGGAGGAGGGAGAAGAAAAGGAGGAAGGGAGGTAAGGAAGGGGAGAGAGGGAGGAGGAGAGAGAAAGGGAGAGGCAGGAGAAGGAAGGAGGAGAGGAGGGAAAGAAGAAGGGAGAATAAGGGAAGGAAAAGGGGAATAGAGAAAAGTGGAAGAAGGAAAGGGAGAGAGAAAAGGAGAGGGAAAGGGGGGAAAGAGGGAAGGGGAAATAGAGAAGAGGGAAGAAAGGGAGAGAGGAGAAAGGAAAAGGAGAGGCAGGAGGAAGAAGGAGAGGGAGAGGAGGGAAAGGAAAAGGGAGAAGAAGGGAGAGGGAAAGGAGAATAGAGAAAGGGAAAATGAGGAGGAGAGGAAGGGGAGAGGAAGGAGACAGAGACAGAGAGGAAGCAGGAAGACTGAAGAGGGGACAAAAGGAAAGATGAAGAGAGGGAGGAAAAAAAAGAGAGGTACAGAAAGGGAGAGAGGGATATAGAGAAAGTGGAAAAGTGAGGAGGAGGGAGAGAGGGAAAAGAGGAGGAGAGATAGAAGAAAAGAGGAGACGAGGGAAATAAGGAGGAGAAAAAGATGGAGGGGGGGGGGGGGAGGAAAGGACAAAGGGATAGAGATAAGGGCTTGGAGAGCAAAACAGACCAGAACGTGCCTCTTTCTTCTTAGCCAATCCAGAATCATTACATGCTCGCCCTGACTGAGAGGGCCTTAAAGAAGCTCCCCTATAATGAAAACTCTCTCAAGGAGCAGTGTGATAGGAGCCAGTGAAGAAATACTTCATGAGGCATGTAAATAAAGGCTCCTGAAAAACAGCCTGTGTTCCTCTAAGATTTATAGAGACCACTGTCCTGACTAACCCTGAACCTTGACTAAGGCTGGTCTTACCTGAATAGAGTAAACGGTAGTTCGGCTGTGTTTGGTCAGTGGCACCAGGAAAGCTTTCCACCCTGCTCCAAAAGTCCTCAAAATTGGGTCAATCAACTGCCCAAATAGGAGGAAAACAGGCTTTGAACCTGGGCCTTTCGTCTCCAAACCCAGCCCTCCCTCTACTGCTACACGCATTTTATAATTGTGAAATATCGTTTCCTAGTTTTGTTTGATCTTCCCAACAATCCTGAGAGCAAGTAAGGTGAGGAAACTTAAAACTTTGAGTTGATAAGTTACTCAACTCTCACAACTATTCAGGAGGCAGAGTCAGGCCTGGAACCCAGGTCTTTGGCTTACAACACATCCAGCGCTCTTCCCCATGATAAATAACAGCGATCACATCTGGAAATAGAGGCTTCTCACTGGGGTGATGTACTAAACGCAAGTCCCTAACAACTGCGCCTTCCTCAACCCTCGCCCTTCTCCCTATGACCTCTACACCATACTCCGCAATCCCTTCAGTTCCCATCTAGAAATGTAAATGCCTTGGCTATGAATATAAGCATTTGAGGGCAAGAACTGTTTTGTTTTTTGACTCTGTCTTCCAAGTTCCTGGCATACAGTAAGTGTTTAATAAATACTCCTTAAATTTTAGAACGGAACTGTCTCAGAATTATAGCTCTAGAGTGGGAAGGGACTTTAACTCTTTCATTTTATAGATGAGGAAACCAAGGCCCAAAGAGTAAAATGATTTGCCGAAGGTTGCAAAAGTAGTAGACACAAGTTGTGTGACCTTGGATAAGTCATTTTACCTTGTATGTCTCAGTTTCCTCATCTGGAAAATGAACTGGAGAAGGAAATGACAAAGATCTCCAGTATCTTTGCCAAGAGAACCCCAAATGGGGTCATGGAGAATAGAAAAATGACTGGACCACAACCCAAAGGTAGAACTACAACTGGAAGTTGGATCTGGTAACAAGTTTAGCCAGCATTCCAGGTTCAGAGATCATTGCCTATTAGAGTCTGGCGAAACAATAAACTCAGAAAGAAATCACTCCACTAAAGAATCTTACTGAGTTCTAACTAGGATAATGGCCTCAAAAATTTGACCAGGACCATAGACCTCAGGATTTAAGGATAAGGGCCTCAAGGAAGACTGTTGCACAATGTGGCTGCCCATAAAAAGGACAAACAGAATCAGGCTGTATGTTGAGCTGATAATCACACATCTCCCCAGAGAAGCAGGTCCCTAAAATGTGGCCTGGTACAAGAGCCATCGGCAGCACTACAGCCTCAGAACCAAACTCAACCTGCTGGTCTTATCTTAATCCCTGGAAACGAGAAGAGCTTCTTACTGGTCTAGGAAGGTCATTGGGAAATTAGAATAGAATACAGTAGAAGCCAATGGCATCCAAGCTATGTTGTTATCATCCTCCTTCCAGAACAAAGAAGAATTCTTGAAATTATGTTCCTCTTTAGAGGAATTGCCGCTGGCAAGAGAGATATTCATCAAATGACAAGCTCCGGCTATCCAGACGGCTATCACATAGAGATGGACATCTGTTGCTCAGTTCTGGGTAATCAAGTCTGACCAGTTCCTACAGTTGGATATGAGTCCTTACAAAAAAGGTGATTTTTTTTTAAGTTGCTTTGAGCCCACTAAAATGTCTCAAGTGCACCAATGTTCTCATGCCCGATGACTTGGAAGAAAGAACAGAACAGCATAAAGGCAGGAAATCACTCTTTCTGCTATAGATCAATCTCAGGCACAGCAGTCTAGGGGCATATCAGGCCTGCTTTATTGTTTACCAGGAACTGAATGCCCTCATTATGAGACCGGCTTATTTACTGAGCTATTCCCCTGCCTGTGGAAGGTAACAGACAACTTGATTGAATTACTCTTGCTGCAGAGGAGGTGCCCTCTCGTTTATTATCTATCCAAACTATCATTTATTAAGCACCTACTATTTGCAGAAGCTGCTGCATCATGCCACAGTGTGACCTCAGAGTCAAGAAGGCTCAAGTACCATCTCTCAGGGTGCCCCAAGAAACTCTAAAGCTGTGTATTTGCAAAGCAATCACTGATCTACTTTGGTAGAGCTTCCCATATCAAGGAAATCATAGCTCTGGTCCCCTGAAAATATGTAGAGGTAGTATGGCCTAATGGACAGAGTCCTGGATCCTGAATTGAGAGGTCCTGGGTTTGAATCCCACTTCTGCCATTTGTTCTCTATGTCACCACAGGCATATGTCATTAAAACTCTGTGAACCAAGGCAGGGCTAAGATTATGTTACAGACTGCTTTTGACCTGTACCAGTGGAGGATGTTTTAGGACTGATGAAATCATAGCTGTCTGACACACCAGCCAGCTGGGGAAAGTTAAAAGGCTCTGGGACAGATTTGATCTCAGAAATTAAGGCACATCAAACGGAGATGTGTGCTCACCAAAAATGTTCACCAATGGACTCTGGAAGATCTGAAATAGAAGGGAGATTCTCTATTGAAGCAAAAAGTTCTCTCGATGTTGCTATTGCTGTAGAAACTAATGTGTTTACAATACCAGCACAGTACTATATAGATAATACTACATAGTTTATGTATATAATGAATAAAAATTGGGCCTGGCTTTCACTGAGTCTAACAGGCAAATATCACACATCATGCTTTACTATTTGCTTGTTTTTTAAGGTAATTTGCTTTTTTTTTCTTCCAAATACTTCTTCCAAGCAATTAGACAGAAAGTACTGTGCAAATTCTGAGGGGTAAAGTATTCTTAGAGAAAAATATAAATTCTACTGTTGTTCGAATAGGATCATGCCAATAAGACCAGAGGTGATACAGTCCTGCATTTCTGCAAAGCACCTTTGTGGAATCACCACTGTCCTCAAAGAAGAAAGCTTAACAGGAAGCCCCCGGAATAGCATCCCAATCCCAGGCCTCCATTACTCCCTTTACTGACTTGCCACCCTCCAGATTCATCAAGGGGGGAGAAAATATGAAAGCCATGGGCATTGCCAGCCGTCCAACCACATTTCTTCCTTTCTCTTAGAAAGATTAGGTCTTATTTGACTGTTATAACATTTCTCTTCTCCACCCTCTCCCCAATCCCGTAACATGTGTCTGACGCTAAAGGACAAATGAATCTTAAAAGTCTCAGGGATTTGCAGGATGTGTGTCAAATGCTGTTTTTCTAAAATGGGGATTTAGTGCTCATGGAAAGTATTATTTTCCAGATAGAGGGCAGTTAAAAAGAATGGTTAACAGATGGGGAGACTAGTGCTGTCAGAAGAATGACTGACTGAGGAAAAGTTATCAAATGAGGTCCCATGAGGTGGGACCAGATTAGGGCCATGAGACAGTTCTGCTATTTTCTCTGCTGCGTCGAAAATATCAAATGAAATTCACTGTAACCTACTGAAGTAATATAGTGGACAGCCTATGGAACTCTTATCAGGGAGCATAGAGAGAGAGATTGAATGGGAGCATGGGGATTAGAGTACCTAAATGTGGCTTAGTTCTCATCCTATTGTAATTATTTCATAAAACTTCAGCCAAGTTAAGAATTATGCACAGCCTTCAACTCATAAAATGAAAGTAAAAGGAATGTAATTCATGCTCTCTATGCCCTTTTATGAAAAACATTTAGCTACACAGCATTGCATTTAGAAGCCAGCATGGGATGACGGCAAGAACAGTAATTTTGGTAGTCAGGAGACCTGGCATCCAAATTCTACCACAGACATTATTTAGTCAAGTTACTTAACCTCCACCTGCCTCAGTTTCCTCATCTGTATAATGGGGATATATAATAACACCTCCCTCACAGGGGTATTGTAAAGACCAAATGAGATAATATTTGTAAAGTACTTAGCATAGTACAGTGCTTGGCACATAGTAGGCCTTACAGAAATGCCAGCTATTATTAATGTTGATGATACTTACCCACTGTGCTGTTTTCATATCTAGGGAAGTAACTGAAGTTTATGAAGTGCTTATACTTAACTATGTTGGAAGTCCAGTTCCAAATTCAGCAACCTCGGTCTAGTGAGGTGTGGCTTAAAAGAGGACTCACCATCAAAATGCGCCGATAGCTGTCCCGATCAATGCCCCAAAGTTTGAGGTCGGTCTTGGCTTTGACAGTGGCAGCCCTTGGTGTGCCATAGATCAGCGCAAGTTCTCCAAAACTGCCTCCTTCTCCAATGTTGGTCACCCATTCCATATTCACGTATACCTATAGAAAATAAGTGGAGACAAAAAGAAAGGAAAATAAATTAGAGAATTATGCATTTCCTTTTCCTGGCAGCGAACCTAAAAAGTCAATAATCCTTCCCCATCTTGTCCTCTCTTCCCTATCCCCCAACAAAATCTAGAATAGAAGCAAACAATGGTTAGACAGTTTCTTTGCTCTGTCATAAAGGAGTGACAACCAGCTCTGTGGATAGAATTTCAAGTCCCTTAGCTGGAAGACACTGATTATATTGATTAGATGACTTCCTTTTTTCCTTCTTTCCTTCCTTCCTCTCTTCCCTCTTTCCCTCCCTTTTCTCTCTCTCTTTTTCTCTCTCTCTCCCTCTTACACACGCACGTTCATTCTTTCTTTTTTCCCATAGGTTATCGGTTTCAAGTTTCTCTTTCTGGTCTTCCAGCACAGAACTAGCAAGCAACTCAGACAGGCATGACTTTGGCCTTTCAATAGCAATGTCAGACCCCAAAGATGAGTTAATAACTTTAATGAGGTTGAGAAGCAAGTACCAGAACCGGGAGCTTGGGAATAAAACAAAACAAAACGTTTTCTGTCAGGGCCATCTGACTCCTGAAAGTGATTTTTAAACACATGCTTTAATGAATCCAAAGATTACTGGAGCTATGGAGTGATTCTAAACTCAGTTCCTCAGGCTTAGATTCTGCTGCTTCATAATTTTTTTTTAGTTTTAAAAAAATGTTTTATTGACGCTGTTTTTAAAAAAAAAATTACTGTCACTTCCTACTCACCTTCCAAAGTATAGACAAGTATTGTCCAGTAAAACCAACCAATATGTTGCCCAGGTTTGAAAAACGTATGTCTCATTCCACACCTCTAGTCCACCAGCTCTTTAGGCAGTGGAAGGGAGGAAGGGGCAGGGAGAACCCCAGACCATCAGCTGGTTTTTAGTTCATTTTCCACCCAGTTGTATTCTTTTGGACTTCTCCATCATAACCTCAGGAACCTCACCATCCTCAAGATCACATCAACCTTGGAATTCACATCTCATCAGTACCAAATATGGGAGGGTGTTTGGAGGGAGAACTCCTTCCAAAATCTCTATTTAAAGAGGGCACTCATGGCAGTCATCTTTTCATTTCCCAGCTAGCTGCACTCCTTTGGATTTCTCCATCTTGCACTCAACAGTGGGTACCTTCCCATCCCCCCTCCCTTTACAACTTTCTTCTGTGTTCACTTCCCCTATTAGACTGGAAGCTCCTTGAGGGTAGATGCTGCCTTTCTTTTTCCCCAGAGCTTAAGCACAGTGCTTGGCACAAAGTAGATGCTTAATAAATGTTTATTGACTGACTTCTCAAAAATCATGATTGTCACTGTACTGATCACAGAGAACCGAAATATTTCAGAGTAATTTCCCTTTACATTACTGGGGTCATCATGTAAATCGTTATCCAAATCTGTTTACCTCCATCCATACCAGTTCACCAGTTTTCAAGTTTCTCTGAATTCTTCATGCTTGTCATTTTAAGACATAATATTCTATTACCTCCATATGTGACATTTTAATTAGTCATTCCAGTTCCTTGCTATAAGTGCTGCTCTGAATATTTTTGTGTATATAGAACCCCTTTCCCTCTTTTTTTGACCTCTTAGTCAATCCCTCATTTTATAGGAGAGGAGAATGTGGTCCAGAGAGGTTTTCTGAAATTCTTTTCCAGGTCTGAAAATTCGTAATTGCTGACCTCTAGAATATTGAAGATAGACTGTCTTCCAATCTTCATCTTTCATTTAAGAAACATTTATTTAGCACTTACTAGTTAGACACCATTCTAGTCAATGGGCTTACAAAGAGAAGAAGGAGGAGGAGGAGAAAGAGGAAGAGGAAGAGGAGGGGAGGAGGAGGAGGAAAGAAAAAAGAAAGAAGAGGAGAAAAAAGAAAGAAAGAGGAGAAGGAAAAGGAGGAGGAGAGGAAGAAGAAGAAGAAGGTAAAAGAAGAGGAGGAGAAGGAGGAGGGTGAGGAGGACAAGGAGGAGAAGTAAGAGGAGGAGAAGGAGAAGAAGAACCCAACCCAGTCAATGTCCTCAAGGAACTTACAACAAAATGGACAAAAATTAGTTATGTTCAAATGCAGTAAGTGCATAGGAGAGAGCAAATTAACAATTGGGAAGAACTTATTTTCACTCTTTTCCTGTCACTCAAACCGTTATTCATTTACCAACACCACCTAGCATCACCCCCATAGTATCTCTTTCCACCTATCTACTCCATAGATATTTTTTTTCTTGTCCCACCAGCTCCTGAATGAATTCTGATGCCCTTTGGAAAATACTGATATTGATGTCTTTTCTCTTATTAACAGCAAGCTCTAGAGTGCTTTGAGTCTCAGGGATGAATGGAATCACTATGACTCTGCTACTTCTGCTAAGCTGTATCAGACCAGAGGTCCCTTTGGACAAGATTCCCTTTCAACCTATGTGGGTTGACGTACTGTGCATTGACTGTGCAATTCGAATTCAATCTAAGAATAGTACCAATTGTTTATTATGCCACTATTATGCAGCTTCAGTTACTATAAATTGACACAATGAATTCTTTATTCTCTCAGTGTGTCAATGAGCTCAAAGAATAGTATCCATTAGCAAAATGGGTGTATATGCAGAAGAGAGAATGTATTCCAAAGGATCATGGAAGCTGTTATTATTGAAATCAATGAAGGATTATGTTTGTAATAACTAATAAATCTACTAGGAGTGCATTTTAAAAAAGAGATAGCTTGGTCTAGGTTTGTGGTCTCCCTCCCTGCAACTATCCCAAGAAATGTCCTTCATTTAAAAATTAATCTGAAGAGTGAAAGGGCATCAACATTTTATATGGGCTAAAATAAAATTTAAGTAGTTTATGTCCATTCAAGAAAATCTTCAAGAGATTTATTAAGTCAGAAAAGTATTTCACCTCCCAGGAGGAGCTATTTTGTTCAAGTTTCATAACATCCAATTCCTGCTCATTCCATCCAGGGCACACAGAGAGCGCTAGGATGGGGCACTTCTAATTAGATGGCCAGGATGAATAAACAGACTGCATTAACTGAACTCCCACACAACTGGCAAGAAGTTAGAAGTAAGCTGATATTCAGAGAGGAAACCCTATTCCAGGTTAGGCAGCTCTGTAAATCTGAATGAAATTGCATTCTTAACAGGGCAGACTGAAAAAGTTGGAGGAGAGATTTTATACTTCTCAATTTCTCAAGAATGACAAGACAGGGAATTTGGGGAGTGGGGTTGTCCTTGGTTAGGATCTTCAAAATTCAAAAATCCCTTTTAGCAACTTAGTGTTGCTTCTAAAGCTGGAAAAATCCTCAGAGATCACCTAATCTAACGGCCTCACTTTGGGTCTGTTTTCCTCATTTATTAGAAAGTAAAGTGACTGGCCCAGGGTCACACAATGGTAGAGATAATACTAGACCTAGACTTTAGATACTCAGTCAAGTGAGCAACTGACCACTCCCCACACATACAGAGCTTCACTCCTCCGTGGCCAATTGCTCTCCTTAAACAATTACCTACCAGATAAACATGTCAACTCATATAAAATGTTGTCTCAGGCAAAACTGCAAAGTCAGCCTCAAACTTCAGTGTAAATTTGTTCCTCCCTTACCCTTGATTCTAAAAGCCATTTTTAAAAGATAGATTTTTTTTTGGATATCTATTTTTTTAATTGTCTAGATTTCTCACTGTATCCCTTTCCTCCAACATCCCAGAGAACTACCCCTTATAACTAATAGTGTGCACCAGTACATGTTAAACATGTACCAACATGTTTAACAACTGGGTGTACAGGAGAAAAAATATGTATGCACAACAGATATAAGTTTAAGTTGTATTATTTAATGTTTTCTCTAACACTTTCTTAAGACTAGACAATCAACAAAACAATAAATCACGCCTTGGTTTGTAGCATTTGACAATTTCTGAGGCATAAAAGTTCACACTGAAGATTTAACAATTGACTCTCCCAAGTCAGTACAAGCTTGTTCCAGCACACACTTGCTTATCAGAGATTTCTTTTTTTTTAAGAGAGGGAAAAAAAGAAAAAAATTCCCCAAAATGGAGCAATACACTATTGACATTATATGCAATGTTTCACACCTGTGGATCCCCACCTCTGCAGAGGAGTAGGAAGAGGTCTTCTCCTATCAACTACAAAGCCATTGCTAATAACCAGTCTGTGGTCAATGTATTACTCTACAGAGTAATGTATTTGCAAGCAGAGCTCTCAGGAGGCAATGTTTAACCCAGAGGGAATAACTGAAATGGTAGCAATTTCAGGCACATTTGAGGCATGAGAGCCCATTAGTGTGCCTCAAAATCAAACCAGTCAGCAGGATGAGCTCAGCTAATCACCCATTCCAATCCAATGCTAACAGGCCCTTTCATGGAAAGGTTCTACAGTGAGATCACAAAAAAGTGGCACTCATTCCTGTGCCTGGCTCTCTACAGTGATGCCATTCCTCTCTACCAGTATCCAAGTATCCACCCCTTCTTTGACAATTTGTGTTTTCTTCTGTGCCCCACACCTCCCTGCACTGCCCTCTCTCTTCAAATATGCTCCTTATGTCAAATGCAATGACCTACATTCTGTCTCTATCTCTACTTCCCCTTACCATGTCTCTCCTCCACTTTCCCAGGGTTTGACCCATCCAGTCCCTGGGGTTTCAAACATTCCCCTTTCTATGTTCCCTAATAAAGCTAGATAATTTTATTTCTTTAAACATTCCAATTTAATATTTATTTTAAACATTCTTCTCTTTTTAAATTTTGAGTTCCAAATTCTCTCCCTCCCTGCTACCCTCTCTCACACCTACTGAGAAGGCAAGCAATAGGAAATCAATTATTGAAATCATGCAAAATATACCCATTAAAGCTAGATAACTGTATGGTCCCTTTGGGATCTAGAGGAGGAAAGGTTCTGGTTGCATAGTCTACTCCTTCTAAAGCAGACTCCAATGTCCCCATTTGAAGAGATCATTTCTTGGATGCTGATTTGAACATATAGATCCTTAAGCAGCCATCAATAATAAACTGGTATTTATGTGGTGCTCAAAGTATGCTTTGTTATTCTATTATCTCATTTGAGCCCATAACAAGCCTATAAAGTGAGAATGATGTCATGCTTATTTACAGATGATGAGACCAAGGCTAGGAAAGGTTGTGACTTCCCCATGGACACAGCTTTAAAATGTCAGGAGCAGAATTTGAACCCAGGCCTTTCTGACTCTGGATTCAGCACTCAGGCTCATTAATAAGGCAGCTAGGTGGTGTAGTAGATGGAACATCAGACTTGAAGACACAAAAATCTGAGTACACATTCTGCCTTAGACATTTATTAGCTATGTTATCCTAACAAAGTCATTTAACTTTGTCAGTCTACTTGTCTAGAAAATAGGGATAATTTAGCATCTACCTCACAGGCTTATTGCAAGGCTCAAGTGAAATAATATATATAAAACTCTCTGCAAACCTTGAAGAGCTACATAAGTGTTGGTTACTACTATTATTATCATTAATGCAGACCAATACCAATATAAGGATAATATGTGGCCATGCTAATGGCTCCATTGTAGGTGGTGGGGTATAGACTGTAGTCTGTCTCTTGGGCTGAATGAAGCCTGAGACCAGAGACATGAGAGGAAGAAAAGGGGAGGAAATAGGACTAAGGTTTTCTGGGTGGAAATCAAGAGATAGCCTTTGACATACGCAATCAGAAGAAAAAGACTGCTTTACCTATTAATATGTATCTGTTCAGTGCTGTTTGGACTAGGCTTAAAGGGAATATAATAATAATTATTGTTGCTAATAATAACAATAGTTAGCATTTATATAGCTCCTTAAGATTCACAAAAAGCTTTACAAATGAGATCTCATTTGATACCCTGGGGGGTAAATGATATTATGCTCAATGAGGAAACTGAGGCAGATAGCACTTAAGTGACTTGCCTAGGGTCACACAGCTAGACATATCTGAGGCTGGATTTGAACTTGGGTTTTTCTGACCTCAGGGCTGGACGTGTGGCACCTAGCTGCCTCCAGAAAAGGTATATACAGGCATACCTCAGAAATATTGTGGGTTCCATTCCAGACCACTGCAATAAGGCAAAAATTGCAGTAAAGTGAGTAACACGAATATTTTGGTTTCCCAGTGCATATAAAAGATGCGTATGTATATACCATACTGTGGTCTATTAAGTGTGCAATAATATTATGTCTAAAAAATGTATAAACCTTAATTTTGAAATACATTATTGCTTTAAAAAAAATCATCTGAGCCTTCAGTGAGTCATAATCTTTTTTGCTGGTGGAGGGTCTTACCTCAAAGTTGATGGTTGCTAACTGATCAAGATGCTGGCCTAGCTTTCAGCCTATCTCAGCTTTCAACATAGGCTCAATCATTTCCAGCTTTTGATTTAAAATTGAGAGACAGGCAACCCTTCCTTTCACTTAGAGGCCATCGTAGGGTTATTAACTGGCCTAATTTCAAAATTGTTGTGTCTTGGTGGAATAAGGAGGCCTATGGAGAGAGCTGGTCAATAGAACATTCTGAACACATACAACATTTATCAATTAAGTTATATGGATGCAGGTTGTGGCGTTCTAACGTTCTAACGTTACAACGGTAACACCAAAGATCACTGATCACAGATCAGCATAACAGACACAATAATAATGAAAAAGTTTGAAATACTGTGAGAATCACCAAAATGTGACATAGAGATACAATGTGACCACATGCTGTTGGAAAAATGGTGCCAATATACTTGCTTGACACGAGGTTGCCTCAAATATTCAATTTGTAAAAAACTGTATCTGCAAAGCACAATAAAGCAAAGTGCAATAAAATGAGTTTTGCCTAGAGTTGAATCTCTGCCCTCAAGGAGCTTACAATCTCCTCTAGGAAACAGGCTTGCATTGTTTTCTAAATGGTTTTGTGTTTATTACTTTCAAGGTGAGATGATGATAGTCTGAATGAAACAGAAGCTGGCACTGAAGATGTACATATATCTAAGTGACACCTAAGCAATGGGCAGGGATTGGGATACATCAGGATGAATATCAGCTGGCTCCTTGGTAATCTTCATGAAGGAGGTTAGGGCCTTGAATGACGTCCTCTGTCATCCTTATTTGCAGCTCTCCCTGAAGGCTTCTTGCCCACTGGACCTGCTCCACCACTAGCCATTGAATCATACAGGTGTTAAATTAGATATTCCTGGAACGCTCCAAGGCCTCTTTCAACTCTCCTATCACAAATGAGAAAACTAGGGCTTGGGAGAGGTTATGAGTCCAGTGGAACAGAATTAGGAATATTTCCTAGGTGTTGGATTTCCTGGGAAGAATGTTTGCAGAAGGAGAATATTCACCCTAAATCTGAGGCCAGTCATTGCCTCTCGCAGCAATTAAGCCTTCTCTGAATTCAAATGAGTTAGTATTGACTGGTTCCCTACTATGTTCCAGGTACTGTGAGAGGGTCTAGAGCAGGGGTGGGGCACCTGCAGCCTAGAGGGCACATGTGGCCCTCTAGGTCCTCAAGTGTGGCTTTCTGACTGAATTCAAACTTCACAGAACAAATTCCCCACCATTTCGAATCCAGAGATAGAAAGACAAAATGAAAACATTCCCCACCCTCAAGGAACTCATATTGGGATAGAAGTTTTTATTTATTTATACTTTTTTTTTAAACACTAGGGTGACATGATTACTGTTACCTCCACCTATTAGACAGCTAGGTGGTTCAGTGGATAACTCAAGGCTCAGGCACTTACTAGCTGTGGGACCTTGGGCAGGTCATTTAATGTCTGTTTGCATCAGTTTCCTCATCTGTAAAACAGGGATGATAATAATATCACCTCCTTCCCAGGGTTGTTGTGAAGATCAAATGAAATAGTAATTGTAAAGTGCCTAGCACATAATAAGGCTATGTAAATGTTAGAGAATTTTATGACTACCATTCAGAATGGTACTCCCCTCCCCTTCCCATCCTTTTGAAATTCAATTCATCCTTTAAGACTTAACTCAAATGAATGGGTGAAAAACTATGCACCAAGTGCTATACTAGCAGTCTAGCCCAGTGCTGAGAGATGGGGATGTAAAAGCAAAAAGCAAAGACAGTCCCTGCCCTCAATAAGTTTACATTCTAATAGAGGAGACTACACAAAATGGGAAGTGGCACTTTGGTTCAGAAATTTGCTGGATTAGTGACTAAGCCACAGGGTAGGAGATTGATACACCCCATCCAGGAACAATGGCAAAGTAGGTTATGGTTCATGGTTTCAAAACCAGAGGGAAGGGAGAAAGGAAGAAAAGATAAAGGGGTAAGGCCATTAGCTAGGTAGAAGAGATAGCCAAGGATGAGGAGAGGACCAGAAGGTAATGAATGAAGTGCAACATCACTGAGGATTTTCCAGAAAATAGTGGTCAGAGAGAGATAGGCAAAAATCTATAAATATGAGCCCAAGGGTGGAAGCTTCTCCAGGGCAAAGTAGGCAGTGGCAAAATGGATGAGAGATGTTACATCTTCCATGAAATCTTCCTTGATCTCCTTCCCTCTCCTCAACTACAAGTTTCACAACAATTATTATAATAGCTCCCTAATCTGTCTTCCTGCCTTCTGCCTTTAAACTGACCATGTCATTTTCCTGCTCAGAAAACTTTACTGATTAACTCTCTTAGTTGAAGACTTAACTACACCAATAGATTTGTAAGAAAATAGATTTGGTTTTTTTAAAGGAAATCTAACAAAAGGCCAGAGTGATCTTAATCTAATATTTGGACCACTGTGGTATTTCTGTGGAAAATTCAGTCTTTTTCCTACTGTTATTGAATATGATGTTGTTAGGGGCAGCAGAAACACACCATATAATGGCTATTTAGCAGGAGAATTGGCTTTTGATTGGGACATTTCACATTTCGAGACAGCACAGCGTATATACACAGCCCTGTATGAGCCGTAACAAAAGGAAAGTATTTCCAGCAGAGACAATGGAATTCAGCAAAAGAGTTGTTCCCACTCAGCTTACCGTCCTTCAGAATCCACACATATACAAAAAAGCTACCTCTAGGGAATTCCACAACATGGGAAACACTTGGCCCTTTCAGAGTTCAATTATGGAATTGGGAACCCAAATCAAATCTCTCTGGGGTAGGGGATTCTTTTCTTCCACTGATTATGCTTTCCCTTCCCCCGCCCCTCCCTAAATGCAATGTCCTCCAGACCAAAACACAAGAACAACCCACTGTACTGCAAGAGAAAAGCCACTGTGCAAAAAAAAAAAACAACCCTCTTCAGAATGGGCTCAAGTAAACAGGGAAAACAGAAGTGCTTTCTCTAGCACACTAAACACTACCCCTCAGCCCTCCCTCATCCACCAAGCCTCAACTACACTACTAGGTTAGAAGAAAATTGATTTCCACCATGGAAAAATTTTTGGAGACAGGATGTTTTTACCTAACTGCCATCCCATCTTTGTAAATATTTCTGAACCCCTATATTTTGTTTAGATCCTTGCTGATGAATTTGTCACAAAATGACACAATAGAAGTTGCTATAAACCTTAAGGGTCAGAAAGAACACCTATCACATACTGACTGTGTGACCTCTCAGCATGTCACTTAACTTCTCAGTGTGACCCAGTGGATAGAGCGCTGGGCCTGGAGTCGCGAGGACTTGAGTTCAAATTTGATATCAGAAATCTACCAGTTGTGGGACCTTGGGCAAGTCACTCAATCTCTGTTCACTCCAGTTCCCTCAACTGTAAAATGGGGATTAAAAATAGCACCTACCTTGAAGACTTGTTCTGAGGACAAAATACAACAATATTTATAAAAATACTTAGCACAGTGCCTGGCACATAAGTAGGTGTTATATAAATGCTCATTCCTTTCCCCTTTCCCCCCAGAAAAGACACTAAGACTGTAAATTACATGGCAGGTGCTGATCTGCATTGGTAGAAGATGTTTCCTCACTGAGTGTTCTCTATACCAATCAAATCACATATGGGGGATGAGGTGGGAAGAGACAGAGACCCAGAGAGACAGAGAGACAGAGAGAGACAGAGACAGACAGAGATACAGAAAGAGAGGAAAGGACGCGGGGAGAGAGAGAATATGAATACATCCTTTAGAACTAGAGGAACCTGGTTTTAATTCTCAACTCAGTCCTGACACTTACTAGCTATGGAAGTCACTTAAACTCTTAGGCTTCATCTGTAACAGGGGCATAACAAAATCTGAACTCTCTTCCCACCTCATAGGACTACTATGAAAAAAGCACTTTGAAGATTATAAAATGCTATAAAAAACTTGAGTCATCATCACTAGGGAGGGGCAGAATGATAGAACGGACCAAGAAGGGATCTGAGAGTTAGGAAAACCCAGGCTCCAGAGCAGCCTCTGACATATACTTGCTGAGGGACTCTGGGAGTTTCCTATAAAAATGAAATCCTAAGGTTCAGCTTTTTAAAAAATTATTCTTGCCAGACAGACATGATGGTGAAGGACTATAATCTTTCCCTCGGGGAGACTGAGGTTAGCAGACCATTGGAGCTTAGGAATTCTCCACAGAAGTAAGCTGAAGGTAATCAGGTATCTGCAACAAGTTGAACATCAATAGGGCAAGTCCCAAAATTAGAAGATACCAGGCTGCCTAAGGAGGGGGCAAACTGGCCTAGGTCAGAAATGGATAAAGCCTACGCTCTCACGACAACCAATGATGAGAGCTGGCCTTTGATTAGCCACTGCACTGCTAGCATGGAAGAGATGGAGAGACCCAGTCTTAAAAAAAAGAAAGAAAGAAAGAAATTCATTTCTAGTTATTAGAGAAGAAAAATAGTTTAGGCAGCACACAGGTTAAAAAAAGAAATTTGTAAAGGGATCATAGGGTATAGTTGAAAGTAAAGCTATGACAAAGTCACCCCGGGGCAACGTTAAACAGAAAGTACCCTGGGTTTCACTGCTACTGCCCAAGGGAAACTGGGGGTGGAGGGTGGAAGGGTGGGGAGAAGGTTCTACTTTTTAGACCATGACCTTATATCACCTTGTCCAAGTCACCAGCATATCACACACTCAATCAGCTATTTAGAAGACAAGATCTATTCTACTATCAGTTTGGAGAATTGGGGTATAAAAGCTTGAACTTCCCCAAATTACAGGTTCTCAATTTAGTGACAGCATCCTGCATAGCACAACTGGCTTTTACACCTTCCACCAGGAATGTGGTCTTCAACCTCAAGACAGGACCAAGGATCGAGGCTGAGAGTTCCCTAGACTAAGAAGGGAAACTGTTTTCTAAGTTAACAGAGCCCTGACCCCAGCTACTTCACTGGATTCCATACCTAGAGATTTTTCATCGAGCTATCTCCATAAATTTGGAACCCAGTTACCCTGGATTAAATGCTACCAGAGTCAGGAAGATAGGAGTTTGAATCCTGCCACAGACACGTACTTGCTGTATGGCCCTTGATAGGTCCCTTAACCTCTAATTGCCTAAAATGAGGACTCAATGGCCTCTCAGGTCCCTTCTAGCTCAAAGATTATGATCCTATGATCTCTCCTGTCTAAAATCTCTAAGACTGATTTTTAAATAAATAAATTTTAAAATATCATCTATTCTTTCTTCTGGCTCATGTTTGCAGTAATCTGCTACTGCTACAACTAGGTAGACAATGGATGGGGTGCTGAGGCTGGAGTCAGGAAGACATCTTCCTGAGTTCAGAGCCGGCCTCAGGCACTTACTGGCTATGTGACCCTGGGCAAGTCACTTCACTCTATTTGCCTCAGTTTCCTCATCTGTAAAATGAGAAGGAAAAGCAAAATGCTCCTGTATTTTTGCCAAGAAAACCCCAAATGGGGTCACAAAGAGTTGGACATGACTGAAAAAAAACTGAACAACAAAAGCCAGCCTTCCTGATTTACTCTTCTCTCCCATCTGGCCCTGACTAAAGGTGAAGCCAAGGACAAGACTCACTGTGTGTGACCCACTAAAGCCATCACAAGACATGTGGTACCGTGGGTCTGACACCAGCTGATGCCAGGTTTGAGAAAGGCAAGAGAAGGAGCCAAGAGTTTAGCATCAAGTCAGTGAAAATAAGATCCTGAAAGGGTCAAAAAGGCAAAGTATATGATTATTTTATACAGTGAACTAATTGTGCCACCCGTCAACAATGGGATCCTAGGACAGAGACAGTCTTAATTTCAAGGGCCAAAGAACTAAGTCATTGACCTGGGGAACAAGAAAGCATGGACATTCAGAGTCCTAAGTTTAAATCCCAGCTCTGCTAAAGACAGATATGACCAACTGACTGATGTGACAGATGGGTCACTTTAGGCACCTGAATTTTTTCATCTATAAAACAGGGGAATAAAACTAAATAAGCTCTAAGGGTCAGTTTCCCCATCTGTAAAAAGACTTTTTTCATATTTAAATCCTAGGATCCTATGGAACCTGGGCATCCAATCGAAGGAGGCAAAAGCTAAATTAGCTGAGAATATGTTTTTTAATGCTAATGGGTGGAGCTTAAAGATGGAATTTCCCCCCCCCCCCACCTCATGGATTACCATGAGTGCTGGCTTATCTCCTCATCCTCTTGAAAAGAAAGAAGCTGTATTGAGACCAGTTGCAAACCACTGCCTATGGTCATCTCCACTCTTTGTACAAATTACCCTTTCTAATTACAATCTTTTTTTTTTTTGAAGGGGGAAGGCAGGGCAATTGGGGTTAAGCGACTTGCCTAAGGTCACACAGCTAGTTTTTGTGTTAAGTATCTGAGGCCGAATTTGAACTCAGGTCCTCCTGACTCCAGGGCCGGTGCTCTATTTACCGCACCACCTAGCCGCCCCCACAATCTTTTTCTTAATGAAGTTTTTTTTTGGGTCTCTATCCCTATTCAACCTCCTGTGTTTAACCCTCTTCCTTCCATCTCCCATATTCTATTTCCACAATGTGGAACATATCTAGGTTTACAACATGACCAAGTTTAAGTTGTGATTCACTCTAAATCAGTATTTGGACATCTTATTTCTTCCAACAGAATCCATGTGTAATTTGGGAAGCTATTTAATTCATTTATCCAATAGTCAACAGATATATCTAAACCTCTGTTTAACGTACACAAATACACATCACCTTCTGACCTGTATTATAATTTTGTGCCTTGTCTTGCTCATTAAATTGTAACAACAATAGCCAGCATTTATATATGGTAATTAAGTGGAGAAGTGAATAGGGTCAGGAATACTCATGCTGGAGTCAGGAAGATTCATCTTCCTGCGTTCAAATCTGGCCTCAGACACTAGCTGTGTGACCCTGGGCAAGTCACTTTACCCTGTTTGCTTCAGTTTCCTTATCTGTAAATTGAGCTAGAAAAGGAAAAGGCAAACCATTCCAGTTTCTATGCCAAGAAAATCCAAATGGAGTCACAGAGAGTTGGAAACAACTAAACAACTAACTAAAAGCATTTATACAGTACTTTAAGATTCACAAAGTTCTATATTGTTTAATTTTATTCTCATAATAACCTAGGGAGGTAGAAGCTATTATGATTCTCACTTTCTAGATGAGGAAAGTAAGGCAAAGAGAGTTTAAATGAATTGTTCAGGGTCACACAGCTAGTAGTCTGAGGCCGGATTTGAACTCAGGTCTTCCTTACTCCTAGCTGTATCCTATAAGTTTCCTGAAGGAAAGAAGGTGATTTTATTGAGCTCAGCTTAACATCATAGATGCAGTTCTGAACATGCGGTCAAGAAGAGAGGAGATCTGGGTTTCAAAACTCCTTCAAATATTAAAATAATGTATGATCACAAGGCAAATCATTTAATGACTCATTGTTTCAACTTCCTCATCTAGCAGATGGGGATAATGCTCACTACCTCCCAGGGCTGATGTGAGGAAAGCCTTTTCCCAACCTTAAAGCACTATCTAAATGTGCACTGCTGTTCCTGCAAGGTCTTGTACCAAGTGCCAAGGAGGACAAAGTACTGTGAGAAGTCAGAGAAAGCAGGTTGGCTAGGTGGCACAGTGAATAGAGCACTGGCCCTGGAGTCAAGAGGACCTGAGTTCAGATCTGGCCTCAGACACTTAACACTTACTAGCCATGTGACCTTGGGCAAGTCACTTAACCCCAACTGTACTGCCTTCCCCCCTCCAAAAAGGAAAAAAAAATTGGAGGAAGGAAAGATTTCAATCAGCAAGCATTTATTAGGCACCTGCTAAAGATAATACTGTATTATATTTATAATAGTTTTATTATGTATTTATATAACATTTACATATGTAATATTATTCATATTGTACATAATGTAATTAGGTGCTGAGGAGTCAAAATTGGTGGGTTTTGTCTTTTTTTTTATAGTCTCTCCTTTCACAGAGCTTGTAATCTAGGCAGAGTGGAGATACACCATGTATAGAAGCATATAGGATGTGAAATAGAATGTAATAGATGCAACAAAGGCGAGAACAACACAAAGTTCCCCAAGAAAATTTAAAAAGAGATCACTCTCAGCTGTGGTAAATCAGGGCACCTGAATAGACGGAACTGTCTCAAAATCTTGAAGGATTCCATTCAATGGAGATGAGAAAGAAGTGTATGTAAGGCATGAGGGATACTCTACATAGACAGACATGAGAGAGGGCAAAATTGAAAGAGGCAACAGCTGACTTAGTGTTTGCTGTGTTAACTGTCTACACTGCACCTGCCCAGACCACTCTTGCAATGCTGCTACTGGTAGTGCTCTTCAGGCTGTGAAAGGGAACTGGGATGGGGATGATCAATCAATCAATAGGCACTTAGTAAACACATACAAAGTGTCAGGCATAGTGTTAAGTACTAGAGATACAAAAAAGAGGCAAAAGACAATCTCTTCCTTCAAAGAGCTTACAATCTGACATGGGAAGCAACATGCCAACAAACATAGACAAAACCAGCTATACACCGGATAAATAGGAAATAATTAAGAGAAGGAAGGTACTAGAAGTAAGAGGGATTGGGGAAGTCTTCCTGTAGAACCTAGAATTTTAGTTGGGATTTGACTTGTGATTTCATTCTACCAGGAACTCCTGTGTGAAGAAACTCCCTCCACCAAAGCAAAATGGTACTTTTTCTGCAATTGCTACTCTTAGGGAACTGCCAGGAATACTGAGGGTTAAGTGGCTTGCCCATACATACAGATATTATGAGTTAGAGGCAAAATTTGAACCTAGGTCTTCCTGGCATCTATGAAGAGTTCTGAAAAGCAAAAAGTGTAAATATGCCTCCTATAAGAGAAGCTTAGGTTCTGCTGAGGGCCCTGAGTACACCAAAGTTTGTGTCTGCAAAGGCCCTGGGGCTGAAAAGGTGATAGGCCACTCTCTTCTTTCTATAAATTAAAGTATTTATTCCTTAACCACCTTTCCTATAGCAATGAGCTGTGTGTATTTTGTTTCACACAATGTGGGCTTATATTTTCAAGTGAAAATAACTCGGTGAACAAAGTTAAAAAGAAAAGTCAAAACATTTGGAAGGTAGGTTGCAGTTAGATGGTGGAGGTCCTTAAAAAGTCAGACCAAGGACTTAAATATTTTATCTTATCAGCAATAGGTAGTCACTCAAGGTATTTAAGCAATGGAATAAAATGGTCAAATCTATACATTTGTGAGATTATTTTGGCTGGATGAGTTAGAGATGGTGACAGACTAGAGAGTGGAAGATCTCCTAAGAAGCTAGTAAGTAATGATTCAAGTGAAACTTCTAGCTGGGGAGCAGAAGGTCAAGGAAGAATTCTCATAGGAGGTAGCATCTGAGGTAAGCCTTGAAGGATGGAATTTCAACTGAAGGTAGAAGGCAAAGAATGAGGACAATGGAGGCTGAATGAAGAGCTGGAGTCAGGGTATAGAGAGGCAATAAAACAAAGAACCTGGAGGGTACTGAATACCAAACTAAGAAATCTGGATATTAATTTTCATACAAAGTGTCAGATATAACTGAAAACTAAATAAATTTAGTACATAGCTCTGATCATTTCAACCCTTAGCTCAAAATCCTCCAATGGTTTTCTATCGCCTACTCAATAATCTGGCAGCCAAAGAATAAAATTAGATTGGGGGAAGGGAGAAGTACTGCAGGATGGATGGAGGTAGACCAGAAGGCTAAGGTGACAGTCTAGTTGGAAGGCAACAAGAGGATTGAATTGGAAGGAAAGCAATAAGTATGGAAAGGAGGGGGTAGATAGAAGAGATAAAAAGGAAAATAAATGATAAAAGCACAAGCCATATCCTGACACTTCTTGAAGGACTTTTACCTTCAGAAACTGTTCTGTTACCTTTCCTCTACAACCAACATTAAATCTCTTTTCATTAAGAAAAATGGAGACTGAAATAACTGTCTAGGTAAAGGGAACCATTTGTCACATTAGGCATCTAGCTAATTCAGGGGAAGGTGAGTTGCTTTGTTTTGTTTTCTGCCTTGAATTATGTCCCAATTTTCTCCCTTACACTACATTTGAAGACATATTTTAATTGTCAGACAAGAAAATTATCCAAGCATAGTCACTTGACATATGTAACTTTTTTTCTTCCGTAAGATGGTGAGGGGGAACAAAAGGGAGATTAATAAATTTAATGTTCTTTCCACTCAGGATCTCAAGACAAGAAAAATCCAAACTCATTCTCACAGTAGATTCACCAGGAAAGCAATGTGTTTTACTTCCAGGCTTTGGGAGCTGCAGCCTGCAATATGCAATAGCCTCAAGAAGAGCACAGTATGTTCCACTTTTTGAAGGTAAACAGCAACATCCCTGCTGACTCTTCCATTAGTTTTATAGCCACGGCTGCCCAAGTTGGTCGAGTTTCAGATTCATCCAATTTGCTATCTTCTATGACAAATGCTGGTTTTCGTTCTGCTAAGCTGATAGAGGCACTGGGATGTAGTAGATAGCATGCTGGGCATAGAATGAGGAAGATCCAAATACAAACCCTTCCTCTAAAACTCAGTAGCTCACTCTGACAGAGCACCAGGCCTGGAGTCAGGAAGACCTGAGTTCAAATCCAGCCTTAAACACTTTACTGGCTGTGTGACCCTGGGCAAGTCACTTAACCCTGGTTGCCTCAGTTTCTTCATCTTTAAAATGAGCTGGAGAGGAAATGGCAAACCACTCCAATACCTCCGCCAAGAAAACCCCAAATGAGGCCATAAAGAATCCTGGATCTCCTTTCACCTCCACAAATCCGATCAATCAATAAATATTGTTATTTCTACCTCCACAATGTATCTCTCAAATCCATCTCCTTTACTCACAAGGTCACCACCGCATATCAGTTCCTTATCTGTGCTTAGCACAACGCCTGGCATATGATAGGCATTTAACAAATGTTTGTCTCTTTTCTCCCTTCCTATGTATATGTTGTCTCCCATGATAGAATGTAAGCTTCCTGAGGGCAGACTTATTTCATCTGTATTTGTGTCCCCTGCACCTTTACAGTACCCAGTACAGTTGGCACAGTGGCAACAGAGGTAACTAACAATGTGCTTTTTGATTGGCTGTCTTGAAATAGCTCTCATTTCCACAGGACTTTTAAAGTTTGCCAAATGTGTTCTCTCATTATCTACACGAAGTCTCCATAGCTAGTACGCTAATTCGTATCACTATCCCATTTCACAAAGGCTTGGAGGGGTCAGGTGACTACTTGTTTACAGTCATACAACTATTGTCAACCTCTTTGCCCGATATACAGCAGGTGGCCAAACACACATTGTTAAAGGGTGGTTTTACTACTGGTCAGTTCAATGTCATGAATCTTCATGATATATTATAAAAGCCTCCAGCATATCTCATAACCAATTGAAAGATATAAATGCCAAAAGTAAAAAAAATGAATAAATCACTATATGCTGTATCTAATAATGGTGAATGATAATTAGTATTTATATAGCACGTTAAGGTTTACAAGGCACTTGGCATATTATCTCATGTGATTCCCTCAATGAAATCCTGAGAGGCAGATGCTATCATTATCACCATTTTGCAGATAAGGAAACAGAGGAAGAAAGAGGTCAAGTGACTTGTCCAGGGTCACACATCTAAGGCAGGATTTGAACTCAGTTCTTCCTGATTCCAGTTCCAGCACTTTTATGCACTATGTGGCCTACATACCTAGCCCAGTGTGAGGCCCAGCTAGGTGGCACAATGGACAGAGTGCTGGACCTGGAATCAGGAAGACCTCAATTCAAATCCAGCCTCAGACATTAACTAGCTGTGTGACCCTGGGCAAGTCACTTGACCCTGTTTGCCTCAGTTTCCTCATCTGTAAAAGGAGCTGGAGAAGGAAATGGCAAACCATTCCAGTAACTTTGCCAAGAAAATCCCAAATGGGGTCACAAAGAATGAGATACAACTGAACAACAACAAGAAAATACTTGTTGAATCATGAGCCGACAAGTATTGTTGCTGACAACTTATTGACTAATATTTTTATATCACTCAATTAGTAAAAATAACTTTATGTTATGTGACCTGTATACTGGGTCACCAAGAGCACTGAAGGGCAGGTGCTCACCTTGAAGGAATATAACATTACTGATAGAAAAGCAAACAGAGGTCTGTTTTGCCACACTTATCTTCTGGAAAACTGGGATATGGGAAAGGAGAGGAACACTGACGCAAAGGGAACTAGAAAAAACTTAAGAAAAACATCTCCCTTGCCTTGTCAATGACTTTAACTTTCACCCTGACAGAAGTTAAAATTCAGAGGAGTTGTAGTCAGGGGATCTGAGCTTAAAGTACATCTCTACCACTTATTATCTATGTGACTTTAGGTATCTGGGCCTCAGTTTCTCATTCATTAAATGAAGGGGTTGGACTAGAAATAGAGATGTCAAACTCTGGCCAGCAGGGCTACAAAATTCCCTAGCGCAACTTGAACCAAATGGATATAATTGGGGAATATATTAAAAAAAATTTTTTTAATGCAATGCAACATAGTTAATGCTAATTTATGGTTTTCTAAGCCAACATGCAGCCAAGTTTGACACCACTGGACTAGGTGACCTCTAAGATCCTTGATAGTTATAAAGTTTTGATTTGATGAACTTTTCCTGTTTCTAGGATTTTTACTTTCAGGACATTTCACTATATCTTTAGCATCCCTAACAACCAAGGCAAGCCTGGTGCCACAGACAATTTTTATAAATAACAAAGGCCTGAAAACAATTAAAGAAAGAATCAGACCTCTAAGAGGGCATTAAACAAACTTATTTTTTAAACCCATAAGAATTGGTGGATGGGAGTGACCTTTTGAGCAGGAATGCTCTGTTCCATGAATATGAAATATTTTTTTATATTTAGAAAAATGGATCATAGCTTTTGGCAACGCGCACCTCTCAGCAGGCATTTCCAGTATCTTTCTCAAAGACCAAAATTTAAACTTAAACTGGTATTTTTTTGGCATTTGTTCACCTGTGGTTCTGGTCAGCTTAGGAGTCTGCATAAGATTTTGGGGATGCATTTAGGAAAGAAATGTTCTCCTGCTTGGTAAAAGCATTCTCTCCACCCCCACCCCCACACCCCCAATGTCCATGAAAGAAAATAGGCCATTATTCTTCTTAAGTCCCAGAGGTAACCAATGTGGGGGGGATGGTAAGTTTTTTATTGGATGCAATTATGCAGATGCCAAGCTTCTTCCCTCCCCCCTCCCACAATAAAAATGAGGATCATCAATGTCATAAAATGCCATCCTAGGGAACCTCCCACGTTGCATATGAAAGCCTCCACTGGAAATGCTTCTGGAGAGCTGTTGCCATCAATCTGGGTCACGTGTTCAGTAGTTATTTTATTTTATTGCTGACACTGAAAAGAAAAAGTGAATTTACAGAAAGAAATAAACAAAAGGAACTGTGTAAGGCCCAGGAGGTGAAATGTGGAGGTTAGATTATCCTGCTCAGGCAATTTCATATCCGTGAGCAGTAATAACAGTAATTATTATAATATATATCCCCATAACTCAAACAGACTACCCAAGATCCCATTTATTTCATCCCAGGTTCCAAACTGAGCATCCAAAGAACCTTTTGATTCCTTCAATGTGGCATTTGCCCGCACTCCTACTTTATAACTTGTTCATTTACACATACCTTCCTATTTATATTGAAAATTAAGTTCATCCCACATCTGCAAGGAACCTCTGAATATGGTTCCTTCAGAGGGCCACACCCAGAGCCCTACCCTGCATTCAGTACATCACATAGCTGGAAAATGTGATTAGATTGATGGAGGCCAGAAGAGCTAATGCATTCATTCTGGAACTCCAAAGTAGCTCAGGTTGCCAGACTTCCTATAGACATGGGATTGTCCCATCAGGATGCATAACGGTGCTGAGTTTGAGACTCTAGCCAGGAAGTCAGAATACAATATTGTAATACAGGACGGGTCCCATTCCCTTCCTACCCCCTCCCCTACTGATGCTGGCAAGTCAATGATCAGTAAGTAATGCAAGGAAAGGGACTTCTTTGATGTTAACCAAACTATTATGGGTAGACAGGTACAAAAGCAACTTTAGTACAGGGATGGAGAGAGGATGATTGAATCTGCCAAGACAATATATTTGGAGAACTCCAGTTACTGGAAAGTGACCTAATTTTTTCCCTTCATGAAATTGCATCCACATGTCCCCACTCTTGGAGACAAGCCAGCTGTAACACATTTATGCAAGAGAAGGGGAACCCAAGAATAGGTAGTTAGCTGAAAGAAGGGGCTGTGAAACCATTTTCATGACTTGGGCATCTTCCCCAACATCAGGCAGGATCAGAAGTGGCCAAACCAAGCCCTAGGTGCTAATAAAAAAAAATTTTAAGACAAAATATAAAACAAAACAAAAACATTTGTTGTAATCCTCTGACTTGGAAAAACTTGGGAGATATCTCTGGATGGTCAAGCACACACCCCAAACAGTATGTTTTCCTGAGCTAAGAACCACCTAGGCTAATTTCTACACAGATAGGATTCAAAATAGCCTTAATGCTTTAGGCTGCAATTCAGCAAGCATTAATAACCTATTACGGGCATTATATGCCTACTAGGGTGCAACTAGGTAAGGTGCTGGGCCTGGAGTCAGGAAGACTCATCTTCCTTAGTTCAAATGTGGCTGCAGACGCTTACAAAGCCGAGTGACCCTGGGCAAGTCATTTCATCCTATTTGTCCCAGTTTTTTTTTTATCTATAAAATCGGCTGGAGAAAGAAATGGCAAACCACTCCAATATCTTTTCCAAGAGAACCCCAAATGGGATCAGACAGACTTAGACATGACTAAAAGGGAATGAACAACAACAACAATGGGCAAGGCACCTGGGATACAAAAACAAAAACAAAACACAGCCCTACCCACAGGGAGCTCACCTTCCAAAGAAGGGACACGATATGTAAGCAAAGAAGTCAGCTTAAGATACATAGCAAGCAGCTGCAAAAGGAAGACAGGACTAACCAAGAGGAATCAAAAAAGTTCTTGCGTAGGAGGTGAAATCAAAATAGCCTTGTAGAAATCCACCCTCCCAAGGCAGTAAGCAAAGATAATGAATCTGTAACCACACTGATTCATTATCTTTCTTTAGTGACGTAGGGAATGCAAGTGGGTACCCTGGAGTTAGGAGGGGTTAAGGGTGAGGGGACTTCACAAAAAAATTCCTGGATTGGAAACAAGGTTAGTCTTTTTCTATGAAGCTTTTAAATATTTCATTGCTTTAGTGGAGAAGCAGAATTTTAAGAGCCAGTGTGTATAGGACTAAAGTCCTATTTGGATGTTTCTTCAGTGGGTAGAAAGGTGCCCTAGGATCCTCAAAAGCTGTCAGGGGAGAGAAAGCTCTGGTACTTTCCATTGAAAACCCCATCTAAAACCTTTCTTCTGAAGATGAGCCCAGTTAATTGTAGAAATACCCATCACCAAAAAGATGGATACTGGGTGATGGGAATTCTTAGCAACAACTCATGGAGTTGTCTAATGAGATGTTATAGGGTCTGTGAGCTGCTCTAGTGGAAAGAATGCCCACTTTGACGAAAACACATGTGTAGTAGTAGTAGTAGTGGTGATGGTGGTGGTAGTGGTAGAAGTGGTAGAAGTAGTAGCAGTAGTAGTGATAGTAGTAGTAGTAGTGGTAGTGGTGGTAATAGTAGTAATTACAGCTCTGTAGTGCAGAAATAGAAAACTAATCATTTCTACCATATTTAATAGAAAAAAAGCACAAAGGAAAATATCTTAAGGGACAGAATTCAGGACCCATCAGATTTATGATTCTGAAAGGAGGAATATGAGCTCAAATATCAAGGGAAAACTACAATTGCTGATGCTGATAATGTGAACTCCTTAAGCGGTGTGTGCGTGACAGGAGGACCACTATCTACCTGAATCACACACATATCCTCTTTCACTCCCACATAGATTAGGCTCAATTTTTTCTCTAAAAAGCCATAAAGCTGTCCTCAGGACTTGACTGACCCAAGGTCCAAGCTGAGCCTCCATGAACACAACTTCCCTGTAACCTCTGGTCAGACTGACATGGCTTGCTGGCTACTTAAGGTCATAAAAAGACCTGCCCAAGCGGCAGTTGTCTCAAAGCCAGGCCACATCAAGCTCTATTGAGAGACATATTTCCACGTGGAGAGCAGGTTAGGGAGAAGAGAGTGTTTTCAACCCTAAGCTAAGTGCCGGTCTGGTAAGTGCTTCTTGAATATCCTTTCTATGCTATGGCTAAGTAAAGCTCCTTTTGTTAACTGCTGAATCATCTACAAGCGACTCATTTCATGCCCTTATGGAACTCAACCTAACAGGGTGCTAGCCTGAGTCAGACCTGCTCCAAACAGATTGGAGTGGATAGGACTGAACTGGAGTAGAAAACAATAGGCTCCAACAACCACCCTGTGAGGTAACTCACTCTAAGTACGTTCCCATTTTACAAATAAGACAACTGCAGCTCAGAGAGATTGTCCTTGACTACAGAGTTAATAAAGGTCAGAGTTGGAGTTGGAAGGGACCTTAGGAGGTACCAATCCCAAACTGAACCTGAATCAGAATCTCCCCTGCAACATTCCTAACACTAAGTGATCATCTAGCTTTTGCTTGAAGACTCCACCACCACCACCTGACCCCTGGGGAGGCACAGTGGATAAAGCCCTGGATCTGAGGTCAAGAAGACTCAAGTTCACATCCTGTCTCAGGCACTTACTAGTTTATGACCCCAAGCAAGCCATCTCACTCCTGCCTGCCTCAGGTCCTTGCTCCTTTCTAGCCTGCATTTCTCCATTTTATGCATATGGATTGCATGAGTGATCTACAATTTAACCTGTTTCTATCGTATCTACGTGCTGTTTCCCTCATTAGAATGTGAACTCCTTGAGAGTAGGAACCGTTTTTGCCTTTATCTTATCACAGCTCAGCATGGCACAGGGCACATAGTAGGTACTTAATAAATATTGACTGCTGGCCATACACTAAACCTCTTATCTGACTGGTCCAGGGAACTCCCAGTGAAAAAACTTCTACCAATGCTATACCTTCTCTGGATAATGCAGTTTTAAAGAATTGCCTGAAGAGTTAAGAGATTAAAATGACTTACTCAGGGTCACAGAACCAGTGTGTATATGGCCCTTCTGACTCCAAGGTCAGCTTTTTGCTACATCATGCTGCCTAAGCTTACCTTTCTAAGTTCTCACAAAGCAGCCCTTTTAATGGCTTCCAGAATCTTGCTAAGAACAGAAGTCAAAGAATTTGGACCCAAGTTTCCCTACCCCAGGTTGGGGGCTAGACACTAAATCATGAGAAAGCAAAGGTTCATAAGTTGGGACCCATTTCCTCCATGAAACCTTCCCTAATGATGACACCCTCCACCACCACCCCAATCTCCTTCCTCTGAATTCCTACAGCACTTTGCAACTTAACCCACACAATTCATTATTCAGCAAAATTCCATCTTCAGTTCTTCTATCATTTCATACATACTGTCTCTCCAAGCAAATTTTAAGATCTTTAAGGGAGAGGAACTATTTCTTACACTTCTTCTATACGTGCTATAACACCAAGCCCTATAAAAAGCACTCTGTAATACCATATTTCATCCTTAGGCCTTTAGGGAGAATATTATTCCCATTCTCTTACATCAAATAGCCAGCTGAATATTTGCACTTGTCCATGTCTGTAGTTTCTATTGTCCATTCTACGGGTTTTTAAAAAAATTTTTTTTTTAATGCTTTACCAGCAGGAGATGACTATGTGGTCAAGTGGTTTGAGTACAGGACAAGAAACCAGGAAATTGTGCTTTCTAATCCTAGCTCCACCACAGACTTCCTTTGTGGCTGTAGACAACTCTATGAGCAAGCTTCTTCATGCCTCAGTTTCTTGCTAAGACAGAGATCCAAAAACCAGTGCAGGTTTTTTCAGTCTGTACAAAAAACCTGCATCAGAAGTCCCAAAGCTAATAAATTGACACTTTCTTAGGTAGAAATACTCATTTAAAAGGGGGAAATGGTTTTACCTTTTAATTTTCTGATATAACATCTTTTCTGTGGAACAGACTTAACATGTACATTTTGCCAGCAAGATAGGAACAATGAGTCAGAAGGATTTCCTGTGTAAGTAATATACTTCCAGAGGCAGAGGGTAAGGTTTTTTATTTTTTTTTCCAGTTCCCAGAAAGACTACAATTAGATGGTCAATTTGACACGAACAAACTGCTAAAAAAGTGTTTTCTTTTTTTTTAAAATGTAATAACTTTCACCAAAATAGCTGCAAACTGCTGCCTGAGATTCAGTGAGAAGAAAAATCCTTTAAATAGCCCAGAGACAACCTCATTGGGTGACACGCAGTCCTACAATGCCATTCGTGAAAAGGAAATGCAGCCCATCAAGTCTGGCAACTCTGTTCCAGTTTTTGAGGCTGCATGAGGGTTCAGCACCCAGGCAACCCTCAGAACCAGCCAGCTTTGTGGTACCTGCTCTGGCAAAACTGGAAAGAAGCCTAGACTACAACAAAGGAGAAATTCTTGGATGGTTTTCTATGATTTGCCAAGAAAACCATAGGTGGACACTTATTGTGAAGATGACATTTTAGGGGAAAAACTGAGCCCTCGGAATAACTTGTTAGCTTGTTTCTTCAATTCAAGAAGCATTTATTAAAAACTAGAATGTACAAAAGCCCCTGCGCTGGATGCTAGGCATAAAAAAACAAAAGAGAAATGTTTTTACCCTCAAGTATACGACATGTATACAAACAAACATGCCAATGAAAATGGAGGAGAAAGAACCCTAAGAGTAGCTGTTAAAGATCAGGGAAGTGTTCAGGGAAGAAGTGGATCTAGAGCTGAACCTTCAAGGAAAGCAAGAATTCTGAGAAGTAGAAATGAGGAAAAAATGCATTCCAGGCATGGGGAATGGCTTGTGCAAATGCACTGAGGTGGAAAATATAAAATTCAATGAAGAAGTAATAGTGTAGTTTCGCTGGAAAGCAAGGTCAGTGCAAGGGAATACTATGAAATAAGGCTAGAAAGGTAGATGATTGTTACAAGACTGTACCAAATGGTACCAATGATTGGTACAAGATGAAAGACACAAGACTGTAGAGAGCCTTAAATGCCAGTCTGAGGAGTCTGCATTTTATCCTACGGGCAACAGGGATTTGTTGAGCACCAGAGTGTCATGGTCAAACATGTGCATTACAAACCTGAATTTTGCAGCTCTTGGGGAAAGACTGAAAGGGAAGAGACTGGAAGCTAAGAATCCATTTTGGAAACTATTATAGTAGCCCAATAAAGAGGTGCTATGGGTTTGACTTAAATCAGCACCTGCATGAGTGAAGAAGTGGGCACAGTATGAAATGCCGTGACAGTACAGCCAATCATTTGCAGTTGATAATGTGAGAGAAAGAAAAGAATCAAGAGTGAGTTTTGAGTTATGAAACTCTGTAATGGGGAAGATGGTGGTACCCTCAACAGAAATAGGGAAGTCTAAAATTGGGGATGAAAGGGCATTTGTGAGTTCCATTTTACAAATGTTGAGTCAAAGAGGTGCACAGGGCACCTTTTAGAAAGAGAAGAGAAGAAGCTTCCAGGGCAAGGGCCCTAAGAAAAATCCATTCTAAGGAAGTAGGAGATGGGTGATGATTTGACAAAGAAGACTGAAAAGGAGAGGTCAGATTGACTGGAGGACAACCATTAAAGAGAAGCATCATGGAAGCCAAGAAAGGAGAGAGTGTTCCAAAGGAAGGAATGATCAACAGTACCAAAAACTGCAGAGGTGTCAAGGAAAATGAGGTCTCAGAAAAGACCATTGGATTTAACAATTAAGAGAACGCTGATAACCTTGAAAAGAGTAGCTTTGGTTGAATAGAGGGTCAAAAGGCAGATTACAAAATGATTGAGAAATGAGTGGGTGATAAGAAAGTGGAAGCTATCAGTGTTGACAATCTTTCCAGAAGTCCAGCAGTGAAAGGCAGGAGAGATATAGCACAATAGTTTGAGGGGATAGCAGGGTCATAGTAAGGTTTTTAAGGAAGGGGTAAATCTGAGTGTGTTTGTAGGCACTGCAGAAAGAGCCAATAGATAAGGAGAGGCTGAAAATGATTGAAAGAATGATTGATAGGACAAGCCCTGGAGAAGATGGAATTATCAGTGCAGAGAGAAAGGTATCCATGGTAAGAAAGGACACCTCTTCTTCAGAGATAGGTATAAAGGAAGAGAGGATGGATAGAAAAGTAGCTAGGATTTTAAGATATGAAGTAAAAGACAAGAGAAAGTCCATGATAGATGACCTTTATTTTCTCAATAAATTAGGATTCTGAGAGAGGGTGGTTCTTGTGATGGAGGAAAACACTAAGGATTTGAGAGAAGAAAGGTTTGGAACCATCATTGAGAGGATTTCTTGGAGATCCATAGTTGGCAACTTGATTTATATTAAGCTTTCTATTCTTAAGGTCTTTCCATAGGCTAAACGTACAGTGGAGAAAGCAAAGAATAGGTCTTTTTGATTAAAGATTACTCTTTTTTTGAGATTTTATTATAGTGGTCCTAAGATCATAGATCAAAAGCAAAAGGGGACCTCAGGAGGACATTTAGTCCAATTTCTTTATTTTGCAGATGAAGAAATTGAGGCCCAGGGAGATTAATCAGGACTTCTGAAAAGAGCAAAGACTAGTGAGAATAAGTGATATTAATTTAAATTGATATAGACTATGGAGAGTGTAGTGAGCTCCTTTGTGGTTTATAAAAATATTGCCCATAAAAATATAACTGACAAATATACTACACTGGCAGACGTTTCTAATAAGCTAAGGTGGTGTCACCAATGAGATTGGATAAGTGAAGTTAAAGAGTCATCAAAAAGCATAAATAGAGTTAATATTTTCCTGAGATTAATGTAAAATACTTACATCAACTTCTCCTTGATCAATGACATAGAAATTATCCCCTTCATCTCCTGGAGAAGAAGAAAAAAATATTTTTTTAAGATAATATAAAGAGTAATGAGAAAGTTAAAAACATGTAAACTGCACACACCATGTTAAACAGCATTTTCTTTTCTTTCTTTGTTTTTTTTCTTCCTTCCTCCTTTTCCTTTCCTCATTCATTCTCTCCTTCCCTCTTCTTCCCTCTCTTTCCTTCTTTTCTTTGTCTCTCTCTCCTTTCTTCCCTTCCCTCTTTCCTTCCTTCTTTCTTTCCCTTCACTGGATCTCCTTATCTTGCCCAGGCTTAAAGTTCAGAGGCTACTCACAGTCCAAGCCCATTACTGATCAGCACAACACTCCCCAGCTGTGTTTCTAACCTGTGCTGGTTTGTGTCTCCTTAGAGAACCTTCACCATATTGGTACTGGATTAAGCCACCAATTGGCTTAGCTCATTGTAGCCCCAAACTCTCAAGCTCAACTGAATCTCAAGAATCAGCATTCGCCAGTACCTGCAAGTACAAACGTGGACCACCATGACTAGATAAATTGCATGTTCAAAATTGCTTCTCATATCATTTAAAAGCAATATTCTGGATCTTATCAATATGGAATTCTCAGTGAACAGGGTAAATTAGGAACAGGGTCACAGCAGTTTGCTAAGCACACTGTTCTTAGATCACATTTAATAAATTCTGTAATGCACAAATGATTTTCTTCTAATATTTCTATCAAAATGATTCCTGCAGATATTGGCTCTTATTCAGGAAAGTACAGGAAGAAAGTTACCTTGCAGTATGACCGTTTCTCCAGCAATATGAGTGACAGGAAACATGGCATCAAATATGTCACTAGAAAATAAAATACATTTGAGTTGCAGTTATATGCATATTTTAGACATTATACTTCTTTATATTTTAAAGTAAAAGGTTAATAAACTGTTCTATTGGCCATTATTGATTAATGAATTGGCTGTTCATTGTTTTTAATTAGAACAAAACAAAAGTTGTTTAGCTTAAACCCAACACTGGTAGGGCAAACTTGAATAAGTCTAATAATGATATATTAAGTTTAGAACCGTTACAGCTGAGACTGAATGTTTAAACATATGAAATACTTAACATGCCAATTCAACCAATTGACATTATGCTATAGTTAACATGAATGGGGCACATGAAATGAAAACACTCCACAAACCAAGCAGCTTATATGTTGTATTTTCTAAATTTATATGTGAAATTGACTGTGCAAACAGGATACAAATTGGAATGTATAGGCTCTAAATTTGTCCAACAATAAGCTGGCAAAGGTAAAATTAAAGTTGGTAGTTGAACTATGAAATCAGATGAGTAAATATACATCTCCTAAGAAGTCACAGATGTCCATTGATTAGGGAATGGCTGATCAAATCACAGCATATGAATGTAATAAACTAATACTGTTCCGTAAGAAAAAAAAATCCAGAGAAACAAGGAGAGACTTGATGCAGAGGGTAGAAAGCAGAGTCCAAACAATTTAGACAATGATTACAATAATGAAAAAGAAAATAGCATTAAAAGACATCAGAATTCAAATTAAATGCACTGACCCATCTAAGTTCCAGAACACTGTTGATGAAAAGCACCACTACCACCCCAGCCCAATTCAGCAGAGATACAATAAAACAAGGAATGTTGAATATGCTATCAGACAAAAATGGTTTTATTTGGTTGGTTTTGCTTAATTATATTTATCTGTTCTAAAATAGGGTTCTATGAAAATGACTGTGCTGTTAAAAAAACAAAAACCACCAATAAACTTTTTTGGAGGAAGTAGGAGGTTGGGTGTTTTCTAATCCACTGTTATATAAGCCGCACAACTGCAGGATTTAAGAGTTAAGGAATATTGGAGATTATCTACAAGTGCCTAATTTTATAGAGCTGAAGCTCATAGAAGAAAAGTGTCTCATCCAAGGTCACACCAATCCACAAGTATTTATTAAATACCTACTGTGTGCCACTGTGCCAGATGCTTAGGATACAAATACAATAAATGAAGTAATCACATTCTCAAAGAGCCTACGTTCTGGAGGAGGGGGGAGATAACAAGGACATGGACACAGAATAAATATAAAGAGAATAAACACAAATTAATATGAGGTAGTTGGATACAGAAGATGGTAGTAGTTGAGAGGAATGGGAAAGACTTCATAGAGAAGGTGATGCTTGAGAAGCATCTTGAATAGGGGTCCTCAACCCTTTCACGGGGGTCACAGGGGTCGCCTAAGACCATTGGAAAACACATATTTCCGATGGTCTTAGGAACCGAGATATCGCTCCTCTATCCAGGTCTCCAGGCGGGTCTGCCCACGTGCAGATATGCCCACATACCAGTATTAAAGGGTTGCGGCATTAGGAAGGTTGAGAACCACTGATCTGGAAGAAAGAGAGGGATTCTAGGAGGTGGAGCTGAGGGAGGTATGCATTCCAAGCACAGGGGACAGCCAAGGCAAAGGCTGGAAGAGGAGAAATGAAGTGTCCCTGAAAGAACAGAGAAAAGGTCACATGACTACTTGTTACACCTTGCTAGGTTTATAGAAGGAGAATAGGTTGCAAATTCCTTTCCTTTACAAATATATGGAAATAAGCAAAGGCTTTAAAAGCATAAGGACTACCCAGTGTTGTTTTTGTATAACTACCTGAGTCATACAAGAGAGGAGCCACTAAAAAACCATTCCAAAGACCACTGAGCTTTTTGATGGCTGTTAAAATCCTTAGGTAGGAAATGCATGTTATAAAATTCTGTTAGCTTATTTCCTGTCCTAACTGGTTTTTAAAAAAAAATAGTTCTTGGAAATGTGCTCTCACCATTTGAAAGTTGAGATTATTTTTCCCTTGGAGAGAACAAGCTACATGAGTAGTCTTGAGGTGTTAACTGATACAAAGAAGCTAGAGCCAAGAAACATCACAGTACAGTTTCTTACACGGTGAACTCGTTTTGATTTTGCTTTTGATGATCAAATGTTTTTTCTCACTGCCCTGTTCACAATCCAGGATATTCTGTTTTTCTCTCTATTTTCCTTTAAGTTCTAGTCATTACCTAGCTGCCACTAAGCTGCATGACCTTGAGCAAATTATTTAACCTCTCTGGGCCTCAGTTTCTTCTTTTGAATTAAGTAACCTCTATGATCACCTCTATCTCTAGTATTCTGTGCCCTTATAATTCTTATAATAAAATAGTATAATATTTATTATTATTGTAATATAATAATATAATAACATAATAAAAAGTATTTTTTTGCTGGCTAAAAAGTGGGTAAGAAAATAGTTGTATTGTGGACCTTTTAATAAATTCCTTACAATCTTGCATTTTTTTTAAATGGAACTATTTATAAAAGGCACGAATCTTATTTAACGGAAAGCTCAATGAATGTAATTGAAAGTGTGCTGGTAAATAATTAACAACCAGCTTTGGAGGTGAGAGGGAAGGAATGTAGGCATGACACACTTTCAAACTTAATCTACATTGATCTACATTTTCTCCCATCACTTTCTTAAGTCTAGACTTAACAAAATTAAAAAATTGAGTCCTAATTTATAGCATTTGCCAACTTTCAAAGTATAAATGTTCACATTCCAAATATAATCAGCTTTCTTGAGTTGACTCCAGCATACTACATATTATTTCTGTATTATTGTACATTAATAAAATTACTAACAAATTAATACTATTGTTACTATTATTGTTCAGTAAGAATTGCCAAATATGAGAAATTCAGAGAAACATTGAAAAACTAGAACTGATGTAGATGGAATTAAGTAGAACCAGGAAAACAAATATATACAACCACCATGATATTAAAAGGAAGTTTATCTCTGAATAATGGTGCAGACCATTTGTGGTCCCAGAAAATAGGTGATGAAATGGACCTTCCTCCTCTTGACAGAGAGGTGGGGGATAATGGGGACAGAATGTTGCATATGTAATCATTGTATCAGTTGTTTTTGCCTAATTTTTTTCATTATTATAAAGCGAGGTTCAAGGGGAAGGGGAGATATATCCAAAATGTGACATAAAAACAAAATATACAATGTAAAGATAAATACACAAATATTTAAAAATTTAATAACGTCATTTTCCCTCTCAAAGAAATCAAGTATCTTTTAACTCCTCCCTCCCCAGGAGTATAGCTCTTCCTACTCACCTGAGTTTGACTTGCATAACTTGGATTTGTTTATCATCTATAATAGGGTTCTTAACTTTTTGTGCATCACGAACATCTGGCAGTCTAGTGAGACCTATGGCCTCAGAATAGTTTTTAAAAATCCATAACTGAAACAAATGCTAAGTTTCACCTAGAATCAGTCGCTAAGTAAGCATTTAATAAATGACTGCTATATGCCAGACACTGAGCTAAGTCGAGACATACAAAGAAAGGCAAGAGACAATCCCTTCTTTCTTTTTTGGGGGGGATGGGGAGGGGATCCAGGTCCAATTCTTTTTCTTTTGAGGGGGGAAGGCAGGGCAATTGGGGTTATGTGACTTGCCCAAGATCACACAGCTAGTAAGTATTAAGTATCTGAGGTCACATTTGAACTCAGGTCCTCCTGACTCCAGGGCCGGTGCTCTACTCACTGCATCACCCAGCTGCCCCAATAGTACCTTCTTTTAAGAAGGTCCCAGACTAACAGGAGAGACAATATGAAGAATAAAGATGTAATATTTTTTTCTCATCCAAGTTCACAGACCCCCCAAAATACATTCACAGGACCCCTGGGAGTCCATGGAGCCGTGTTAGGAAGCCCCTGATCAAAGACTGCCCAGCTTCACTTTCATTCTCTCTTCAAAGACTAATTAAATGGGTAGTTGGAGTCTTTGTTTTGGAAGACTGAGATCCTGCCACATCCCTCAACCTGATACAGAGGAAAAAAATTTACAAATCTTGATCTGATTCAACACTGTGCCAAGCACTCTACTAAGTAAGTTAAAAAGGCAGAGCACTCTTGTCCTCTAAAAGTCTCTGAATGACTCAAAATGGCTTTCTTTCCTGATTGAATTATCTCAAGGATTTCTCTTCTCCCTAATTCATTCTGCCTACACAGACACATCCTAAGACAGAAGAGGGTGAATGAGCAGCAGAGAAATTTCAGCTTGTACCATAAATGACAAAAGGCTTTTCTTTTAGCACAGGTAATGTCCTTTGACAACCTCATTTAAAGGAAATGCCTGTTAGACCCATTTTTCCCAAAGATGAAACCATAATGCACCAGATGCCCCCACAACTAATAACTGTGAAAGAAATAAGCCAGCAAGAATTTAGAGTTCTAGCCCATCAAAAGTAAATTAAAACATGTCCTATCAGCCAACTCTCCTGACTTTTCCCTCGGCTGAATAACTATTTTTCCACTTTCCACATCCTTTCAAACAAAATCCAATCCTTTCCTATTTCTCAAGAATTTAATGGCATTAAAAGGCACTGGCCTTTTCTGTCTTTTTTAATGCTGGCATGTACAATAAATTGACCTGCAAGAATAAAAACTGTTTTCAAATTGAATCTAGCAATAATCTCTTGGGGATTTTAATGTAATCAGTGGCATATGTCTTTAAAAACTCTCAAATAACTTGCCTCCCCACCTCCTTATTATCTGTAACATGCATTTTGGCACTTGAGTCTATTCAACTTAGTACTTTATTAAATATTACCTTGCATTCCTCTCTAATTGGTCTGTGTACACAAGTCTGGTCTCCCCAGCCAGAGAATAAACTCCTTGAAGGCAGGCAACAAATCACAGGCTTTTTATCCTTTAAATACAACTAGTTCACGAATTGAACTCAGCCACAGAGAAGCAAACTAAATTGTTCTCAACTGGTTTGAATCCCACTGCTACAAATTATGAAGTATTTGTTTTTTTTCCCTCGAATATATTCGATTATTTTAATTTTTAAAAAATTTCTATTATCAAGCATTTATTTTTTCTCAATCCCACTCCCACACACATATTGAAAAAAAGAGAAATAAAACCCTTCAAAACAAATATGAATAGTCAAGCAAAACAGATTGCCATATTGGTCATGTCCAAAAAAATGTGTCTCATTCTGCGTATTTAGTCTGTTGCCTCTCTGTCAAGAGGTAGCATCCTTCATCACTGATTCTCTTTCCTCAGATGTTCTAAATGGATGTTAGCTAACTTCAGGCTTCTTGATGAGGGGGGAAGGCAGGGCAATTGGGGTTAAGTGATTTGCCCAAGGTCACACAGCTACTAAGTATTAAGTGTCTGAAGTCAGCAATAATTTTTTATTTTGGATGATGCCTAGTGCACTAAAGAAATCAATTTGTTCTAGACATCACAATCCCATCTCTGGTGGAGAGAGATGAGTTCTTCTACCGTCTTTTATGTCTTTCTTTTCTATCTACTCATTGGAATGGCTCTAGTACCTTCCCTCTCTAAACTACCTCTGATTGATTTTGAATTTATTCTATGAATTCTTATATATATGTTGTCTTCACCAATAGAATATAAGCTCCTTGAGACCGCAAATTGTTTAGTGTTTGTCTCTACATTCCTAGAGCCTGTCATGTATTCTGTGCTAAAGTATTTGTTGATTGATTCGTCTCCTAATTTGGCCTCAGAATAAGATGATCCAGGTTCAAATTCCATCTCTGACACTTTCTAGTTAAATGGTGGTGAGCAGGTCCGTGTGTGTGTGTGTGTGTGTGTGTGTGTGTGTGTGTGTGTGTGTTCAGTCATTTTCAGTTGTGTCTGACACTTGATGACCCCATTTGAAGTTTTCTAGGGAAAGATACTGGGGTGGTTTGCTTTTTACTTCTCCAGCTTGTTTTATAGATGAGGAAATTGAGGAAAATAGGCTCAAATGACTTGACCAGGGTCATAGCTAGTAAGTGTCCGAGGGAAGATTTGAACCTATGAAGATGAGGCTTCCTGACTCCAGGCCTGGCACTCTATTCACTGTGCCATCTAGTTGCTTCCTCACTATAAAATGGGGGTGGCATTCATACTAACTACTTCTAAGTACAGCTGTGGGAAGAGTGTTTTTCTTTTTCATTCTTTTTGTCTGTTTCCCCAGTGCCTGGCACAATGCTTAACACATAGGAGGTTTTCCTTACACTTAATGAGTTTTCGGTCTACTATTAGAGAACTGGACCTTTGGAGAGAAGTAATCAAACTCAACTCTTTCCTAATAGACAACAGGAATGCCACACTTAATGTTTTTAAGGGATTTCACAAAAACATTAAAAAAAGATTTCAAAGTAATTGGTTCTAAAGGGACAGGTCAGAAAGGCTGAGCCAGAAGGTAAGTGATTGGACATTGAGGGAACAGGATCCAGGAAGCTACAACTTCTAAATCTACAGGGTATATTCTTCCATTAGCCCCATAACTATTATTCTAATTTCTTTGTAGGAGGGCAAGGTTAGGCTGCGTTGAGAGGCTACAGCTGTCTAGTAGTAACAGAAACTGATATTTTGGAAGGAAGGTCACCTTTGTCGTCAGAACAAAGTGACATGAGACACCCAGAATAGGTGTCCCAAATCACACTATGCAACTACATACTCCTGGGGTCAAAATCATCACAAGATAAAAGAATACATATTTCAAGAAGGAACATGGTACAATGGATAGAGCCTGGAACTGAAAGTTAGACCTGATTTCCAATTCTGACTCTGCCAGTAGCAGCATTAATTATGGTTGACATTCATGTAGCACTTTAAAGTTTACAAAAGACTTTACATACATTAGTTCCATTTAGTTCACGAGTGGCCTTGGACAAATTATTTCCCTGCTTGAGGGAGGCAGGAAGGAAGGAAGGAAGGAAAGAAGGGAGGGAGTGGGGTGACTAGATGATGCACCGGCCCTAAGTCAGGAGGACCTAAGTTCAGATCTGGCCTCAGACACTTAACACTTACTAGCTGTGTGACCTTGGGCAAGTCACTCAACCCCAATTGCCCTGCCTCCCCCCCCTTTAAAAAGCAAAAAAAGAAAAAGAAGGGAGGAGGGGAAAAGGGAGGGAAAAAGGAAGAAGAGGAAGGAAGGAAAAAAGGGAGAGAGAAAGGAAGGAAGGAAGGAAGGAAGGAAGGAAGGAAGGAAGGAAGGAAGGAAGGAAGGAAAGAAGGAAGGAAGGAAGGAAGGAAAGTGGTGGGAGAGTTGGTGGGAGAAGAGGAAGGGACAGAGGGAGGGAGGAAGGAAGGACCATCCCTAACCAACTTTTTGTATGTTCTTCATCAGTTAAGACTCACCATGACAATTTTTTTGGCCGTACAATTTTCAACACAGTGCATAAAGTGCTGCATCTAGAGTCACGAGGACCTGAGTTCAAATCCAACCTTAGATACTTACTAGCTCTGTGATAAGGCAGCTAGGTGACCCTATGTATAAAACACTTCAATTGTAAAATGAAGAAATTAGACCAGATTGCCTGGAAGCTCCTTTCCATCTCCAAGTCTATAACCAGGTAGATCTAGGAAGAAGCCCTGGGGTATAGAAGTAACAATACCAGCTTGGGCATTAGCCTATTTTTCAATCCTGTCACTGCCACATTAATTAGTTTTATGGCCCTGAGCAAGTCACCTGAGCTGTAGTTTGCTCATCTGTGAAATGGGGCTAATAATATCAATGTAATCTACCTCATGAGATTGTTGAAAGAAAAGCGCTTTGCCAAATGCCAGGCACCAGATTAATGTGAATGTTTACGATACTTTTATCTGTGAGAAGGCTCTGTATGCCTCCTAAGCAATAGACAGTTGAGCTATCCCTGCCTTATATCATACTCATTTCTAGAAACATTATCACTTCCTTTTCTTCCCTTTCCTCACTAGAATTAAACCTTCTCCCACCGACATAGAAAAATAGTTAAGCATAAACATTTGATAAACTGATCATGTGAGCATCCAACAATGTATACAACACTCTGACCTATTTGTCCTCTCTCTGCCAAATTTAAAAAAAAAAAGATAAGTTTCATTTTCTGTTCTCTGGGACCACTATGGGTTTGTTTTTGTTTTTGTTTTAATTAGTCAGTTAAATTCCTTTTAGTGATCTTTTGGGGTGGAGGAAGGGGGAAGGTTCTGTTTGTTTCACTCTGAAACAGTATACACAAAATTTTCCATGTTTTTCTGAACTCATATTCATTTTTTCGACATAATATTATTCCCTTACATTCATCTATTTAGTTACCTAGTCCCAGTGGAGGGGCACTCATTTTGTCTTTGCTACTACAAAAAGTCCCGCCACAAATCATATTACACATTCCTGAAGGAACTTTCAAGTAAGTACAAAGGCAATCTCATCTAATTTTCACAACCCCACGAGGCAAGTAGGTTAAGAATTTTTGTCGCTGTTTTATAGATGAGGAAACCAGAGCCCAGAGAGGTGTGTGATTTGCCTGGCATCACACAGCTAACTGGAATCAGGAGATCTGGATTCTAGTTAGAGCTCAGCCTGTGAGTTCAGTGCTCCTTTAAGCTCACCATCATTTCTAAAAGATCCACTCCACACAACCCTTATCCTTTAGAAACTGAAATATCCTTGATAAATTAGAATGTATCCTATTTTATGAGATCTGTTGAAAAGACCACCCTTTGTCATCTACTCCTGGTACTTCTATCAGGAAAATCATCATCATAACCAAAATTATCTTAGTACCTTCCCTCTAGCCCCATTCAATTGTGAGCTCCTCAAGAAAAGGAACTGGTTGTTGTTGTTTTTCTTTCTTTGTATTCCCACAGTTAGTACACTGTCTGGCACATAGTAGGTGCTGAATTCATGCTAGTTGACTGATTGATTAAAACTCCTGTTGCAGAGTTTAAGGTGGTTTTCTTGTTTTCTTTTGAGCTGAAGAACAGCTAGCTAGTCAATACCCTCCATATAAGAGTTCTATTGTTGAAAACTATTAAGCCTTCATACATCCCCAGCAGTCACTAGATTTTAAATTTCTTGTAGGGAGAAACTCTATCTTATTTTTCTTTAAATTTCTTCCACAACTTAGTACAATGTATTGTATGCAATAGGCACTTAAAAATAATTACTGAATAAATGAATGGCTACATTTCTAGCTGGTTCTGAACTATTGTGGTGTCATTCTATTAGCAAAGGCATCAGAGAAAACTGCCATCTGCAATAGTTAAAAGTGGTATCAACCAATAAATATTCTTATTAAATTTCTATTAATTGCATTGTTGATGGAGTTGTGAACTGATCCAACCATTCTTGATAGCAATTTGGAACTATGCCCAAAGGGCTATAAAACTGTGCATACCCTTTGATCCAGTGTAGGTCTGTATTCCAAAGAGATTTTTTTTTAAGAGGGTGGGGAGAAAGAACTTATTTGTACAAAAATATTTATAGCAATTCTTTTTGCAGTAACTAAGAATAAGAAATTGAAGGAATGCGCATCAATTGGGGAATGGCTAATCAAATTGTGATTATATGATTGCAACGAATACTATTGTGCTCTAAGAAATGACAAGCAGGATGATTTCAGAAAAACCTGGAAAGACTTACATGAACTGATGCAAAGTGAAGTGAACAGAACCAGGAGAACATTTGACACAGTAACAGCAACATTGTGCAATAAACAATGGTGAATAACTTAGCTGTTTTCATTCATACAACGATCAAAGACAATTCCAAAAGACTCATGATGAAAAATGCTATTCGCCTCCAGAGAAAGAACTGA
>CM053580.1:328225481-328236099 GCA_028627135.1 Pseudochirops cupreus | reverse complement strand
TGCCATTCCAAGCACTATTTGATGAAAAAAGAAGGCAAAATATGCTACTAACCCTCAAAGAACTCATAACCTAGTTGGAGAGAACAAGATATATATACATATATTGTATATGTCATATACAATATATGTAATTATCTCTGCTAATAAGGATAATCCTTACAAGTTTTATGGTGAGAACAATGAATGCTTGACTGAGAAGGGAAGACTCCATGGACTAAGTAGCATTTAATCTGGGCTTTGGTGGATAGTATGGCATAGATTTGAACAGGCAAAGGATTCTGGGAGGAAGTCTCTGGTACACTCAGGGGTATGCATCAATCAATCAGTCATATGCAAGCCAGTGCAACTGTCCTAAACATAAGAGCCATCCAAGTCAATTCAATGAGCAAAGATCAAGCCCCTACAATACAAGTACGACAATACCATGCTAGATTCTGGGGATAAAAAAGTTAAAATAAGACAGAGTCCTTGCCTTCAAGGAGCTTACAAGCTAATAGGGCCAATAAGTACACAAATTACTATAATACAGACATAATGTGATAAGTACAAAGAAAAAAGAAATTTGAAGAAGTAAAGATAACTTCCAGATAGAAAGATCACAGAAAAACCTGAAAAAGGAGTGACTACTGATGTGGGGCTAGAAGGAAGGGAAGGATTTCAACAGGCAGGCAGAGAGGGCAGCATGGCCCCCAGATGACATAACCACCCACTCCTTTGCCAATATGTTTGCTCCTAAGGGACCTCAAGATGCCAAGAAACCTGAGAGCTCTCTGCCCTTGGGCAACAGAATAATACAAAAGCAGACAACTGCTATCACCAATCCATCAACTAAAAAGTAAAATAAATATCCACCTTAAAGTACTAGCTACTGTAGCCCCAGCTAACTTTGAATCAAGACTAGTCTTTGGTGTGTTTGCCCACGGGCCCAATAGAAGCCAGAAAGAGAATTAACTACTCAAAAGGCAGGTCTGTGTGACAGAGGGTGGTCACAGGCAGCTAGGTGTAGAAGTGGATAGAGCACTTCGTGGAGTTGGGAAGACTCATCTTCGTGAGTTCAAATCCAAACTCAGACACTTACTAGCTGTGTGACCCTGGGCAAGTCACCTAACCCTATTTGCTTCAGTTTCTTCATCTACTACGCTGCCATCTTGGCTCCGCCCCCCTGTTTCTTCATCTATAAAATGAGAGAAGGAAATGGCAAACCACTCCAGTACCTTTGCCAAGAAAATCCCAAGTGGGGTCACAACTAGACAGCAACAATACGCAGAATAGGAAGTCATATCATGGGCAGCACATAGTCTACTTTGTGATAGGCCAGTTTGGGGGTGGAAAGTAAGTTCATGCTTCTATCAGAGCTTCCATGATGAAAGATTCTACCAAGTTCATGGCTGGATTTTTACCCCCTCACATCAAACAAAATACAACAAGCCACCAGTGCATAGAATTAAAGACTTAGAGCTGGAAGGGGCCTTACAAGTCATCAAGTCCAATCCTTTAACTGTGGGAAGGAGGAAACTGAGGCTCAAAGGTTGTGACTTTCCCAGGGTCACTCAGGTAGCAAGCCTGGGGCAGAATTAGAACTCAGATCTTCCAGATCCAGGTCTACTGCTCTAACCACAACAACACACTGCCTCCCCAAAGGAAGTAAAAAATTCTTGGCCTTAGAAAGATGTTCATTTGAAAAAATTATAGGAGCGTACATCTGAAGAAAAACAGGAATACATTCCCTGTAGCTGGGATAAAGAGCATACTTGTGCTTATTCCACAGAAGAATACTTTGGACAGACAGACTTAGTAACTGGGCTCAGGGTATGATGACCATTTGAAGCAACTTTAAATTGTATGGTGATAGAATTTTGCAAGACAGTTAAGCATCTGTGTAAGCTCTCTTTTTCTGTACCATTTCTTTAACCACTATCTATGCCTTTGTGTAAATGCCTTCAAGCCACACCTCTCTCAACTCTTTGTATTGACCTACGAGACCCTTCCCCACTTATAAAATCAGAAACGGGGACTAGACATTTATGTTCTACCACCTCTGATGCCTGAAGGAAGGAGAGGACTAGCATTGGTTTCCAATCTCTATAAAAAGCCATGATTACAATGTAGGGGCAGCTTCCCTGGGGTGGACGTAGTTGACCAAGGACATATCCAGTGAGTAGAAGGAATGGTGGATGGAAGGTTGGCATAAGCAGACTATCTCAAATGTGAGGGCCACCTCTTACAAGACTATTGTGGATGTTCCCTCCAGCCCTCCCTCTTCCTTCTGACTATATTCGCAACAAAATTCAATGACCCCCAGGGAAGGTTGGAGTCAGGAAGACTCATCTTTCTGAGTTCAAATCTGGCCTCAGACACCTACTAGCTGTGTGACCCTGGGCAAGTCACTTAACCCTGTTTGCCTCAGTTTACTCATCTGTAAAATCTTTGCCAAGAAGACTCCAAATGGGGGCATGAAAAGTCTGACAGGACTGAAATCAACTGAACAACAAAACCAATGATCCCAGCCCTATCTGAGGTTTGGTGATATTCTTATCCATCTTTCTTTCTACCCTTGAAGTACAGAGTGGAAACTGCAATAGACTTTGAATCAGAGGACTTAGGTTCTAATCCTACTTTGGTTACTGGTTACTGTTTACTGCTTACAAGCTTTTGGCTTAATCACTTTGGGTCTTAATTTCCTCCAGCACCAAAAGAGGCAGTTGGGAGAGATGGTTCTAAGACATTCTGGGAAGAGGATAAAACAGTAAGAAGGTAATTATATTGGAGAATTTAAAAAATTCTCTAAAATGAGCTCTAAATGAATGGTCCCATGTACTATTTCAGGTATTGGGCCTTCTTTAGTATGAGCTAAACATGTGTGTAATAAAGGCCTATAACTCTGAACATTTCTGGCCCATCTGACTCTTTTCTGAAAGCCTTTAAATCCCCAAACAACTGGCACAGACTGGGGATGGTTAAATCTGGCCAAGAAAATTCCCATAACACTAGAGCCACTGGGTAAAATTTCCCAGGACTCAGGTCACTCTTGCTTCCCATTTGGAAAAAAAAAAAAGTTTTGTTTTGTTTAAGGATTTATTTTTTTTTAATGTTTCCCCGTAGGCCACTGGGGAAATATACAATTAGCCTCTGAGAAAATCTAGTGCTGCTCTCAATTTTATGGAAATTCAATTCTACTTTGTGTTTATAGATACCCTACCATAAAATAGCTTACATTTTCATACAAAGTTTCATTTTGTCATCCACAGTATATGATTCTCCATTAAAGAATTAGATCACCTATTTAATTTTACTCTAAGGTTTTATGTTGGTTCGTTGGTTTCAATTGATGGAGTTGCGTGACATGGTCTTTCCTCCAAGAAGTTTACAATTGAATTGAGAAGGCCAATGTGGGGAAAAAAATTAAATAATACGAGGCACATTAGGTTTCATCATTAAAAGAAGGGGTTGAAAATGTTAATTATATATACATGAAATATAATTATACATTAATTATATAATTAGTAATTAATGATATATTATACAAATTGTTTTACATTAATAAAATAACATTAAATTTAAAGTTTTTAAAATTTTAAAAATATTTTTTTACAAAATAAATAACTTTAAAAATATTTTTAATTTTTAAACAATTAAAATATAAAATAAAATGTTATTCAAAAAACTCAAAATAAAGGAAAGTATAATAAAACATAGATAAGGTTAAAAAAATAAAATGAAGTATCGTCATCCCCTGCAAAAAGAAATAAATATAACTAAAAAGGAGTTAAGATGGCAGGACAAGTCACACACAAAGCTTTAGAGTTCCTTTGAGGCACCAGATGGCAGCAGCTATTTGAGGTGAAAGTAATTGTTTTGGTGCTTGTAGAATAAACCGCGAGCGTGACTAATTTTTCGCCACAGGGGCAAACCACTTAATAAATTCTTATTTTTTAAAATTAGTCAATAGCAGATAACTCACTTTTTACTCATATTCCCTAATTGGAGCCACTCTTTTTTGTTTTTAAATCTTCCAATATAATTACCTTCTCATGGCCTTCAACTTCTCAGAATAAGTAGTTTTTTTTCTCCCATCTATAGGCTGCCTCAGGCAATTTCCATAACTTCTGGCCCATTGGTTCCAGTTTAAATTCACTGCTTTTTTAGAATACAAGTTACACTTTTGACGAGTCCTATCCCTATTCACCCCAAACGCAAAATTCCCTCAAGCCACAATCAATTTTTCCCCCAACCTAAGCTGCTTCCCCCGCCATCCAGATTTCTAAGCCTTAGAGTTCTACTTTTTGTCAGGTGCCTCAGAAATGCCTTTTAAGTGGCAGATACATCACAGCAGAGCTGGTATTTATAGAGCACTCTAAAGTTTACAGGGTATTTTACACACATTATCTCATTTGACACACACCCCCTTTCACAACAACCCTGTGGGGTAGACTATACCTATTTTACAGATTAAGAAACTGGTGCTCAAAGATGTGCCCATGGACATACAGCAGATGTCAATGGTGGAGATTCAAACCAACCTCTCCTTACTCTAAGTAGTTGCAACGTATTATCTTTGTATTGTTCCTAACTGAGCCTTCAACAATCAGAAAAATAAACAGAACTCTTCAAAACTGGAAAAAGGCTATAAGCATTTTTGGAAAAGAAGAATCAATTATTTTTTTTCACACTTCAGAGTGCTATTTCAAAATTTTATCTATAAACCTTTTTTCTTAAATTAATTTAATTAAATTAATTAAATTACTGAAACATATAGATAAATATATAGAGGCAGCTAGGTGGCTGAGTGGATAGTGCGTTGGGTCGGAAGTCAGGAAGACATGAGTTCAAATTCAGCCTGAGGCACTTACTAGCTGTGTAACCCCAGACAAGTCACTTAATCCTGCTTGCCTCAGTTTCCTCATCTGTAAAATAAGCTAGAAAGAAAATGGCAAATCATTCTGATATCTCTGCCAAGAAAATTCCATGTATAGTATTGGTGTGATATGGTCCATAGAATCATAAAGAGTTAGGGACAATTGAACAATTGAAACATAAGTTTAGGACTTGTAATTTAATTGGTTTGGAAACTCCCAACAAAGCTCAATCATTTTAGAGAAGAATTGGAGCTTCAGAGAGGTTAAGTGATTTGCCTCTGGTCACATAACTAGGACAGGATTAGAACTCAGCGTTTCCCCCACTTCCCATCCAGTGCTAAATATAAGACACCATGAATATTTCTGCAATCCAAATCTACATGCCCAAATAAGCCTAGAAGGGGGGAATAATCAACTAAGGACCCCTCCTTCAAACAAATGAATTAAAATAAAATGACATGACAAGAAACTTTATGAAATTACATTTCAAAAGTTTATTGACAAGCCAGACTGAGTAGTACACCAGAAGCAAAGTTGGTAATAATGAGCACAGCCTAGTAAACTCAATGTATCTGTTCAGACGTGAAAGGTATTACAATCTCTATCTATTCCATCTGAAAAGAGCCATCTGTCTTCTGAGGAAATATCCAAATTTCCTTTTCTTTTTTTTTCCTAAATGGCTGAGGAGCTCATGAGCCTATACACAGGCCACAACATGCAGCGAGATTCTTCATATATGAATGAAGACCTGAGAGGGAGACCAAGCAAGGTCAGATTAAAAAAAAAAAACGATCTCAATTTATTTCTCATTCACTTTCCCTTGTGATCTGTACAGAACCAGAAGAGCCTAATCACAAGATGGCGGAAAATCGACAGAAAAGAAGGTTAGGAGAGAAGCTAGAAACACAGTATCTTCTTCACGATGGATGACAAAGAACAAACAGCAAAAGACTTGTTTATTCCCTTCATCACCTGCCATGGAAACTATTTGAAATCCTTGTTCTCTAACTTTGTTTTAACAAGCACAGAACACTTACAATTTATTAGTTTCAGGGGGAAATGATGTCTTTTCGTGTTTTGGTGTTATGTGAGTAGAGCGCGAGCAAAAAGAAGAGCTAAAAACAAATGCACTGTTAGACACCTTTTTGATACAAACAGAAAATCCCTCTTTCCCCTTCAGGTTATAATTTGTCAAACTTCAGTCAGGATTATTTTATCACCAGAACAGAAAAAGCATTCCATTCATCTGTGCGACAGATGCTTTCCTCCCTATATGGCTTACCAAGTACTGATTGAAAAAAATCCCTCCAATTTTTACTATTAATAACAATAGCTAGCTTTTATGTAGCACCTATTATAGAGAACCCTTGTAACAAATTCCCATGTTGTTTAACCATGTCCTACTCTTCATGACCCCATTTGGGGTTTTGATGACAAAGTTCCTGGAATGGTTTGCCATTTCCTTCTCCTGTTCATTTTACAAATGAGGAACAGAGGCAAACAAGGGTAAGGGACTTGTCTAGGGTCACACAGCTAGTAAGTTATCTGAGGCCAGATTTGATCAATGGTCTTCCTAATTCCAGGCCCAGTACTCTATCCACTGTGTCACCTAGCAGCCCCACAGCAGCCAAGTCCAAACGTGTATCTTGTTCTGTATATAATACATCACCTCTCTGTCAAGGATATGAATAGTTGGAAGGGAAGGGAACAAGCATTCTGTGCTTTATAAACATTATCTCATACTGTCCGTACAACCTTGGGAAATAGGTTCTATGATTATCTCCATCTTACCATTAAGGAAACTAAGGTAAATAGAGGATAAATTATTTTCCCAGGGTCATGCAGCGAATACGTGTCAGAAACCACATTTGAACTCAGGTCTTCCTAAGTTTTGTGCTCTATACACTGCTTTACTTAGCTACCTATTAAACTAAATGATAAACTATGATGAATGGAATATAAGTATCAGATATAAAGAATATAATAATTATGTAAGATAATATAAGATAGATATATACACATCTCTATACACACACACACACACACACATATAGGAAGGTAATAAAAATGTGGGATTTGGTGGGGGGGAATTTAACAGAGTAACTTCAGAAAGTATAATGCTGATCTTTTACATTGTAGAAACATGTCAAATGCTTTGGTTAACAAAGGTTGAGGAAAAGGTTCCATTTCAGGATTCTCTGGTACACGTTGCTTCCTATTATTAGGTTATGAGAATATCCTGCACCAACAGTCCACTTCTCTTCCCCTCTCCCATGCCCTCACCACCTCCGTTGTATTTAATGGTTCTGACGCATCAGAATCTTTGACAGGTATCTGGCTGAATCATGAAGCCAAATCTCACTTCTAGAACAGAATACTGGGCATCAGAAGCAATCAGAGAGACATATGCAGATACATGAGATCATAGATTTAGGGTTCAAAGGGACCTTAGAGATAATGGACCCCACCCCTGTCATTCTACAAATAGGCAAACTAATGTCTAAGGAAGTTAAATGACTTGCCCAAGGTCATCCAGAGAGTAAGACACAGCTTGGAATTTAAAAACCACAGTCCCTCTCATTCCAGATCCAGCATGCTTACCACTGCCCTATGCAGCAGATTGTCTAACTTCTCCCGTTTCACACATGAATTCTCACCTATGTCAAATACCCTATCTTATGAATGGAACAGCAAAATTCAATCATGTAAAAAAGGGAAAACTTTAGTGGTTCCTTACGGCCTCTAGGAGAAATTATGGACTCTTCCATTTTCTGTGCAATGCCCATTGCAATCGGGCTTCAACCTCCCATGCCAGCTTTATTTCCCATTATTCCTCATAATGAATTTGACATTTGCTGAGCCAGAATACTAACTGTTCCCTGATTCCATCATAAGACATTTCCCCATTCATAGACCACAGTCCCTCCTCATCTCTACCTCTCTAAATACGTTTATTTCAAAGCTTTGCCCAGGGATTACCTTCTCCATGAAACCTGCCCACTTCTCCCTATTTTTAATGCTATCATAAAGGTCCTAGAGTGAGAAAGGACAATCAAGAACCTTTGTCTAACCCATTCATTTCCCAAATGGGGACCTTATAGCCAAGACCTTGACCTCCCAAGGTCCATAAGGGAGTTGAGATTGGAAGTGAGGTACTTGAACTTCTCAACCAACACTTCTCCTACTGTACCATTCTATTCTGTCCTTCTTCAAATTACATTGCTTAATTCACTATCTAGATGTATGTTATACCTTTCCAACCCCCACTCCTTACCTGTAGAATGAAAGTTCCATCATCTACCTTCCATCTTTGTATACCCAATGCCTACTAAAGTATCTTGCACATTTTTTAACCAGATCAATGACAATTGTGTATGGAATTCCTGGTGAGGAAAGTCCCAATAACCAACGCGGATTGGCACCTCTGCTCTACAGATTAGTCATATTGACTTGGACACTAAAATGTTAAAGTTGCTTGCCCAGGATCACATAGCCAGTACATGTCAGAGGTGACCCAGACCAGGTCTTCCTAACTCTGAGATCACAGTTCTCTATCCACTACACCTTTTATCTTACACAAACATTAGTAGGTGCTAAATGTTTGTTGAACTGAATTGAATTTCCTTTGGTGCTTCCAGGAATCTCATCTATAAAATGAGAGATTTGGACTAAAAGATATTATTTCAATACTTCAAAGACCCATGATTTTATCCATTTGGGTACTCCTTCTCCCACAAAGATCCAATAGGCAGCTTAATGAGTTGCTGTGATCAAAAAGAAAAACATCAAGTGTCACTCAACATGATGAAGCTTTCCGAACTTAGCTGAAGCAATAGACATTTTCATAGCTCTTTTGGCTTGATCGGGCCTGGAAGCTTGTTTTATGCTGGGAGAGTCTTCCAGAATCCAAGGTCACCTTTAGACCAAATAAGACATGATAATAACAATGGCTAGCATTTACAGAGTGCTTTAAGGTTAGCAAAGCACTTTACAAATATTATCTTGTTTTATCCTTACAAACACCTGGAGAAATAAGTAGTTTTCATCATCCCCATTTTACAAAGGAAGAAACTGAGATAGATAGTGGTTAAGTGTCTGAACTGAATTTGAACTCAGGTCTTCCTGACTCCAGGTCCAATATTCTATCTATTCTGCCACTTAGCTGTCTAAAAGCAAAGATTTTCATCTGAAAATAATAGCAATATAATAATAATTCACATTTTGATAACATTTTACCAATCAAAGAATCTCAGACCTGAGGGAGATTTCAGAGGTTATCTAGGTGAAGAAAACTCTATTGAAAAATGTCCACTACAACCTGCTTCAAAAGAGGACATCCAACCTTCACTTGAAGACCTTGAGGGTATAAGAATCTCATGCTTCCTGAGGCAATCGTGGACAGATATAATTGTTAGGAAGGTTTTCTTTACATTCAGTCTAAATCTCCCTGTCTTCAGCTTCTACCCTCTTTTGTCTACTGGAGCCTAGGAAGACAAATCTATTACCTGAAGACATCTATATTGTGTTCCTCTTAGTCTTCTCTTCTCCAGGATAAACATCTCCAGTTCTTTTGGCCCATTCTTGTTTTTCATAGTTACTAGTTTTCTTACAAGGCTGCTTGACCTTTTTGGATGCTTACCTGCTTATCAAGGTCCTTCCTAAGATGTGCTTTACAGAATAAAATGAAGTGTTCCAGACATGTTCTAAGCAGGACAGAATACAGTAAAACCACTACCTCCTATGTTCTAGATACTATGACTATGACCTAGAAAGCACTCTATATAGTCATATTTGTTTTTTTAATGTTCCTAAATTGTTAACTTAATCATCAAACACATGCATTTCACAGAGAAAGAATAAAAAGAGGGTTGTATATGAAGCTATGAACTTCTATCATTTTTTTTAAATGTAAAAGGTGGTTACAAAATTGCCCTGTTTGTTTCTGGCCCCTTCTGCTTTTCTTTTTTGTTTCTTCTTATTTCTTTATTCCTTTTCTTACATATAGGTAGATAGATATGTAAGCTGATATGTATGCTTTAATTAATATAAATTTGATGTTGTTCATTCATGTATGACTCTATTTTTCAATGTTTCATTGATACTAAATATTTGTTTTTAATTCTTAACAAATTTTTTTTTTGAAGACTGGAACTCTCTTCCTCCTTATTATCTCTGTCTCTTGGTTTCCCTCACTTCTTTCAGTTCTCTGCTAAAGTCTCACCTTCTACAAACAGCTTTTCTAGGTCTTCCTTAATCTTTATGTCTTCCCTCTGAGACACTCCTTAATTTATATGGTATATGGTACATAGGTGTTTACATGTTGTCTCCCTCAACAGATTGTGTGATCCTTGAGAGAATGAACTGTTTTCTTCTTTCCTTTGTATCCACAGTTCTTAGCACACTGTCTGGCCCTTAGTAGGCTTGTAACAGATACTAGATGATTAATAAATAATCATCGGTTAATTGGTTTCTCACTTGATCTTGACAATAACCCTATAAGAATACCAGTGAGTGCAGTTATAATCTCCATTTTGCAGAAAACTGGGTCATCAAAATATTAAGTGACTTCCTCAAGCTACTGAGTTGGTTAGAGGCAGACTGAACAGCCTAACATCAAATATTTGTCTTCTCATGCTTCTTGTGTTGGAATGTCAAACTTTCTTTTCAGTTCTGGTTTTTTCAGCAGGAATGTTTGAAAGTCCTCCACCTCATTGAATGACCATATTTTCCCCTGGAAGACTATGCTCAATTTTGCTGGGTAG